>JAJKFI010000092.1:3276063-3308404 GCA_029204185.1 Lerista edwardsae
GCAGGCATCTTGTTGTCTCATGTGCTCCCTGAGGCATCTGGTGGGCCGCTGCGAGATCCAGGAAGCTGGACTAGATGGGCCTTGGGCCTGATCCAACAGGGCTCTTCTGATGTTCTTATGTCCATGGATTCACTTGCCCACACCCCTGTGCACCTCTCATTAAAGTTGATTCAAGGAAATCACATTTAATTCGGCAAATAAAACCTTTTTTTTCTGGTTTATTGGCCAATTAAATCACATTTAATTCAGCAAATAAAACTTTTTTCCGGTTTCTTTCTGATAGAATACAGACTTCCAACATGGTTTGTTTCATTGTATTCTGCATTAAATTACCTTTCCAGTGCTGTATCTATAACATGATGGTATTATCCGTACTTTCCAAGATCCTCACAAATTTGGCCACTAGTGTCAAGCTTAGCTTGTTCCCCCTCCCCTCTGTGCAACTGCCTCCCCACACCCTCCGAAGCTACCCCACTGTGCCCAGTTGCCAGGTAGTGTGTGGGGATACTGTACATTCCTCCAAAAAGGGGTCGCCAAGACCACCCACTCATTCTCCAGATGTTCCTGATCTATCAAAGCTGAAGTCGCGATCCCGTTCCCTTTGTCGTTGGTCATCTTCCCTCCAACGTCTGTTGCGTGAGACACTGTCGCTAACAAGCATGTTCCTCTTTGCTGGCAAGCATGGCAAAGACTATGCGACTACGCAACGCCAAGGCTGGATGGAGAAAAGTCCCTTGGAAAACGTTGGGTGTCGGAACCATTTTCACGGTGGTTTTTCCCAAGTCGTCTTTGCTCCGACCCTCTTCAATCTCTTCTCTCGTTTAGAGTCTTTTGTGTTTAGAATATTTCTATACCGCTGTTGTCAGCCTGCTTGTTCCGAGATGCGGTTTGGGTGGGGAGAGGGCCATCTCCAAACAAGCTCACTGAGCCGAATGAAATCTGGGAAACTGCCAGTGGGGGAATTGGGCCTACAAGTAGAATTAGTTGTAGAAGTATTAGTTCCGAATTGAATTGAAGAATGAGTTCCGAAGTATATGAACCTCTGCACACTTTTTTTTCCCTTGCCGTTGCCGGTGTTGGACTGGTTTGCTGATCACTGCATTAGAAGTTGTACCGTTCCAGGCTGCTTTCAAAATAATTTTGATCAGTGGTTTTTTCTTGTCCTTCCCTTTCTTTCTCCTTTTCAGTCGGCACAGAACGCGACAGGAGGAGTGGCCGCTCGCCCGCTGCGTCGACCAGGAGGATGGTGGCGCTCTATGACTATGACCCAAGAGAAAGCTCTCCCAATGTGGATGTGGAGGTATGCGTCGAAGCACACCGCAATACAGTGTTTGCAGGTTCCACAGCTATGAGTGTAATTGCCCACCAGGGCTGTATTAGATTAGATTTTAGAAACCCTTATTGGCATTACACTTACAAACAAAGATAAGTACAAGTGAAAAAAAAAAGTTTCGGCTATGGGGTAAGTGAGATGGTTTAAGCTTTGGGTTTAGATTTGGATACTGCTAATAAAAATTCCGCCACCAAATAAGTAATGTCCGTCGAATAATCACTAAGAAGTATAACAAGAGGGTCAGTAAAGGAAGCAAAAAGGGAAGAGAGAAAGGGTTCAAGTAATTTGGTTCTTAAACTTGTATGGGCAGGACACAAAGTAAAATATGATCTAAAGTATCTGGCTCAGATACACAAAAGTAGCACAGTCTATTATGGCGGGGAATATTGAGGAACCTACCAAAGTGAACAGCAGACGGGAATATGTTCAACCTTGCTAACGTGAAGGCCCTTCTTGCACTAAAATTGGTTAACTTAACAAAATAATTCGAGGGTCAACCCAATGAAGGAGAGAGACCAAAGAAGAGAGGGGAACAGATCGGGTTTAAGTTAGGAAGGAGGTATTAAATTCTTGTTCCCAAAGTTCTGATTTAATAAGCTGGTGCGCAGTGTGAAGATTCATGTCGGCCAAAATTTCAGGGGAGAGACCAGGGCTGTATTATCCATTAGGCTGAGTAAGCCACAGGGGTCCCACAGGATGGCATGTCTGGGGGTCAGCCTCATGCATGGGTCTCCGGATCCAGCCCCCAAGGACTCCCCATCTGACCCACCAACCCTCCAGCCAGCAGGAGACTACTTGCAACCGCTTGGGGGCTTCCGTGCACCCCTGGGTCCGTTTCTGAGCGCGGCTTTCCCCTTTCGGGCAGACCTTAGAAGTGCCTGGCTTGTCTTGTTTCCTGCCCTTCAGATTTCTGCCGTTTGGGGGGATGTGGGTGGGTGGGGAGCTTCCCTGCAAATCTCAGTCCCTTTGTGAGGAACCCGGATCGCCTAAGGGTGGGGGGTTGGCTGCAAAGATGGGCGTGCGTGTTTTGTCACAAGGCAAGAGATGGGGAAAAGTGATGCATTGACCGAGCTGCAGGGGCCTTATTTGCAAAAGGGGGGGGGGAGAATCTAATGCAGCTCACCTGTCTGTCAGCGGCTCAGAGAAGGATGCTGTTGGAGAAGGTCAACGGGTTGAAGTGGCAGTAATGAGAGGGGGAGAAGGAGCTAGAACACCTGCTTGCCTGTTCCTTATCCATTGGGTGGGGGCGTAGCAAGAGCCGGGCTGGCTAACCATTGGCTAACTCAGGAGTTGGGCTTGGACCTGGAAGACCCAAGTTCAAATCCCCGCTTAGGGAGCTGGTGCCAGTTACTATCTCAGCCTCGCCTCCCTCGCAAGGCTGTTGTGAGGACAAAATGAGCGAGAAGCTACGTCCACAAGCTCCTTGGAGGAACGGCTGGGTGCACACGTGGAACCCAAGTGAGCCAGTCCTTGCCGAGAACTTAACCCGCTTTGTCCTGTGTGCTCTTCCCGCAGGCTGAGCTCACGTTTTGCACAGGGGACATCATTACGGTCGTCGGAGAAATTGACGAAGACGGTTTTTACTACGTAAGTGCTCCGTTTATACGGCCTGCTCTTGTTTCTCCAGCCCAACGTGGCTCAGGCCAAAACGTTGGCCCCCAGTTCTCACATTTTTTTTCCTCCCTTCCCGTTTCAGGGCGAGTTGAATGGCCAGAAGGGTTTTGTTCCTTCCAACTTTCTCGAAGAAGTGCCTGACGATGTCGAAGTGTATTTATCCGACGCCCCCTCCCGATACACGCAAGATACGCCCCTGCGTACAAAAGCAAAAAGGGTAAGCAAACATTAAAGAAACACACACCGTCATTGCTTTTGTTTTGTTTTTTCCGTATGTCATTTCACGTTTGGTTGGAATACTTTTTTTTACATTTTTAAAATCCGCTTGTGTTTTTAAGACGCGCTAAATGAGAGGCCAGAAATAACCAGGCTTTTTTTTTCCCCACTAGCATGCCGAATACCTTGGAGAGTTAGAATGATAGTTTTAATTTGCCCGGCTCCCTGAAACGTAAATTTAGCATCGCAAGCATTTTCTGCCATGCCCAGCTACTTCTGGGCTGCTCTAGAGGCTTTCAGTGAGACAAGCGCAGGGGGGAGAAGGGAAAAATGCTCTAGCCATCAAACATAGGCTGTGAAAGTCAAGATTTTTCGTTTTTGGCAAGCTTTTCTTGAGCATCCAGCCAAAAGCTACCTTCCTCTGGAGGCAATAACTCATGTGTAGTAAATCTCACTTGTCTTCTTTCATCACTGCAGTTTCTTCTATATTATATTTTATGTATAATTTTTATTTCTTTGCTCATCTGCTTGGGAACAGAAGAAGAGTGTTCATTTCACACCTTAAAAAAGGCCCTGTAGCCGCCTTCACGTAAGTCAGCAACTGAAGATACCAATAATGAAAATCCAAACTAGTGGGCCATCTAATGCAAAAATAAAAATACAGAAGTGAGAGAACGAGAGAGAGAAATATGTCTCCAAAACCATTAGCCCTGGTTGGTTGCAGATTTTCATTTGTACGTTTTTTTTTGTTTTTTTTAATCTTCTAGGGTATGTGTAGTCAAAAAGTCAACTGAATTGACCTTTGACGTTTTTTTCTCCCTTGTATTCAGGGCTCATATTTATTTTTTTTAAAAAAGGTTAACATTTGGAACATATTTCTTACTGGACGTCCTGTTCGTTTGCATAAAAGTTTTCCTGGTGTCTTAACTCTGAGAAGCTGCATATTGCATTGTTAGCCAAACTGGGGTGGGGTGATCCCACCTCCAAGAGAGGGGTGGGGGGGGGAAGCACTGAATAACTCAGCTTTGAATGAACAAGCATAACATTGGTAGCAGCTCGAGTGCAGTCGTCGAGCCAAAAAAAGAGGGAACGGTTGTTATTTGACAACATGCTAACCTCGAATTATCTGCTTAAATTGTTTGCCTTAAAAAGCATCTCTGCTGACTGATGGTATCCCAGGTCTACCTCTGGTGGTACTTGCGGTCTTCGCTCCAAAAGCATGCACACACTCCAAAAAAAGATGGGAGTCCAATAGCTGTTTTGCACAGCGTGTGGCAGCAATCTGGTTTATCAATGCAATACGTCCACCTGAAACTTTGCAGCTCAGTCCCACGAATGAATGCATTAGAACTCCACCTATGGTATCTTCAGGTGTATGGTGGGGGTGCTTCAACGAACAGAGTGGTTTCTTCGTTTGGTTTCCTTCATTAGACGACGACCTTGATTGGAGATCAAAGCAAGCTTGTGCCCTCTTGGTTTGAGCATCGTGCTCGTTCAATTCAATCTGGAACCAGCAGAGCCCCCCTTACCAGCAGAAAGGAACACTGGCAACTAATGCTACCTGCAACGGTTGTAAGTGTTCCCTCCAGTGTTCACACACACCCATGCACAGTGCAAAGAAATATGTGCGTAACTATACTGCACATCACCCACGTGCCACCCTCCCAATTGCCATGAAGAGCAAACAAGAGCCCTTGAAGCTTTCTTTGATGACAATTAAGGTTCATTTTAGCTTTTTTCTTTCAACCAGTGTGCCATTTCTCAAATTATGTATATACAGTATGCGCCCTCCTGAAAAAACAAAGAAGGCATTCAAAAGAATTACTAATTGGCAATCCCTTCTGGAAAAATGGCTGGTGTAGAGAACGTGTGAGCTGTATAGTAGTACTCTTAAGCCACTCTCATGTCCTCAGGGTCACCACTTGACTATTGCAATACAAAACAAACTGTAATTTGATTTTGGCAAAACCTAGTTCTGGGTCGCTTAAAAAATTGTTTGAGGTTCTTCAAAAAAGTCAAAGCTTTAGCTGTATATGCTGTTTCTCACGGTTTTGGTAAAGGAGTCTGTCATGTGGCATACTTTAAAGAAAAAAAAAACTCAATTGTCCAAAACAAAGTAATGAAACGAAAACAAAAAATGTTACCAACTTTCTTGTCGTTGTTGGCTTTCAAACATTCAGTAAACTATAACAATGTACCTACTACCAGGTTCCTCCTGAGAATACAGGTACATCACCAAGGCGAGCACCACTCCCCACAGTCCATCTCCATTCGGGGTCACCTCCGTCATCTGTGGGTGCTGGTAGTCCCGGGAGAGGCAGGGAATTGTCCTCGAAAAAGAAAATGGGGCTGCTTTCCAAAGGGAAGAGACTTCTGAAAAAACTTGGTGCGGTGAAATGATGTCGTGTTTCTTCTGGACAACCTGTAAAGCTTCCGATCTATGTATTTTTTTTTAAAACCTTCAAAAACTAGGGCTTTCATGACTATTCTGAAACATCTCTCTAGAGAAGCTGGCCATTTCTTAGTGCATTCCAACATCAGCAGAAACATCTGGCTGGCTTGGTGTTAACCGAATCAGGTGGCATGGAGAATAAAAAAGTCAACTGCGGCATTGCTACCCCAAAAGCACAGAGTTGCCAACTGGCATTTTCCTTTTTTCCCCAACTGGAAGACAACAAGCTTGCAATAAGGCAACTCCTCCCATTAACATCCTCGGAGACAGTTGGGTAGGTTTCCCCTCCCTTAAAGTGGAGAAAGTAAATGTTCTTTGATCCATCTTCGGCTGTCTGCCCACAAACTTCTGAACACATAAATGGTCTTGAAACTCCTAGTTTATTCTGCCTTGATGTTTGCCTTATTAATGCACAATTATTTGTACTGTCTGAACTATACAATGTATACTTTGTATGTACAGTGTTAACATGTCTTTCTCATCTTCACTTGAGACCGTGGTAATTTTTTGGGGAAAAAACAAGATTCAAGTGATCAGTGTTGCCGACTCCGTTCCATGTTTGATGTGAGTTCTCAGGAGTCTGAGAGTGTTGTGCAAGATGCATTAAAAAAAACAACCATCTGTATGAGTTCTGCTGGTCAATCTCTCCCCCCTACATTAAGTCAGCTGACGACATCTATCTTACCTAGAGAATGCACACTCTTGTCAAGCCATTTTAAGAAAAAAAATATTTTTGTAGGCCCTGGCACAGGTATAAAGGTTTTGGTATTCCAACAGCCAGATGTTTAAAATGTGAGGAAGTACTACAATGAGAAAGTTGTTATTCACTGACCATTGTCAGCAAGCACTCGCTTAATGAAGTGCACAAAGTTTGCCATATGCTATTTTCCTACAACTGGCATTGTGATTAAGGAAAAAAAGAAAACACCCCCCATAATGTAGTTACTGGCAGACATATTTGGCTGTTACTCTTTTGTAACTTGTCCATTTGTAAATTCTTTTTACTGTTTATACATACTTTTCAGACTGCCTTTCTTTTTGTAATTGATGGAAGGTTTCTAATATGAATGATCAAAGCTTTTCCCCATTGTGTCTTCAAAGGAATATAATGTAAATTCTTGTAAAATCTCGTGTGCTAGATTTATGAAATTAAAAGACAAAACATTCTGGCCTAACTTTGTGGTAAAGTATTGTGTGGGCGTGTGCATGTGTACAGTTCATGTGTAAAGTATTTTATATAAATAAATTTGATATTTTGTAGATGGGGTGTGCCTCGTTATTCTCACAGGGTTAACTGGACCAGGACATACAAGCGCACCATGCAAAGATGATGCTCAGTAGGTGCAGGTCATACCTTTGGTACTATGAACCACTCTGCACACTAGCCCAGAGTTACAGTACATTTGGAAACCTCTTTTCCTGGCTCAGCAGGTTAAGTTGTGGAGTTGACAATGAAAGCAAGAGCTCATTGTGATTATTCAGAAGCTATTAAGACAGATTCGGCCCCTTTCCTTACTGCTCCTACTAGAGAACAGCAAAGACAGAGACGTGAAAAGTGTGCACCAACTTAACTTTATTGAAAATGGGGTTAAACACTTTTAACCTTTAGATCAGAACTAAATTTTTTTTAAGAAGTTCATCTTTACCAACAAGACACCCCAACATTTCAGTGGCTGATCCCCCAACACCACTAACTTCCCAGTACGTGGAACAGCATCGCATGATAATACCACTTGTCAGTATAGCTCCATGTGCACATTTTCTGCAAAGGAAAACTGGTGCCAGATGTCTCTCTTCCCAGGTCGCCATAACCAGTAGGGCTCACAGGTAGTACAGACTCTCCGACAGAGACAAGTTGGGTTCGCGGTGAATACTCTGACCCACAAGGAATGCCAGCTTATGGGCATATTGGCAAGGGGCAGGCACTCTAATAACGCCCTAGAGGGAAGACAAACCACGTCAAGCTGCTTGCTGACTACCCCTTTAAATACTGTACACATATTATGGAAATATTCTGCACAACCTTGGAGTCTGCAGTGCTAGTCAATCACAGGGACTCCCAGAAAAACAGCACAGTTAAGTTCTAGCCACCCCGGATAGACTGACCACAGCGCCCTTTTATTTCCCCTCGTTGGAAGAAGGAAAAACTAAGGTCAAGCCCGTCTGCCTGCTAATCTTGCCCATAGATGGAAACGTCCGACTGGAAAAGTAAAGGATTCTGTACTTGACCGTTAACAGACCTTTTGCATCTGTACTGACTGCTCTCACCTGAGACTACAGATTCTGCAAGGCTGAACAGACTAGAATTGTGTCCCTCTGGGCAATGGCATTCCTAGTAACACAGCACGTTAAGGTGCGAGCCAATCCTTACCGGCCAGTTGTAATACATGTGACAGAGCTTGTATGTTAAGCGCTGCATGTAGTCAGGCCTGAGGGCACTGTTGTCATAGATGACGTTGTAGTGAGTCGGCGCCACACTGCCGGTTCTCACCGACTGGCTCACAATAAAGAAGTCATACCTGCGAGAGAAAGGAGAAAAACAAGCATGCTCAGTGGTCCTGTACAACACGGCAAATTTCAGCCAGACTTTCCCAACGGCGTTGTGACCAGGTTCCACTCAACCTGGTCTAGTGAATGTTCAGGGGGCACCTGGTATTGTGTGACTGGCTTCCAGTCCTTCCCCACAGCAAGGCAGCAGGGGTTTAAGCCTCCCGGACAGTGGCAGTCACGTCACCCCTTCCCCAAATCCAGCATTACAGCAGGTGTGCCAAAGCCTCAAACAGATCCTACCAACAGCCTTCGTCATGCTTAGAAAAATTATGAGGGTGCTACCAAATGGGTGAATGTTGCATCAGGCAGCAGTTAAATCACCCCATGAGTTCACAGGCCTGTAAAAGAACTTGGCATGAATCACCACATTTGTAAGCATCCACAGGTACAACTGAGTCTGTATTAACCTCCCCATTGCCCTTTCTTTGCACAGACTAGGCTAGCTTTTCACATCTTTCAAGTTGTGTTAAAACGCCAAGGAACTAGGAAACTTCAAGGTTTGCCGCTGAACCTCACCGTTATCAGCTAATTGTGCTATTCGTTCTAGTCTACTGGAAGGGAGGAATGGCAATCTCTAGGCTGGGGCAAGTGCCTTTGTGGCATCTTGGGCTAGGACAGCATTTCCTTTCTGGTTCCAAACTTACCATTCTGGGCGTGTCACCTCCAAATCAATAACAGTGCCAGGCGGTGGATTCTGAAGTTTCCCACCAACGTGAGCAAAGAATCTGGTATTCACACGCTTCTTGACCACGATCACGGTGAGCTTGGGGCTGGAAAAGAGCACACACAAAGTTTAAAGGTTGGATTACTCAGCTTAGCCTCTCACTGTGAGGTTTCAAGATGAGCACGGTAGGAGCAGAGTCCAAAAGGAGCCCTACTGTTTTGCCCAAAGAATCAGGCTGTCAAATTGCAAAGAATGCAAAAATCAATCAATCAATCAATCACTAGTATTTATATACCGCTTTTCAACACAAAGTTCACAAAGCGGTTTACAGGCAAAAAGTGCTTGAAATGCAAACTAAAGGGGGTCAAACTGCACAAACACCACCCAAACTCTTGCAGTGGCAATTCCCCAAATGAAACAGGTAAAGGAACTAGGGAAAGGGTCCCTTATGTTCTCCTTTTTGGCTGGCTGGACCAAGAACCTATCCTCTGCAGATACGCGGGGGGGGGGGCGCTTTGTTCACTATGAAGTCAGACCACCAACTTACCTGTAGTCTTTCCCAACCGAGTGGATGCACTCCAAAAATTGAGGGACTTCGTAATTCACCAAGGTTTTAAGCTGACCGTCTCCAACCCCATCCCGATACACAATGATGCGAGACGGCATCTGGTTGTTGTAGGTGTACCAAGTCCTCAAAGCAGCTTGAAAAGAAAGCAGAGGCAGAACTCATTCCTGCTACAAGTGTTACAGTGCTACTACGGATGCAGGACGTTTGGCTGTTCACTTGCACGCTCGTCATTTAAATATGCTACACTGGAGATCTTCCAACGAGCAAGCCACAAACCTGCCCTCAGGCGAATTTCCTGGTGCCACATTTTGAGGCTCACCTTCAGCTGGAGCCAAGCTCTACAGAAGGCAAATCCCAGAACCTTGGCTACGGAAGTTGGGGCAAGCCTCAAATCTTCCTGCATGTGCCTGCTCTCCCCTGCTGTAGCAACCCCGCAGCTCCTTGTCTCTGGCTTGCCTCACCTCCTCTCCCCAACTTTCAAAACTAGCCATCACCTGGGCAGATTACCTTGCAAGCAGACTTTGAGGCCATCCACAAGTTCTTGTCCACGATCTTGAAGGACACAGCGTGAGTACCAACTGCAGAGAAAAAGGAAAAATGCTTTTCCGGCCTAGAGAGCCCTCTCAGCAGCCACTGACGACACAGATCGAACCCCAGGGGTTTGGTGGGTCAGTCTCAGGGGTTCGGCAGAGGTGTGTGTGTGTCCATTCCGTTCGCTGGCCTTGATATCTGCGCTGCAGGGAACTTGGTGTGCTCAGTAGTTGTTGGGATATTAAAATAAGGCCTGGGAATTTGCAGGCCTGAATGGTAAGGCTTATCACTGAGGCCTAGCAGACCAGCAGAGAGTGAGGGGTAGTTAGGTTCTGCCCAGTAACAAGACCATGTGATCTCTAGGTAAACGTTGCAAGTTATTTAGCCAATCCCAGGAACACTGATTGCTTGTCTGTTCAGCTCAGTGAGTGCGTGTGTGTTCAGTCCTGTCCTGATCAGAGAGCTCTTCTGTTCTACTTTCTGTTTCTCTGAGTATTGCTGCTGCTGGATTGACAGATTTACTGTCGAGCAAAGTAAGAAAGTGGTTGGACGAATACGTGTTTTGTTGGTTTTGTTCTTTGAACACAGTGATTTTATGTGCAACTGATGCACGGTTCATTTTGTGCACTACTAATATATATATATATATGTTTTGAATTTAAAAAAAAACATTTTTCCAACTATGAAGGGTTTGGTGAATGCACGTATGAAACTTGTGGGGTTCGGTACCTCCAAAAAGGTTAAAAACCACTGGCCTAGACTCTCTGAAGGGCTACAGGGCTATAATTCTCACCATCCTGCTTTGGAAACAGGCAGCAAAAGCAACCCACTTAAATGAACTTCCATCTGCTCAAGAGGAGAGATATTGACAGCAAGTCAAGCTGTCCTTTAAGATCAGACACAGCCATGGCAGGGCTGGCGTTAGTAGGTGCAGGGCCCAATTCCACAAGGTCTGTGTAGGCCCCACACACTTGCTGGCGCGCGCGCGCACACCCACCCACCCAGTGACTAGGGGTGGTGGCTGGGGCCAGGAGTGTCACCCAGAAGTAGGCTGGCAATGACACCAGTAGTATGTCAGCGTGACTGCTTCTGGACTGGCTCAGTTGTTGGCCTGTGGAAAGCCATGCCCCACACCAGCCTGTGCATGGAGGGCTCCCGCCATGTGGAGTGCCAGCTGTGGGCAGGTGACCTTTCCCACAGCACGGGGTCTCACTGGACTTCTTTGATCCAATTGGGCTACCTCTGATCTCGATCCATTTTGCACCAGGAGCAGATCAACGCGTTGAGGCAGCGGAAGATATTCCAAAGCATCCATTGCAACCCAATGTCTCAAGTCCACCAAACAGCGCCCTCTTCAGGCAGAAGACGGACAGCAGAACACCGACAATGATCTTACCGGGTCATCCCCTGATTCAGGCTAGCCACAAATCCTGCGATTGACCTCCGGCCAGCTGTGGTGTCGTGGTAACAGTCAATCCCCACAACCATGAGTTGCTTCAACTTTTAATAGACGAGAGAAACAAAGGGTGAGCCACACGCCGCGAGAGGCAGACAGAGCTTCTCATACACTTTTAATTAACTCCCACTTCTCAATTAATCTCGTATCCAAATATGTTCCTGTTAGAAGACGGGCATGTGCAGTCTCTCCACTGACTGCTTCCACTCGTGCAATTTATGCCGGGACCTCGTACAGGCCCATTTTACTCTTCAGCTTCAGTAGAGAGCTGAAGCATCTACTTGGCGCAGCTCTAGTAAGACGATCCAATATTGACTTTCATACAAAAGATCCCAGTCTAGATTTAGCGCTGTGTTGAGACCAGCATCATCAGTCTACTAGCGCTGCGACATGCTCCAGTTCTTCCTCCACATCACTCAGAAGCTTAAAGTATCTCATTATTTGGATCTGCTCAATAGCTCCCCCCCCCCTGGTGCCCTGGTAACTGTCGCCTCTTCTTTTCGGCCCTTGGACCACTGGATGCCACTAAGAATGAGGAGGCAGGCTTCTGGTGCCTACTTCTTCCCTGCCACTGAATTCAGAGAACTCTGCATCAAGCAGCTGACAAGAGTACACAGCATTTTCCATAACATGCGCACCAAGTGTCACAATTGGGAAAAAAATAAAAATAAAGCCACGCTACTCACTGGGATCTCCACGCTCCAGAGCTCTCCTCCCATCTTGCAGTTCATCTGTAAGGCAATTTTTGTGGCTATGGCCATGACCGTCTGAGGCTTGCTCAAGGTGCGAGCCAGCACACACTGGCTGGGCGTGGGGCAATCCGTACACAGGTACTTCTTGATGGCGTCGTACTTGTCCTTGCGGTTACTAGACAGAAGGCAAACCACCTTGGAGAAGAAGGAATAATGCACTTTCAATACACCCTGGGTATTACCTTGTCTGCGCCACAGGAATCAGATATGGACTACACTGTCAGTAATGTAATTGCACTCCAGCAGCACACCCCCCCCCCAAAAAAAAGATCAGGGCAAATTACACGCCTTCTATGAACAGTGTCACTGAATTGTGCTTCCACTTAAGGGAGCAGTAAAAGCAGCAGTGAACATCCAGAACTCCAAGAGCATTCAGGCCACCACTCTGCCAATAGTCACCTAAATACCAACAGAAGAAATGGTGCTATTATATGGGAGGGTTCTCTGTTTAACCAGTCCACTGATCAGCCTCCGTTTCGACCCAAAGGTCCCGAGGTCCTTTGGCACAGAACCCAGATGCTCGGTGTAATGCTGTTTGAATGGAGCAACTTAATAATAATAATAATAATAATAATATAATAATACATGTATTTATATACCGCCTTTCTTTAAAGTCACTAGATTTCTCTAATGATTACAACTCAAGGCGGTTTACATAGGCAGACTTTTCACAAACCCAAAGGTTTTTACAATTTACAGAATGTTCTATCTTTCAAGAACCACATTCAAACAGATCTTTCTTTCTGGATTTAGCCTTCTTTCTTTAGCCACCCGTCTGTCGTCTGCTGGCTGATAAACGGCTTCCCTGCTCTCACCAGAGATGCAGCTGATTTCAGCACACTCCTCCTCCCACGAGGCAGCTGAAACTCAGCTTTTAATCAGCCGCAGTTTGCAAGGTCTGCCGCTCACACAGACTTCCGGGAGTCTCGAGCTCACGACCTTGAGATCTTTAGTTGTTATCTTCGGGCAAACGGAGGCATTAACCCTCTCGGCTAAATCTTCTGCCCTTAATGACGAGTTCGACTTAATGACGAGTTCGTTCCCAGGATGCTTCAGTGAGCCACACATGCCACACCAGGCTGCAGAAAGCCAACTTCTGGTTGCCTAATACGTACCATTTGAGTATCCGAGGAAACCTTTTGCTTCAAGGCTCTCAAATACGCTTCTGTCCGATCGTCTACTTCAATCCTACAAAGGAAGTTCGCATGTTTTACTACTTTAATCTTCATTCTGACTTAAAACTCAAAAGTTAATGCTACGCCTCAGTGCCACAGACTTTTGGGAAACGAACATGATTTCAACAGTCGATACCTATGAATCCCAAACACCCAGGGAGAATTAAACATTAGCGGCTGTCCTAAATGAAGTTAAATTGTCTTGAGTGCTGTAGTTGTTAAGAACATTTTAGCCAGTGACCACACACCAAGTTGCCCTGATTCTACATAGAATTTCCAGAAAAAGCAGGCATGCAAGTTCTGAGTTGTAGGGATTTTATGCTTACATTATCGCCTGGTTCATCTGTATCCCCATTGCTGGTGTGACTTTGAAGAGATTCTGAACTAATTTGTTAGCAGCATCGTAATTTCGGCGCGTATACAGCAACAGCCAGTTGTCCAGGGGCTTTATGCTAATGAGCGACACTCCTCTGGTTTCTTTAGACCAGTCTGCAAGCTGAGGGTTGTAGTCAAACTGAACGAAAAAGTTGTTCTGAGATCAGCATTCTGCAAAAATGGCAGCCCAGTTCCAGCCTCTGAATGTAAGAACATAAGAAGAGCCCCACAGGATCAGGCCAAAGGCCCATCTAGTCCAGCTTCCTGTATAGTATCTCACCATGGCCCACCAAGTGCCTAAGGGAGTTCAGACGCCTGCATCCTGAGAGTTTTGAATTCAGAAACAGACTCTTCTGGCCAATCTTTTAAAATGCTTTTTTTAAAAAAACAGAGACCTACTCACCACTTTTCCACCTTGATGGATCTTTTCGGACTGAATGACTCGCCCCGAAAAGGAAAGCAAATTGGACTCAAAGCTCAAACCCCAGTCACGGAGTTCCTTCTGAACATTATCATCTCTGTTCAATTGGACAGACAGAAGTGTAGAGGGTGCTATGAAAGATGCCATAGAAATAGTAAAAGTGCTACAACTAAGGGGGTGCCTAGAAAAAGAGGCAACATCCCCCATCAGGGAAGAAATAGTTCAAGTAACATACGTGTTAATGTAGTCAGTGAGCCTTCCAATTTCCCGCATCCTCTGCTCTGGGGCAAGTCTTGTGTGAACCGACAAGTCTTTCATCACATTGAAATCACTTCGCATTTTATCTGTGAGTCCTTAAATATAAGGGGGGGGGAAGGAAATGGTTTGCAACAGGAACACTGGAAGCTGAGCAGAAACCATTCCATATTTTTCTCTCTATGGAAGCAAGTAATAAACGAGTAATAAAATCCACCTCTCAGACACAACAGTTTACCATTCAACTGCTACACTCTCAATGGTGCAGGATTTGCGCGAGAGCCAGCACACTTATCAGAACTAGAACACGGGTGTGTGCTGGGAACAATTAACGGGGCAATTGTGGCGATTTCCAATTCCCTGCACTATGTGAGACTTCAGCCATCAGGCCCATGCTGAGTGGCAGCCAAGGAAGTAGTGCAACAACTTTAACAGAAACCCACAAGGCAGAAAAACTGCTGTTAAGCAGGTGGACAAAGCAGCACCAGACCTGTCAGGTAGCAGAGCTCGGGAATGAGGATTATTGGTCCCTTCATGACACCTCCTGGGCCCGTCTTCCTCTTTGGCTGGCTCACCAAAACTGGTTGGTTCAAGTCCTTGACCTCTTGACTATATTGCTGAATTCAAAGCACAAAAGGCCCCAAATGAGACACGTCACACATTCAAGAGTTGTTTGTCCTGCCAAAGTGGAGGCCAAGAATTTGAGGGCAGCCCCAGGACTATCCCTTTTAATGATAAGAACTATGAGCCTTGGCAAAGAGACAGTATATAAACCGCACCCAACAGTATATCTGCTTGTTCTTGGAGATTGCAAAGAAATAAAATTACTTGAATCTGTCTTCACCGCAGAAGACCGTGGACAGATACTGCTGTCCGAACGGCCCTTTCTGACTAAGGAATTAAGTCAGAAAGTTAAAACAAAATTGTTTTACCTACATCTAAAACCTTGAGTTACATCATGGTTCCATTCTGGATGTTTGTCTGGGAGTTCAAGTGTATGGAATTAGAAACACCGGACTCAGTGCTATCAAGCCTACCAAAAGTACCAGAACGGATAGGTTGCACTTGTACAGAAGTGCCAACATGTTTATCTCTAAGTTTGCCACCTGTCAACTTTTCAGCAGAGGACTGAATGCACACATGAAGGTTCAAACCTCCGGCAAGTTGGGACCGCGTACCATTTTATAGTAGTCAACAAAGCTGATTTCAGATCCATCTGCTTTCTTAAAGGTATCTTGGGGGTTCGAATCCCAATCAAGATCATCAATCCGATAGGTTTTGTTGTTGTATCTAGAAGAGAACACTTGTTTCATGTTAATTGACTGATGAGAGCTGTAGACTTTACTAAATCATCTTAAGTCAATGGACAGAGTCATTATCGTGCATCAACCAATGGCAAACTGTCCTGAACTCCGCTGCCCCGAACAGGACAGGAAATAGCAAAATAAGGGTTTCAAAACAACCAGGTTTAGCCAAATCCCTAGAACAGGGGTTAATGCTTATCCCTTTCTATCACAGCGCTGTGGGGAACCTGGGGGTTCCTACCTCCCGGGGGGAGTGCTGGCCTCTTGCAAGGTCGGGAAGCCCGCAGCCCCCTCTACAAGCCTCCCTGACCTTGCCAGGGGGCAGCACAACCCCCAGTAAGAACCCCCAGGGTGCTTGCAGCACCACAACTGCTACGGCACTGTCAGGCACCCAATGGTGGGTCGTGACCCCCAAGTTGGGAAACACTGCTCTAGCCACAACTTCCCAATTCCTGAACCTAGCCCAAATTATAATACAGTTTTAATCCTTTCTGTATCCCTTTCAACGAAAATTACCTCGTAAGGACTATCAGGCCAACCAATTCCTTAGCACAGATTTCCCTGAACCGCTGTTCTTCCACCTGTTCATAAAGGCTGTACATAAAATCCAGGACCGTCTCACTCCTGAGCACTTTGTGGCTCACATCTGTGCACAACATGATGTTCGTCTCGTACTGCAGAATGGAAGTGGCAAAGCCAGGCCAGATCATCAATCTGCCAGAGAGAGAACACATTCACATCAACTCACACATCTCACAAGTTGCCTGCCAGTGCCTTTCTGTTACAGGTAGAGGTTTACAATACGATGCTTTGAGACAGGGGTTTCTGCTGCCCCAGCAGAGTCAATGGACGCTGTTATAATGCTATATATTAGCATTGCTGCTCCAACAACAGCTGGGGACTTGGCACAGTGGGAAGAGCCATTTCACATACCTGTGCTTAGGAATACTAATGGGGTCGCTTGGATTATAATAATTCCGCCCAATCTGCTGCAGGTTCATTATCTTCAGAAGTCTGAAAGAGAAAAGAATTGGGAGAGCAATTAGAGGAGTCCTACAGCAAAGCAGAACTAAGTCGGAGACAGTTCCACGGCTCAGTCAAGAGTCTTGCCCTTTCAGGTCTCAGCTGTGTCCTCCTCAAGGACCACACCATAGCTCCAAGCAGGTACCAACGCTGCAAATATGAGACCCAGAAGTTCCTTTCATGCGATGCCTAACCTGTACCAGTTTTTTTTCCAGCACACAAGCATACTAGACCTTTCTATTAGGCATACCGAAACTAGAAGAAAGACTAAAGGTATTCAGGTGTGGCTCCTGAACAGCTTGACTCCTGAAGCAAAAAAAGATTATTTGCTAAACCCTCCCTCAGCTCCTCCAAGCCTCACTGCTGAAGGTCCACCCAAGGACCCCATGGACATGCATTCTAGCAACAACTGGGGTGTCCCAAGGGCTTTAGCTATCCCCAGGGCTTTAGTTATCCCCAGAACTTGGTATTAGCATTATAACAGAAACAGGAAAAGAACACTGCAATTCAACCTTCTAAAAATAATGTTGTAAAACTGCAAGCAGGTAGGCGAGGTGGAGGGCAGCTCGTTGGTTAAGGTGATGGTAATCTTCACAGTCTCTCCTTGCCGGGTCTGACTAAACACTTCAGTAATCTACAAAAAAGTCACATTTCTACCGTGAATAATTAAGCACCGTAAGACCCAACTTGACTGAAATTTAAAAGCTTCTAAAATACAGACTCAAACCCTAAACAGTCATGAAATATGTGGAGACCTTTAGTTCACACATCTCTTGCCTCTGTCATCTCAGACCTTGGTCAAGATTCAAACCCAGCACTTGGAAGCAAGATTCCCCCCTTAACTTCCCTGATTAACTACAAAGTGCAGAGAGCTTGGTGAACTATTCAAAGTAGAGCAGAAGCATTTACTGTGCTGTCTTGACAGAATTCCGATTTCAAACAAGCCACACCATACCTTGTTCTCCAGTTTTTTGGGCAAGAACAAGATGGTCCCATCGAAGGCATGAGTGCGGCCAATGAGGTCGCTATGTTGGAACAGCAATGCTGAACGAAGACGCCGGGCTTCCATCTCCGGGCTGTAGTCAATGTGGTACTGATACAAGGCCCACTGAGGACGCGAAGTCAGCCGGAAGTGGTTGGTGCTTAATTTTATCATAGTGCCTGAAGCACCTGCCAGAATAAAAAGAGAGGACACCCAACTGCTATAAACCAGCTCTAGGCAACAAACAGCACAGCAACACCCGCTCTACGCAACAGAACCTAGCAGATCCTCCAATTGAAGGGTCAAATTATGTGATACACTAACAGCCCAATCGTACCCAAGTTCCCCGGAGCCAGAGCTGCAGCACTGCATACTGCAGGGGAATTCCACAGGCTGTAGGTCTCCCTTGCCCCAAAGTGAGCCCCAGCCAGTGCAAAGGGGCACCTCAGACCTGCACGAGCTGTACAGCTGGCACAAGTCCACACTGGTCCGCATCAACTGTCAGGCCTGGAAAGGAGGATACCACATGGCATGCACCACTGCCACCAACCCTGCCCCCTCCCAGGCCTGATCCACCCCCACCATGATCACTTGCTCTGGCAGGGGAAGCGCCATGTGCCAGTGGCGACACTCTCGTTTCCTGCTGGTGCTGCAAAAAGGGGTGCCGTCACAAAGTGCTTTACAGCACTTTTGCAATGCTTGCACCGGCAGAGCATGAGCTCCTAGTTAGGACTGTACCATAAGGACACCGGCAGAAGCAACTGGGGCCGCAGCATGGGACATTTAGCCCCCTGCCCCTGTGCGGCACTCCTGATGAACACGCTTCCCCTGAAGTCCCGTGTTTTGGAAGACCACCTCCCACCAAGAGGAACTGCAGAAACTGCCATGTCCGAACAGCATCCTCCCCCGCAGTCTTAATTTTCTAACGAAGCATTTAGCATCCACCCAGCTTGACGTTCCCCTCCAAACCATTGCTGAAATTCAAAACTAGCAAAACTCAAGCCCAACACAGGGAAGGGATACTAGCAGCCAACTGAAAGGGAAAAAGGGAGCCAAGTTCCCCCCCCCCCAATCCCAGGTCCTGACAGTGCCCTCAAAGCATTATTTTCTGCAAGTAATTGCCATTTATCAAAGTGGGATGCACCTATAAATCAACCTTATATGACACACATCATTTTACGTTCAAAATCTGCTTCTCAAACATTGCTTGCCTGTTTTGGATTCTCTAACGTGTTCCATCGACTGACGAGTATTGACACCGAGATCATAGAAGTCTCTGCGACGCCCGCCTCTTTCTCCCAATGTCATTTCCTGGAAGCCTGCTGAAATCTGGAGCTCCGCTGAAAGTAGGAACAGTTAGGTAGACTGGCTTTAAGTGATCAGCTATTAAAGAGCAACTGCTAACAATCAGGTGAATGTCCCCAAAAGGACACAAGACATCCCCAATAGGCTATTCTTAGCAGCCCAAACTGGTCACAGATTCCCCTCTGTCACCATCTCCAATGCTATTTGACAGGATGCTAAGCCTAATCACAAGTGAATTGGGGGGGGGAATTAAGTGGACTGTGTTAAGTCCGACATACAGAACACAGGCACAGCCACGCAGAGGCAACTGAGTGTGCTTACACTAAGGATGCTCAGTCAAAAATTTTAACTGCTTGAAGTACACAAGAATTTAAAACAAGATTCACTGTTAGAGCTCTTTCTCCTTGCAAAAATTGCAACAAGTGGAAATAGCTTTCACTGAAAAGACTTGAAGATGATCAAACACAAATTCAATCATTAGGTGAAACAGGAAAATGAAAGGAGGGGAGAAAAAGGGAATTCTGTTAACTGGCTGCCAGTGCAGTTCCACTAAGCAATCTGACCCTGAGATCTTGGTGCAACGGGTCCCCTCCTCTGGCGTCCACGGCCAATCAGTTCTCCTTCTGCAGGTGGCTCTGATGGAGGATGCTGTGGTTTAAGTTGTTCCTGGCTAGGTGGTTGAACCTGGAGAATTTGATGCAGATCAGACAGAATGGCCAGGGGAAAAAATAGGTTCTCCCCCAATACTCACACTGTCAATTTAACTTATTATTCTGGGTTCTTAAAACAAGGCTCTTAGTTCATTTTGCAAAGAACATTCAGCTACATTAACAACTGAGAACGTGCCTATGAAAATGTAGAAGTCGGTCTCAACTTAAATAACATTGTGCTCTGAACAGCCAACGTGTAATAAGTCACGTCTTAAACACCGCATAACAAACAAAATGGTACCTTAAAGAACAAGTGAAAGTATGCCATGGATAAGAAGCATCCAATAAGCGAACCAAAAACAAAAAACAAAAAAACAATTGTGCCATTAACAACATGTAATTAATAATAGCCTAAATGATAAGCATAAGTAAAATGAGGGGGAAATGGGATCCACATGGGGGCTTAAAGGGATGCACAGGTGGGTAATGGGATGCGGGGGGGGGGGGGAATAAGGGCACCAGGTGTTAAAATAAGGGGGCCCCGACGGGGGGGGGCGAGAAGGGATATAATGGGACCAGTGGGTGTTAATGGAATGCATGGATAGGGCGCATAATGGGATGCATGGGGTGTGTGAATTAATAGATTCACAGGAGGGGTTAATGGGGTACAGGGGGTGTTAATGGGACCAGCAGGTGTTAATAATATGCACGGGGAGGGAACATAACGGGATCCACGGGGGGAGGCTAATGGGGTGCACGGGGGGGGGTTAACGGAACAGCGGGTGTTAATGGGAGGGGGCATACGGGGTCCACGGGGGTCAATGGGATGCACGGAGGGGATGTAATGGGACCAGTGGGTGTTAATGGAATGCATGGATAAGGCGCATAATGGGATGCATGGGGTGTGTGTATTAATGGACTCACAAGAGGGGTTAATGGGGTGCACGGGGGGGGGGTCAATGGGAGCAGCGGGTGTTAATGGGGTAATGCATGGGGAGGGGGCGTAACGGGGTCCACGGGGGGAGGCTAATGGGACCAGAGGGTGTTAATGGGGTGCACAGGTGGGTGACGGGGTCCACGGGGTGCCCCTCCCGGCCCGAGGCCTCCGTCCGTCCCCGCCGGTGGGGCTCTGGGGGGGTCTCGGCGCCCCGCACTCACCGCAGCGGCCCCCACGGTGGGCGCGGCGCCCTCATGCCCGCGGGCTCTCCCGCGAGCTCTGGCCCTGGCGCGGCCGGACATGGTCTCCAGCGAGCGGGCGGGCGGGCGGGACTGCGCAGAACGCCTCAGCCGGCGCGAAGACCCCGCACGGCCCCCGCGCGACCGTTAAAAGCCGCGCCGGCGCCGCCCCAACGGCTCGTGCCGCCCAGCAGGGATCACTCCGCACCCCGCACGTGCCGCCCCGAATAGCCCCCGAGCCCGCTAAGGCTTTCGGCTTGACGTCGACGCAGCGCCGTCCCTTTTATGCCCCTCCACGCGCTTCCTTCGGGCCATCTCCGCGGTCCTGTGCCCAACGCGAGCGGCGTTTCTCTTGGGACTCTTTTTTCGCGCTCCCTCCCTCCTTTTTTTGGCGCGGACGGACACACACGAACACCGCACGGGGACCTCGTGGCGCTGCGTCCCCCGAAGACGCGCGCCGCGAGCTGATTGGAAACCGGAGCCCACGTGATCCTTTCCTCTCTTCTCCTCCTCCTCCTCCTCCCCCTCCCTTCCCATCTCCGAATATTGCCGGAAGCTTCCGAAGAGGTTGACGAAACAGATCGCTGTGTATCTCTTTCTCTCCCCCAGCAGGTGGAGCCCCGAGCCAAGAATTCCAATCCCGAGTCTGGTCTGAATAATATAAGTAAAGGATTTATGGGGCCGTTCGCTAAACAGGAAGCCGGAGCAGCAGGGACTCCTTTCTCCCAAGGATGCGCTAGTGCAACACTTTTGTAAAGAGGGGTTTTAAAAAATGCATTTGCAAAATGGAAAATTCCCACTTCGTGCCCCCCCCAGGACAGTTCATTTTGCAGGTTGAATTGCAACTCATTCAGTAAGTGTGTTGCCCAAAGCAATTGCACCCCCCTGAACCACTGCAGCTACACCCCAGAGCAGGGCTGTGCCTATGTAAAAAAAAAAAAAAAGAATATCTTTTTACCCAGCAGGTAATTAATCTGTGGAACTCCTTGCCACAGGAGGTGGTGATGGCGTCTGGCCTAGGTGCCTTTCAAAGGGGACTGGACAGATTTCTGGAGGAAAAGTCCATCGCAGGCTATAGGCCATGATGGGTTGGGCAACCTCCTTACATTAATAGTAGGCTACTTCAGAATGCCAGATGCAGGGGAATGGCAACAGGATGCAGGCATCTTGTGGTCTTGTGTGCTCCCTGAGGCACCTGGTGAGCCATTGTGTGATACAGGAAGCTGGACTCGATGGGCCTTTGGCCTGATCCAGTGGGGCTCTTCTTATGTTCTTATGTATTCCTGGGTTCCTTGGAAGATGAGCTAATGCAGTCATAGTT
This sequence comes from Lerista edwardsae, assembly GCA_029204185.1. Taxonomy (NCBI): domain Eukaryota; kingdom Metazoa; phylum Chordata; class Lepidosauria; order Squamata; family Scincidae; genus Lerista; species Lerista edwardsae. Next base: position 3,298,187 of record JAJKFI010000092.1, read on the forward strand.
CCATCAAGCTGGCACGCGGATGGGGAGGAACAAAACCACTTGCCATCTTGAATCCCTCTGTGGAATTAAGACCATCAGCAAACAGCTGTCTACTGGTGCTTTTCTTCACCCCCTTCTCCCAAGGCATCGTTTTTTTCCTGTTTATGTGCTCACATCAAATGGACCTTTTTAAAAGCTCCCCGATTTCCGTTCTGCTCGGTGCTCTTTGTTCTGTTTCCACCCTGGTTTCCTTTCACTCCTCGCTCCCCTTCTTTGAAGAGGACATCTCTGGGAAACGCCTGGATGGACGGAACAGAAAGCAAGGAATCCTAACAGCCCCCCCCCCACTTCCCCTCCTTGCATGCACGCATGCACCCAATTGCAGCATAGGGGGGGAACAAACATCAAAGCAAGACCCCCACCCCAGCCATTGTCTCCTTCACACAGGATACAGGTGAGATGTTTATGAGCACAACAGGAAATGACATCACAATTTCATTTCATTCTTGGGGCCATAACATTGGATAGAACGAGGCTACGACACTCCAATTTATTTCATGGCGTTCTGCGTTAAATTCCACATGAATTTATTCACCGTGATAGCCTGGCGAACAACGTGTGATTCATATAGATCAAGGCTTTCACCGTTTCGGCCACTAGTGTCAAGCTCAGCTTGTTGCCCCCCTAAAACTTGTTGCCGGGTGCAATTGCACCCCCTGTACTTCTTGAGCTACGCCCCTGCAGGACATACCTCTTGGTTCTGGTTCCTGCTGAACAAAAAACTGATTGCTTTTGTTTCTTTCCCTGTTAACAAGAGTTGGACTGGGGGAATTTGTTAATTGGACTGGGAAGTTGGTTCACACCCATATTTTGGGTGACCAGCTACAAACTGGGGCAGAGCGCCTCTACCTTTAACCATTGTGTGGAAGAGGGAATTTGGGCATGTGCAGCTTTTGAAACCCTTCCATGATGAGCTGCACCTGCCCAAATTCCTGCTTCTAGACAAAGGTTAAAGGTAGAGGCACTCTGTCCCAGTTTGTAGCTGGTCACCCTAAATATGGGTGATGTCATGCAGGGGGAACGCGGGGGAACTCAGTTCCACTAGTTAAAATTAGGGCTGACTCCGCCCACTTCACTCTTCCCCTCCCCCCTCCCAATTCCTCTGCAAAGAGCTTTTCTTCTTGGTTGGCCGGCACTCAGAGGGTTAAAGGGAGCGACTCCGGATTCCTAGGGGGGCAAAGGCAGTGATGTCATTCAGAGGGAACGGACCAGAACGGGCGTTCCGGATCCTAACGAGGTGCCCTGGGTTCTGGGTTCCCGACAAGTTCTGGATTTTCAGAAGGCGTTTGACACGGTCCCCCACCAAAGGCTGCTGAAGAAACTTCACAGTCAGGGAATAAGAGGGCAGGTCCTCTTATGGATCCAGAATTGGTTGAGGGCCAGGAAACAGAGAGTGGGGGTAAATGGGCAATTTTCAGAATGGAGAGAGGTGAAAAGTGGAGTGCCCCAGGGATCTGTCTTGGGGCCCGTGCTTTTCAACTTATTCATAAATGACTTAGAGACAGGGATAAGCAGCGAGGTGGCCAAGTTTGCAGATGACACAAAACTTTTCCGGGTGGTGAAAACCAGAGAGGATTGTGAACAGCTCCAGAAGGATCTCTCCTAGTTGGGGGAATGGGCAGCCAAATGGCAGATGCGTTGCAACGTAAACAAATGTAAAGTGATGCACATTGGGGCCAAAAACCAAAACTTCACCTATAGGCTAATGGGTTCTGAGCTGTCTGTGACAGCTCAGGAGAGAGATCTTGGGGTGCTGGTGGACAATTCCATGAAGGTATCGACCCAGTGTGCGGCAGCAATTAAGAAAGCCAATTCCATGCTCGGGGTAATTAAAAAAGGGGTTGAGAATAAAACAGCCAATATTATCATGCCATTGTACAAAGCAATGGTAAGGCCGCACCTGGAATATTGTGTCCAGTTCTGGTCGCCGCATCTCAAAAAGGACATAGTGGAGTTGGAAAAGGTGCAGAAGAGAGCGACAAAAATGATTACGGGGCTGGGGCACCTCCCTTATGAAGAAAGACTGCAGCGTTTGGGGCTCTTCAGTCTAGAAAAAAGGCGCCTGAGGGGGGACATGATTGAGACATACAAAATTATGCATGGAAGGGATAGTGTCGATAGAGGGATGTTCTTTTCCCTCTCTCACAACACCAGAACCAGGGGGCATCCGCTAAAACTGAGGGTTGGGAGAGTTAAAACAGATAAAAGGAAGTACTTTTTTACCCAGCGGGTAGTTAATCTGTGGAACTCCTTGCCATAGGAGGTGGTGATGGCATCTGGTCTTGATGTCTTTAAGAGAGGATTAGACCGATTTCTGGAGGAAAGATCCATTGTGGGCTATAGGCAATGATGGATTGTGCAACCTCCTTACAAAGGTGGTGGGCTACAGGTACCGGGTGTAAGGGAGTGGCAACAGGATGCAAGCATCTTGTTGTCTCCTGCCTCCCTGGGGCACCTGGGGTGGGCCGCTGTGAGATTCAGGAAGCTGGACTAGATGGGCCCTTGGCCTGATCCAGCATGGCTCTTCTTATGTTCTTATGTTCTTAAGTGCCAATCAAAAGTGAGTTCCTGTTCCTAAATCATTTGAATGACACCACTGTGAACCAACTTCCCAGTCCAATCAACAAATTCCCCCATACCAGTCCAACTCCCGTTGACAGGGAAAGAAACAAAAACAATCAGTTGTTATTGCCGAGATCCCAGCTGCAATCCCCTGGAGCAGTCCTCGTAAATATCAGGAAATACCCAAAGCCACGAAGAGGATTAAAGGGCTGCTCGGAACCTTAGATCTCTGCCTTAAAGCCACGGCGTACCGTCAATCTGGGGACATTGTGGAGGAAAGAGTAGTTGCCCAGATATGCTTCCTTCAGCTCTGAAACCCACTTTGGAAGGGATTGCTTTGAAAGCTTCTGCACAGGACAGCAGGACAGCCTTCTTGCAACACAATGGTGGGTTTCGAATGAGAGTGAGCAGGCATTGGGATCTCTTCGAGGCGGGGCCGGTCTTTTCACGAGGCAGGCTGAGGCAGCTGCCTCAGGTAGCAGGTTGGCAGGCAGAGAGTTGCCTCTCTCCGTCTGCCCGTTGGCCTCCACGGCGACGGCTGCTGCTCCTCCCACTTTGTGAATGGGGCCTACTTCACAGGGCTGTTGTGTAAGGTTGCCAGCTACAAACTGGGGCAGAGTGCCTCTACCTTTAACCATTGTACAGCAGAGGGAATTTGGGCAGGTGCAGCTTTTGAAACCCTTCCATGATGAGCTGCACCTGCCCAAATTCAGTGCTGCCTTCCTTGACTGCCAGCCGCTTTCCAAACTTTCAGATAAAGGTCTTTTCCAGTCATACCTAGGGTACTGCCAGAGATGTGTGTGTGTGTGTGTGTGTGTTTGGGGGGGGGGTTCTGCATACACTGAGCTATACCTCTGGTCTCATTGCAGTGGTGTCATCTAAATGATTTAAGAACAGGTACTCACTTTTGATTGGCACGTGTCGGGACCCGCCCACCGGAAGTGACATCATAAGCCGGAAGTGATGTCATGGCAGGAAGTGACATGAAAAAAGCCCTTTTTGAGGCCTCCAGGTCCCGGCCCTCCCTTTAGAATGAATAGGAATTAACTGACTCCAGTGGGCGGGCTTAGCGGCCATGTTGTTAAGTGCAAAACATTGCTCATTCCAAGCATTTCAAATGGGTTTTCGCATGATGTTTCGGACTTATTTGTTTACTCCTGAAGTAAAAACTTACCAAAATAACAACGTGTGATCGTGGAGAAACGTCATTGGTAACCTAATTATGAGTTAATATGCAATTCCAAGGTTTAATTCCGTGTAATTATATTACTGAACACACCGGACGAAATGCCGCTTGCAGTCTATTCAAACTCGGATTGCACTTCTACACTCACCCCCCCCCAATAAAACGAATTCTGTTAATGTTCAGAATTTCGAAAATATTACCGTAGAAAATGGAAGGTGGGAAAAAAGTGTAAACGGGAAGGGGGGAAAATATTTCACTTTATGAAGTAATAATATTTTATTTTTATTTTTTTTCTTCATATCTACTTCAGTTTGTGAAGTAATATTTTTCTGTAGCAACGAATCACAATGATTTTAAGTACCTGTGGAAAGTAATCCCATTTTTCATCCAGCGATTTGTGCACCCGTATGCAGAACACGAAGGCATGATTAAAGAGGCTGAGATTAACTTTCACACGCGTGCCGTGCGAGCGAGAGAGCCCCTTGTCGTTCGCGGACAAGGTCAGCCATATTGTTCGGTCAGGTCCAGGGCTTCAATAATGTGACGTCATGGCCACTTCAGTGTTCTATTATACCTCCATGGAGGCCTCAGACAATTTTAAACTGACCCAACAGTTGCAACAGTATTCCACAGCACCCCCAGAACACGTTAAGGAGGCCTGGCATCATGTTAAAGTGACCCAACAGTTCCAAAACCCCAGAGCAGCTCATTTTTCAGTGGCAAGGCAAGGCAAGGCTCCGCTCGCTGCCTGCCTGGCTCTGAGAACATGCAGGCAACTCAAACTCCGCAGGGGGCGGAGTCGATGAGTGGGTGGGTGAATGGGCGGGGCCAGCTATAATCCTAGAAACCGGTACTCGCGTACCCCCGTGTACCCCCTGCATGACATCACTGTCTCATTGGCTTCCCTCCCAGCCAAAGATACACCTCATCAACATCCGAATCAAAAGCTTTCGTTTTCATTTTCCGCATTTTCCGCATTTACGTCCACTACGTTCAAGCAGAGATACACATCAGGCTCTCCTACGGTGCAGACTTATTTTGGATTCAAGCATCGCAATGTTGACCCTCACATTCAGCTCTCCGGGACTTGCCCGGCTGCGGGAATCATCTGATATATGTACATTCCTTGATTTCCCCCCTCCCCCCCCAAAAAAAAAACTTATAAAGATTTTTTGGCTCGCAGACTGTTTGAAATCATTTCCAGGAAAAAAAAAAAAAGAGGTAACAAAAACCGAAGGCGTCCTATTGAAACCGCCTCTTTTGTGAAATTCCTTTCCCCAGGGCGGGAAGTGAGGAGACATTTTTGAGCACCTGGGGGCAACAATTCACTCTTTCCAAAATGACCTCATAAAATCCCCAGAGGTTTACAGTAGCTGATTTGTCGTCTGTTTGTAGTGTGTTTTGTACATGGGAACAAAGTCATTAAATTGCCTGTGTATCCTCTGTTTTTTTTTTTCCTTAGGAGCATCTAAGAGGGGAAGGGACGTGGTGGCGCAGCGGGTTAAACCGCTGCTGTTGGGCTTTCCAACCGGAAGGTTGGGAGTTCGAGACCGTGCGACGGAGTGAGCTCCTGTTGCTTGTCCCAGCTCCTGCCAACCTAGCAGTTCGAAAGCACCTAAATGCAAGGAGATAAATAGGGACCACTTCAGGGGGAAGGGAACGGTGTTCCGTGCGCTACAGCATAGATTCATGCCGACCACATGACCACAGAAGCTTGTCCTCGGACAAACGCTGGCTCTGCAGACTTAGAAACGGAGATGAGCAGCGCCCCCTACAGTTGGTCACGACTAGACCATTCGGTCATGGGGAAACCTTGACCTTTATCTAAGAGGGGAACAGTGTATCTGTGGCTTCTTCTGTTGCAGCTGATTGTGTGTGTGTGTATCTGTGTGTCTGTGTGTGTGTTGCTTAGAGCAGTGGTTCTCAAACGCTTTAGCATCAAGACCCACTTTTGAGAACGACAGTCTGCCCGGGACCCACCGGAAGTGATGTCACGGCCAGAAGTGCCATCGTTGTGACTCCAGAGCCTGATGCTTTCCTGAGACAGCACAGCTTGTAACCTGTGACGGAGCTTTCCTCCATCCATCTGCCTAATCCCCTCTTAAAGGCATCCAGGCCAGGCGCCATGAAATCCTGTGGCAAGGAGTTTCGCAGTTTAATCACACGCTGGTTTCTGTTGTCCATGCTAACTTTCCCACCAATCAATCTGAGTGGACGTCCCCTGGTTGTGGTGTTGTGAGAGAGGGAAAAGAGCATCCCTCTATCCACTCTATCCATCCCCTGCACAATGTTGTACATCTCAATCATATCCCCATTCAGGTGCTTTTTTCCCTAGACCGAAGAGCCCCACACGCTGCAGCCTTTCCCCATACGGGAGGTGCCCCAGCCCAGTCATCATTGTGGTCGCTCTCTTCTGCACCTTTTCCAGCTCCGCTCTGACCTTTTTGAGATCAGAACTCTAGACCTTTCCACCAGAACTGCGTGGAAAGTTGATCCTTGACCGGGGTTATTTAAGCGCAGCTTGTCAGCGGTGCCTGTGAGGTTTTGAGTTGTGCTTTCCATTTTCTGCATCCGTTGCAGTCGCCTTGGACTGTATTTTGGCTTTTGCATTTTGCGGTCAGAGGCAAAAGCTCTAAGTGTTGCAAGGAGCCTTACCCTCCCATGTAAATCCCTCCTCTCCTTTGCTGCTGTAGCCAGTAAGCAATGCCAAGATGTTGCTGTTCCCTGTGAGGATTGGCTAAAATGGTACAGGAGAGGAGTGATTTCCACTGCAAGGTGGAAAACTTCTTGCAAAACTTAGAGCTTTGCCCTCCCTTAGATCTGCCTCTGTTTGCGGTGCTTTCCTGTCGCACAACCCAGTGGAGGCAGAGAGATTGCCACGTTGAAAACAGAACGCGTGTACATCTTTTTCCAGATAAAACGAAACGGGCGATTCCTGCGGCCAGGGAAAGGCAAATCGTGTGCACGGTTCAGCTTGCGCACTGTTTTGGTGGCCAGGGTTTGGCCTGAACCGGAGTTTGGCTGGGGCCAGAGATTTGGCGCCCAGGGGGGTCTGGCGTTGTGTACACTCGAGTAACCTCTTTTGAGATGGGGGGGGGGGTTTCAGGGGGAAGAAATATGAAAAGGGAAAGCGGGAAAGAAAACAGCTGAAAGAGCAAACCTGAAGACTTTTGAGGCTATGCAGAGACAGTAAGAAAGGGTCCCTCCTGCTGGGCCAGTTGATGAATAATCCGCAGATTTCAAGCTGAGCGCTCAAGCTCGGAGCGGCTGGTATTCCATACTAACACTAATCAGGCCGTATGAAACATCCATTTTAAACGCAAATGAGGTGGGGGGGGAGAGAAGGGAGGCTTTTCAACTGAGACCCCCAAGAAGAGATTGGAAAGGGGGGGGCTGGCTGGCTGGCTGGCTGGAGTCGAGTTCAAAGCCCAACCCGGTTCTTTCTTGCCGCCTGCCTCTTGCCCGCTATCTCGGAGCAGCTCCCGCCATCTCCTTAGAAAGCGGCAGTGGGGCTGGCGAGCGATTGAAGCTGCAAAGCCAGCCAAAAGGCAGCTGATCAGTTTGTAGAGAACCTGCTCGAGTCCCCGCTTTTAAAGGGAGGTTGGCTTCATCTGTTAAATTGACAGTGGCGTAATGCACTGAACTGACGCCCGGGGCAGTGACATCACGATGTCATGGGACACTGTGTCCCGTGACATCACTGTCGGATACTCCCCCGAGGAGGGAGGCTCGCTGCAGCTGTTTCACGACACCCGTTGCTTCTTCAGTAGAGGCTCCCCTCCTCCGTAATTTGGGCGGAGCGTGAGTGCGCATCACGTGCTCAGGGCGCACCTTGAGCCAGTGTGGCCTATGTTGTTCTAGACTGCTTCAGCAGGGGTCACGCCACTGCAGATCCGGTCCTCGCTTCGATCTCTGACAGTCTTTCCTGGTTGGGCTGGGACCCCAGAATTGCTGCTGCCAGCCAGCGTAGGGGATAGACCAGTGGTTCTCAAACGTTTTAGCCCCAAAGCCCACTTGGCGCAGCGGGTTAATCCGCTGCTGCTGGGCTTTCCGACTGCAAGGTTGGGAGTTCAAGACCGCGCGACGGAGTGAGCTCCCGTCGCTTGTCCCAGCTCCTGCCAACCTAGCAGTTCGAAAGCACCGAAATGCAAGTAGAGAAATAGGGACCACTTCGGTGGGAAGGGAACGGCGTTCCGTGCACTACGGCGTAGAGTCATGCCGGCCACATGACCACAGAAGCTTGGACAAAACACCGGCTCTACAGGCTTAGAAACGGAGATGAGCACCGCCCCCTACAGTCGGTCACAATTCACCATTAGACCATTCAGTCGTGGGGAAATGTTTACCTTTACCTTTTACCACTTTTTTAGTCTGGCAATCTGTCTGGAAGTGTCGTCATGGCCGGAAGTGCCGTCATTGCAATACAGAGCTTGCTGCTTTCTTGAAAGTGCAGCCGTCAGTCAGGTTGTTTCTCAGCCACTTTCCAATAGCAAAGTGAATCAGGAAGGACAAAAAGTCTATTGACAACCTAGACAAAGCAAAACAACCACACGGCCCTCCCCTTTTCCAGCATCCCATCTTCCCGTATTTTCAATCTGGCTGCTCTAGGTGCTTCACGACCCACCTGAAATCAGCTCACAACCCACTGGTGGGTCCCGACCGACAGTTTTAGATACCACTGGGCTAGACAATACGGATCTCAGTAGGCCAATGGTCTGAGCTCCCTAGGTGCTTTATTAGGAAGACGACCAGTGATGTCATGCAGGGGGTACGCGGGGGTACGCGAGTACCGGTTTCTAGGATTACAGCTGGCCCCGCCCATTCGCCCGCCCACTCGTCGACTCCGCCCTCTGCAACGTTTGAATTTCCTGCATGTTTGAGTTGCCTGCATGTTCTCAGAGCCAAGCAGGTAGGCAGGCAGCAAGCGGAGCCTTTCCTTTCCTTGCCACTAAAAATGAGTTGCTCTGGGGTTTTAACATGATGCCAGGCCTCCTTAGCATGTTCTGGGGGTGCTGTGGAATACTGTTGCAACTGTTGGGTCAGTTTAAAATTGTCTGAGGCCTCCAAAAGGGCTTTTCTCATGTCCCTTCCTGCCACGACCTCACTTCCGGCTTATGACGTCACTTCCGGTGGGCGGGTCCCGACACGTGCCAATCAAAAGTGAGTACCTGTTCTTAAATCATTTAGATGACACCACTGAAGACGACCCTCGCTGCTGTCAGAGCACTAAACCTGTTTCCAGAGATGTCGTAATGCCGCGGTTTGAATTATTTATTCCGCCCACGACGGCAGTTTGCAAACATTCTCTTAAACACGTTGAATCATTTCAGCAAGCAGATCATTTTTAAAAAGAGTTGGATGCCTGCTGTTCTGTGTATATACTTACATTTTGTGGCCCATTTCATTTCATGGTCCATTACGCCACAAATTCAGGGAGCTGCTGATTTTATTTACATGCAATATTAATTTTCACTGACTAAATCGCAAGTATCGCTTATTTTTCCCTCGATTTCTCATCACATCTGGAAAATGTATATAATCACGTTGTAATTTTAGCCACATGGCAGTTCGAGCCACGTCTGCCGCCTTTAACTTTGAAAGTGGTTTTATACCCCTGCCATGGCTTGCCCGTCCCACTGCAAGAATCTTAGTTGTCAAATGGAACTACAATTCCCAGAATTCCTCAGGAAGAGGGATTGGTTTTAATCCCATTTAGGATGCAATCCTAACCTGGAGTTAGGCCGGCACAGTTAGGCCAGCAAAGTTTGTAAGGAAGTCGAACAGCCAATCATGGCCTGTAGCCCACGATGGACTTTTCCTCCAGAAATCTGTCCAATCCCCTTTGAAAGGCACCTAGGGTTGATGCCATCATCACCTCCTGTGGCAAGGAGTTCCACAGCTTAATGACCCGCTGGGTAAAAAAGTATTTCCTTTGATCGGTTCTAACTCTCCCAACACTCAATTTTAGCGGATGTCCTTTCCTTCAAAAGGATCTGCCCCAGCCCAGGAATCATTTTGGTCGCTCTCTTCTGCACCTTCTCAAGTTCCGCTCTGTCCTTTTGGAGCTTTCCCAACATAACGGACAACATCAGGCCTCCAGCCGCGTGCAGAAAGACGCTGGCACGACTGCAGAATCTGTAGCAGGTTGTGGCAATAATTGCGAGTCCCCCACTCCACCCACAGGAGCCAGGCTCAAATATTTGTGTGTGTGTGTGTGGGTTCTCCAGAGACAAAGAAGAGCAAGAATCAAAGGCTGAAGATCTCAGCAGGACAGTCGTAGGCCTGAAGTTACATCTTAGACATGCAATAGAAAATATCACTGGTACCTCTCCAGTGTGTAGCCTGTAGTAATTAAAAACTTGATCCCTGCTGTTTTATCATCTCATTAGTGTGTGTGTGTGTGTGTGTGTGTGTGTGTGTGTGTGTGTGTG
>JAJKFI010000092.1:3308414-3320454 GCA_029204185.1 Lerista edwardsae
GTGTGTGTGTGTGTGTGTGTGTGTGTGTGTGTGTGTGTGTGTGAGCAGGGGTGATGGTGTGACTCTTATTTGTCAGGAATCAAACACACCAGAGGAACTCTGACGAGAGAGGGATGAAAATAAAAGTTAAACTTTTAAATAGGAGAGCCATTTGGAGTCACATCACAATACTTTTATTTTATTTTGAGTTAGTTCTTCTCCCCCCCAGCTGATTAATTAAAAGAGAGGGGAAGAAACCGATCTCCTTTCCTCCCTCCCTCCAGTAAAATAACAATATTCGCGTTCCGATAAAGGGGAACAGCGGACAAAAGACATGAAAAGTCCGTGTCGTTTTAAAATATGTATGACGCGGGATAAATAGCAACTCCCACAGGACGTGAGAAGGGGGAACGCCCCAAAGCTTTGATTGACGGGAAGCGGCATTCAAAAAGCATGTCAATTTCTGATTAAGCGGGGTTGAAGGAAACAGCATCACGCTCTTCAGTTTTGGTCAAAGGCTTTGCAGGATGTTTCTTTTGTGATTGTGTTTTATGCCGCAGTTAAAGGTTCAGATGATGTTTCTGTGAATAATAATAATAATAATAATAATAATAATAATAATAATAATAATAATAATAATAATAATAATAATGCTAGTGTTTATATACCGCCTTTCTTTGGCCATTAGATTGCTCCTCTGGCTTTAATTCAAGGCGGTTTACAGAGGCAGGCTTTATTTCTCTAAACCCGCAAGGGGTTTTTACAAATTACAGAGAAGTTCTATCTTTCAAGAACTACAACATACAGATGGCACTTTCGTGGCTTAGTCCTTCTTTCTGGCCGCACGATTGCCTTCCTGCTGGCTGATAGACGGCTTCTCTGCTCCCACCAAAGAAACAGCTGGCCCAGCACAACTCCCCTCTCACAGGCAGCTGGAGGCAGCTCAGCTCTTATCAGTCGCAATTCTCAAGGTCTGCCGGTCACGGAGACTTCCGGTGTTGTCGAACTGGCAACCTTCGGATCCTATCTTCGGGCAAACGGAGGCTTTAACCCTCTCGACTAAACCTCCTGCCCTTCCTGTGTGAATGCACAGCATCCTTGGCACGAGAGCTGAACATCAGGGAAGCAGTGGCGGGCCTCCGTGATGTCTTTATAGCGCACCTTTTGAACGCTCCACCTGGGCTCACAAATGTAAGATCTGCGTATGTAAGAGGAACTCCTGCGGGGTCATCCTAGATTCCACATCCTTCTCTCCAGAAGGGCAGCTGGTGATGCTGGGGGGCACCGCAGAGATGTCACTCCTCAGCTCAGCATCTGAGAGGGGCTCCTCGAAAACGACACCTTGACAGAAGCCGCACTGCTGAAAGGGCAGTGCTGGGAGAGAGCAAATTATCACAGGGGCCGGATAAAGAGCTTCTAGGCGTGAGACCAGTGATGTCATTCAGGGGGAACGGACCAGAACGGGCGTTCCGGATGCTAAAGGGCTCCGTGGCTGCTTCCGGGTTTTTTTGTTTTTTTTGTTTTTTCAACATTTGAATTTGAACTCAGAAGTGAGTTCCTGTTCCTAAATCATTTGAATGACACCACTGTGTGAGACCCCTGATATTGTGAGTCTGAAAGTTGTTGGCCTAGGGGAGAATCCTGATGTAGACAGGACCTCAGAATGAAGCCTGGAAGAGGATAGAGGACCCAATCCTATTCGAGATAGTGCTGTCGGTAAGCCTCATCTCCAGGGCCAGTGTCGCAGAAGTGCCGTAAGGGATAATGTGAGCAGGTTGCACCCGCCATCACAGCCTGTAGCCCTCGATGGACTTTTCCTCCAGAAATCTGTCCAGTCCCCTTTTCAAGGCACCTAGGCCAGATGCCGTAGCTGCCTCCTGTGGCAAGGAGTTCCACAGATCCGTGACCCGCTTGAGAGCTTATCACCAGTGCAGGAACCCCAGAGCCCAGAGGAGTCCACGCAGAGCCGGTGGGGAGAACATTTCAGCGCCGGTCGTGTTGTCGTTCAGGACGGGCGGGGAGGGGGTGGGGACGGTTTACCTGAGTGAGGGGAGGGGCAGAGAGGGGGTGGGATAGCGCCAGTGATGTCATGCAGGGGGTACGCGGGGGTACGCGAGTACTGGTTTCTAGGATTATGGCTGGCCCCGCCCATTCGCCCGCCCACTTGTCAACTCCGCCCTCTGCAACGTTTGAATTTCCTGCACATTTGAGTTGCCTGCATGTTCTCAGAGCCAGGCAGGCAGGCAGGCAGCAAGCAGAGCCTTGCCTTGCCTTGCCACTGAAAAATGAGCTGCTCTGGGGTTTTAACATGATGCCAGGCCTCCTTCACATGTTCTGGGGGTGCTGTGGAATACTGTTGCAACTGTTTGGTCAGTTTAAAATCATCTGAGGCCTCAAAAAGGGCTTTTTTCATGTCCCTTCCTGCCACGACATCACTTCCGGCTTATGATGTCACTTCCGGTGGGCGGGTCCTGACACATGCCAATCAAAAGTGAGTACCTGTTCTTAAATCATTTAGATGACACCACTGGATAGCGCTGTGCCCTAACCGCCATGTTGGGCCACGTGGCAAAACAGAGAGCACAGACTTGAGAAGACCCATTGGTGGTGCTGCGCCCTTACCTGGGGGGGAGGCGGTGAATGTCCCCTTCTTCCAAGGTGCCTCCGGTGGTTGTCTGGCACCTGTACCGCTGTGCCTACAGAGTTCTCCGTGGTCAAACCACTCCTCTGGCCTCCAAATGAAGCCCTCAGCCCATCACAGAGCCGGGCACTCAAAGGCAGGATGCTTCTGCGAGTGGCTTCTGATCCAGACAGTTCTGCAGTCCCATTGAAGTTTTAGGGAGATGCTTTTGGGGACTTCAATGGGGTGGTTTTTTTATGGTTCCCTTTAACGAGGGCGCTTCTGAGCCGAGGCTCGCTTTCTTCCCCAAGGGGGTCCTTGGCTGACCCGAACGGCGGTACTAATCTCGAACTGGTTAGAGGCAAATTTAGTGGGAGCGTATAAATGGAGACGTCTTTTCGCCTTTTGTTTCATGCCACCCGAAAGGGCTTTCTTCTCGTCCCTGCGAATCTCGGCATCCCTCCTTTCTTCTTTCCCTTTCAGCTCGCTGGCTGGAGGTCTAACAAGCTGCCAAAAAAGAAGAAGAAGAAGAAGAAAACATTGTCTGAACGACCGAGCTGACATTTATTAAACGTCGAGCGACGGTAATATTTTGAAAGCCCCGACGCTGTGGCGTTCTCCGCTGCGATCACAGAACTTCCCTTTATGATGGAGGTGATTACGAGCCGGGACAGGAATCGTTATTTCTGAAAAAGAGTGAATCGAAAAGTGCGTCAGTGGAATAATTCCCCCCCCCTAGCTTTTCAACCTAGAAAGGAGCTTCCAGCTCTTGTTGCCAAAACAGACTAATCAAGAGCTCAAAGCCTCGTGTGTCGTGTGAAGGAGAAGAGTGATCCAGGCCTCATTAAGACGACTCGGGAGCGACTCGTTATTCTGTCACGGGAAGCAAAGCGATCCAATTTGCTGAGACTCGTGAGTCTGAGATGGGGAAAGGCGACACAGTTTGGCTGGCCACCTTCCCCCCATGGTGATTGCCAAGGCAATCCTGCTCCCCCCATATTCGAGGAGAGCGTACAAAACTCTGAGTTCAAGATGGCTACCTTTGGGGCTCAGCAGTCTAGAAAAAAAGACGCCTGAGGGGGGATGTGATCGAGACGTACAAAATTATGCATGGGATGGATAGAGTGGATAGAGAGGGAGGTTCTCTTCCCTCTCGCACAACACCAGACCCAGGGGACAGCCAGAAAAATTGAATGTTGGGAGAGTGAGAATGGATAAAAGGAAATGCTTTTTTACCCAGTGGGCAATTAGTCTGTGGAACTCCTTGCCATGGGATGTGGAGATGGCATCTGGCCCGGATGCCTTTCAAAGGGGATTGGACATATTTCTGGAGGAAAAGTCCATTGTGGGCTACAGGCCATGATGGGTGGTCATGGGTTAGTCATGTTAATCCTTATATTAGTAGCAGGCTAAGAATGCCAGACACAAGGGAGTGGCAACGGGATGCAGGCATCTTGCGGTCTTGTGTGCTCCCTGAGGCATCTGGTGGGCCACTGTGAGAGATAGGAAGCTAGACTAGATGGGCCTTTGGCCTGATCCTGCAGGCAGTGGCGGATCTAGGGGGCAGCAGGGGCACAAGCCCTGGGCACCATCTTGGGGCCACCTAGGGGGGCACCAGTGGCCCCCACAACATTTCACAGGTAGATCTGGGCTCCAGCACACAGGTCAACCCATTAGGAACAGCCATGGGTAGATCTGGGCTCCAGCACACAGATCTACCCATTGGGAATAGCCACAGGTAGATCTAGGCTCCAGAGTGCAGGTCTACTCATTGGGAACAGCCGCAGGTAGATCTGGACTCCCTGCAGGGAGCCCAGATCTACCCATTAGAACAAGCCACAAGTAGACCAGTGCTCTGCAGGGCAGGAAAGCATCCATAATGCAGACATTCCACCACTTATTCAAAACACTTTTCTAGTGCCAAGCCTTCTTTAATCATAACTTTTAAGGTCACGGTGAGCTTAGCCTTAGTTTTTTTTTTTTTTTTTTTTTGTAGTTGGTTCTTAACGTTTGCTGACTTCAGTTTGAAATCCCTGTGTCTCCACTTTCAAAAATCTGAGTCAGTGTCTGAAAAAGCCACATGTGAGCAGAGACCATCATGCAATGCTTCCAATTTCCAATTTGCCGCCTTGGGTGCCTTGGGCACAATAAGGCGGGGTAAAAATCTAATAATAAATAAATAAATAAATAAAATAAAAATTTGCCTATATAACTGGGGGGGGGGGGCAGGCCCATGCTAATCTCCCATGCAAATTGGCAAATACTTGTTGGGAACCCGTGGCTGTTCCCAACAAGTAGATCTGGTCTACCTGCCACTGCTTCTGGTGGGTAGACCTGGGCTCCTGTGGGGGTGCACTTCTATTGGGTGCCCTGGGTGCCATTTTGACTAGGTCTGCCCCTGCCTGCAGAGCTCTTCTGATATTCTTAAGGCCCAGATTCGGTTGCAAGTTATTATAGCTCCCTCTCCACAGACAGGATAGCAAATTCTCTTTTATTTGCCTCATATTTCCCTCAGAATTTTGCCTCAGAACTTTACCTCAGAATGCCAGATACAAGGGACTGGCAACAGGGTGTAGGGATCTTCTGGTCTTGTTGCTCTCTGAGGCATCTGGTGAGCCTCTATGAGATGCAGGAAGCTGGACTAGATGGGCCTTTGGCCTGATCCAGTGGGACTCTTATGTGCAGAAGGCCAGGGGTAAGGGTGCAAACATGCTTTTGCCCTGTGGTGGCTCCAGGCAGCTCCAAACTCCCACATAGCCCTCCCTCTTTCCAGCATCCCATATTTTCAGTATGGCTGCTCTAAGGTGCGTCGCAACCCACGCAGACCCACAGTTTGAGAAACCACTGGTCTACGTATTATTAGACCATCTGCAGCTAGTCTCCAAGTTTGCCACTGCGGAATCCAAAGTCAATCTGAATAATCGAACTGCAGGGTTCATCACACTGTATAGTTGTTTAAAAATCAGATGCCGGGTGACCCATAAAATCAGACTAAGCACTGTTTTTGTTTCAACAAGTGCAAAAAAGCTTCCTTTAAAAAAAGAGAGAGAGAGAGAAGAGAAAGCAGAAATGAAAATAACAAGGCTATTAATCTTTCATTAAGCTAAAGGGATGAAAAGGAATCACTTAAAGTATCGCTCTTTCTTTGCTGCGCGAGCCGGGATACCCCCTGCTAACTTCAAAGGCACGAAAAGAACTTAGTTAATATTGTTGGCTCGGAACCAGATTGCGGTTTACTTTCGTGGTTTTTTTCTTCTTCCTCCCAGTGATTTTTTTGTCTGTCAGAACCAAGGAAAACCCAGCAAATTGGCCGCTTGGGGAAGCCTGGAAAAGGGCTACTTGGAGTGGCGGCCATTGGTGCGTTGAGGGTCTCCAGACATTGGTGGATGGAGATGTCGAGAGTGCGAAGAGCTAGTCACCCTCGGTCCTGTTGGCGTAACGGTTTCAGATCCACCCCAGGGCTTGGGATCTCTCTGGGAATGAGAAGCCACTGCAAAGAAGATTCTGTGACCTGAATCCAGTGTGCAACTAGATCACATTTGCATATACAGTCAGTCCTCATTATCTGCTAGGAATCGGTTCCTGGAAATCCTTGCGGATAGCAGATTTGCAGACAACGCGCCATTGATCCTATGGGATCAGTGGGGTTAGGTGCAAGGGGTCTCTTACCTGCCATCAGAAGAATCCAGCAGAGACCCTCAGGAGGCCAGGAGAGAGCAGCAGGAAGGGTCCAAAGATCTGTGAAGGCTGCAGAGCCCTTCCAGAGGCTGCAGGGATCTTCTGAATGGCACCTGCGACGAGCATGGACCCCTCAAACATGGCTGGTGGATGCTTCTGCAAGCCACTTTAAAGGGGTCAGTGCTGGTCGCAGGTGCCAGTCTGAAGGTCTCTGCAGCCTTTGGAAAGCCTCTGCATAGTGGGTAATTCGGACAGAGGTGCAGAAAACGAGGAAAGTAGCAATTCTGCCCCTCGCAGATAAGCAAATTCACATATAAAGAAGATACATCTCCTGACCCAACCAATGCCCCCCCATGCTCTCTGCAATCTCTCCAGCTCAGCAGTTCCCAAATGGCAGATTGTGACCCACCAGGGGGCCGTGAGCCAATTTTTGGAGGGTCGCAAGCTGGCACCTGCTGTGGCACTGCAATGCATTTTGGGGGAGTTAGCTGGTTGCCGCAAGGCGATCTGGGGTGATACCCAGCCAATAAAGTGGGTCAGACTGCCACCCCTGCCCACTCTGCCACCCAGGACCACGTGCCCCTTCCCTGCTAGGTACTCCATTGGCTGACCGAGCCAGATGTCTTCCTCCAGGTTGGGCAGCTGTGTGACATCATCCAGCCCCACCTTATGACATCACCAGGCCTGCCAGAACTCTCAAGGCTCAGTGGCACCCTAGCCCAGTGCTGACAACCAACATCAGTCACCACAAACTCAACGCCGAGACACATTGCCAACCCGACGACCCAGCAGTGTTGCGTTTTTCTTGCTTTTTATCTCTATAAAACACTTGTTTCCGTCCTGTTTGGGGGCAGAAAAAGGCCTCCCAGTGTTATGTACAAAATAGAACGCCTCGCCTCTCTTGATAACCAGTCTGTTTCCAATCCGAAATCAGAGGTTGTGTAATACGGCAGAAAATTAAAACAGAATTTTCCTGCCATTATACCAAACAGCCTACTTAATAAGTGGGTAATGAAAAAGAATAATTTATCACGGCTTGTGAATTTTGACAGTTCTAAAAAGACGTCCTTAGAGTTCCCCCAAAGGGAGACAATCCCTGTTCCATCCTCCACACAGCGGCGTAAAATGTAATTTCTCTGTCTGTAGAATTTTGCTCCTGCTCAATAGAAGGGCCTTGGTGTGGGGTTTTCCATCCCCCTCACTCGCTACATCATAACCTATTTTAGGCAATTATGATCCGCAAGTAATAGATCACTTTTTTTGTTCACTTCGCATGGGGTGCGCGGAGATGTAAGCGCCCTTTCTGCAGCCTTAATTTCTATCAATGTTTGCATTATCGTTCAGACGAATTAAATGGGGGCTCCAAATCTTCTCCCATGCATCTGCTGTCCAGGAGGTGGTTTCTTAAACAGGGTATAAGTGCATTGTCTGCTTTTTGTGTGGCCGGAGAACAGAGTGAAACTGAGGGCGCAATCCTCACCTGGAGTTAGGCCAGCACAGTCTGGCCAGCACAAGGGCCACTGTAAAGCGGGTTTGGACCACTCTTGGAGTCAGGGAGGATGGCGCACATCTGTGTGCTGACCTCTCTGATTCCAAGAGTAGTCCAAACACACTTTACAGTGTCCCTTGTGCTGGTCAGACTTTGCTTCATTTACCTCATATTTACCTTAGAATTTTACCTCAGAAATTTACCTCAGGATGCCAGATACAAGAGAGTGGCATTTGGACCACCTTTGGAGTCAGAGAGGATGGTGCACGCCTGGGTGCTGGCCTCTCTGCCTCCGAGAGTGGTCCAAACACACTTTACAGTGTCCTTTGTGCTGGCCAGACTTTGCTTTATTTACCTCATATTTACCTCAGAATTTTACCTCAGAATTTTACCTCAGAAATATACCTCAGGATGCCAGATACAAGGGAGTGGCATTTGGACCACTCTCGGAGTCAGGGAGGATGGTGCACGTCTGTGTGCTGGCCTCCCTGACTCCGAGAGTGATCCAAATGTACCTTACAGTGGCCCTTGTGCTGGCCAAACCTCGCTGGCCGAACTGTGCCGGCCTCACTCCAAGTGAGGATTGTGCCCTCAGCACTGGCAATTTCCAAGCTGTCAGGCATCCATCTCAAAGTAATATCCAAAGATTTACACTTGCAATTCTCCCTCCCGATCTTCCTGCAAACCCCACCTGTTCCTCAGAGAGCCAGGGTCGGCCCATTTGTAAGGGCAAATGAGATGGCTGCCTAAGGCAGTGTGTGCATGCCTAGCGTTTGGTTCTTTTGTCTTCCTGCTCACCATCTCTCATCCTTGTTGCCCTTCTTCTTCCTGTTCCTTGGATTCAGAAAGGAAAGCAGAATGAAACGGAGGAGGACGTGTAGAAGGAGGGGAGAGTTTTGGGCTCGAGGAGAGGTTCTTAAATGTTTTAGATCAGAACCCACTTTTTAGGCCCTTGTGTTGGGGCCCACCGGAAGTGATGTCATAAACATGGAAATGATGTCATGGTCAGACGTGCCATCATCAAGCAGAAAGTGCCGTCAATGTGACGTAATCAAATGATACTCCTAGAATGCAAACTGGCATTCTGGGACCGCAACAACTGCACAACCATGAAACATCTTTGACAGAAAGCAAAATTAGGACAAAAATAGGATGTCGAAGCACTGACCTAAAAACAAAATTAAAAAAAAAATTCACTTCAGAATTTAAACTATTAACACTCACAAAAGGAGTACAGCCAGAGTCAGGTCTGCAGCTTCCAAGATGGCTGCCCTCAGCTTTCCGTGACCCACCTGACATCAGGTCCCGACCCACCAAGTGGGTCCCAATCAACCCACAGTTTGAATAACACTGATTTAAACCAACTGATCCCAAAATGGTTTTAACATCCCATTCTGGAACGTATTGATTTATTCCCGGAAAAATACGTTTTCTTTCGGAAGGAAACGGCCTGCAGAAATTGTAGCCAGACTTGATTAATGTTCGGGGCCCCCAATAAAGTTACCTCCAACCCCAAAACCACAGACCAGTTTCGTTCCTGGTGGTGTAGAACACAATTGGACCCCTGCAACATTGCGTTTTAGAAGGGAGTAAAAGAGATTTCCGTAACCCTTGCCCAGATATCAGAACAAACAATATTTTTTAAGGGGAATCAAGAGAAAAAAAATCTTTCTAATCCGAGAATCAAACACTGTTTTCATTAGCGGCAGGATTTGCTCAGGTGCAGACACACACAAAAAGCGAAAAAAGGTGATTGTCAAACTGCGAGAGGCCTTTTCATTCTCTCTTTGCTTTTCTGCAAGCAAAAAAAAGAAAACCCGAACGATTCTTTCTGGCTTCGACCATTATAGTTGGAGACTTTCATATTCCGAAAAACCCTGCAAAGATGGGAACCTTGCAAAGATGGGCTCGATTTGGGGCAGGGAGGGGCAGTTATCACCCGTTCACCTGTCATCAGCAGATTTGAAAATGTGCGTTCAGGGTGTGGGTGTTTAATTGTTCAACAACCACCGTCGTTTCGAGAAAGCATTTTTCGACACTCTCTGAAGTGTGTCGCCGTCAAAGATGGCGCGGCCCAAAGGTGAACAGCGCCGAGAAGTTGGTGCTCCAAGTCGGGGAACGGGTTGGCAGGGTGAAGGAATTTGTCTATTGATATTCAGCGCTTTGACCCCCCCCCCCCCCGACAATAGCACAGGCACCGAGGTTACAAAAGCTGCACAGCTCTGCTTTCGGCTTCACTCAAGGGAGGTGAACCTTGTCTTCTTGAGTATTCTTTGGCGGAGGAACCAAAATGAAACAAGGGCTTTTGGGGGCCATGCGGTGCTAGAAATCACTCCTGGGGGAGAGCTGGGGAGGGGGAGGAAATGGAATAGAATATCCTCTATTCTGGCTCTCACTCAGCTTTAGACGTGAAAAGGATTTTTAAAAATGGGCACCAAAAATAAATGTCACATCAGCTTTAGATGTGAAATATATTTTTTTAAAGGTGCACCAAAAATAAATTAACAGAAGCGTCCAATCCTGAGTTGGAAAGGACGTTCCTCGAACAAAGCAACTCCCTTCTTGGGGATCAAAAAGACCCATTTTTAAATTTTGACAATCGTTTTTGAAAAAATCATAGCAAGTTCATGTTATTTTGTTATATGGGGGGGTTGCTACAATTTTTCCTGCTTGATGGTGTAACTTCCGGTTATCAATCAATCAATCAATCAATCAATCAATCAATCAATCAATCAATCAATCAATCACTAGTATTTATATACCGCTTTTCAACACAAAGTTCACAAAGCGGTTTACAGGCAAATAGTAATAATAAAGCTAAATGGCTCCCTGTCCCAAAAGGGCTCACAGTCTAAAAGAATGGAGAACACCCACAGCAACAGCCACGAGAAAGACACTGCGCAGGGGTGAAGAGGGACAATTGCTCTCCCCCTGCTAAATATAAGAGGACACCACTTGAAAAAGTGCCTCTTGCCCAGTTATGACATCACTTCCAGGGGAATGACGTCGCTTTTGGTGGGTCCCAATGGATTATCATTTGAAAAAGTGGGTCTCGGTGCTCAAGGTCTGGCGCACTGCGTTAATGCACATGTGTGCAAATCAATGCACCATGCAGCTTGTTTGTTCTTAATGAGGGCACATTCCTAGCTGGTTGCTGTTGGAGGCAAATGTGAACCTCATCTCTTTTATTTGCTTTCTTAGGCGATCCAGAGTGCAATTCTAAACTGGAGTTACACCGGCATAAGCTAAGCCAGCCAAGTTTGGCTGGCACAAGGGCCACCGTAAAATGTGTTTGGACCACTCTCAGAGTCAGAGGGATGGCGCACGTCTGGGTGCTGGCCTCTCTGACTCCGAGAGTGGTCCAAGCATACTTTACAGTGTCCCTTGTGCCGGCCAAACTTGGCTGGCTTAGCTTATGCTGGCCTAACTCGGTTTAGGATTGCGCCCTCAAGTTCCTAGTCCACATGACTGTGGTGGATGAGCTTGAGAAGGTCTGGCCCTTCCTTGCTGCAATGTCAGTAGTGGAGGGCTAAGGATGCTGGGTTGCAGGCTGAAACAATCCCGTGCCTTTTCACCGATAGCTGCATCGGGAAGGAAAGAGGTTCTGCAGTCTTTTTCTCGCCATGTCAGGACTCTACCGCCCCATTACACAGACCCCAGTTTCAGCTCAAAGCAGTGCTGGTCCAGTTTCCCAGGCTGGGCAAAACTGCGCAGAAACCACAAAGGAAAATATCGACTTATAAAATGGAACGTGTTGGTTATTACCAACCATGCTGAGTTTCACAGCAGATGACCCCTGTGTCTCCAAGAGAAGATGAAACTTGTGCATCCCGGATTCCTGCGTCCTGACTCCCGGATTCCGGAATTCCTTGCAGTCTTTCTTTTCAAGTGGTTCGTTTCCAGGGCCGAGTTGTCCTTTTCCTCCGAAACCCCCAACGGCGTGTGAATAATTATTCTCACCCTGTTGGGGCTTTGATAAGGTTCTTATGGGCTGCCTTTTACTTAAGCCATGCAGAGCTTTTGTTCTGCTTGAAGTTGTTTTCTTTCTTCGGAAAAAGAAAAAAAAGTGTGGGTTGGCGGAACAGCCACACGGAAACTGGAAAATAAGAAACCTATGCTGAGTAGAAAACTTGGTGAAAATGCATGTATTCCAAATTGAGTAGGGCAGGTGTGTATACAATGTGTACACACACACACACACACACACACACACACACACACACACACAGAGAGAGAGAGAGAGAGAGAGAGAGAGAGAGAGAGAGAGAGAGAGA
>JAJKFI010000092.1:3320464-3336114 GCA_029204185.1 Lerista edwardsae
AGAGAGAGAGAGAGAGAGAGAGAGAGAGAGAGAGAGAGAGAGAGAGAGAGAGAGAATAAGCTAGAAGGAAGCTATGGTTAGGATCTGTTACTCACCCCAATACGGGCCTTTCCCCCTTCCATTTCTCAAGGGCTGGCAGTCTCATGACATCACCAGGCCTCAGCTTGTGACATCACCAGGTCTCAGCTTGTGACATCACCAGCCCTGCTATGTGACATCACAAAGTCTGCGAGGATGGTGTAGTTGGACTCAGCTGAGTGTTGGCACCTGGGGAAGAGGGGCTTAATTAGTCTTCAGAGCATCTAAAATGTGGCTTTACCACCTTGCTCAACAATTTTTTTTCCAATTCAATTCAAAAACCTTTATTGGCATGTAAGATTAAAAAAAAAACACCACAAATTAAAAGGAAGAAGTGAATAATACACAATTCGTTACATAAAAGTTTTCCAACTGATCAGCTGGGACAAACATTTACCATTTTCTCACCACTAGCACGACGCAAGTTGACTTTTTCAATCTGAGCAATAAATAAGGCAAGCTGGTTAATGAGAGCTGGGTCCTTCACCGCAAATAAAGATTTGCTCAGCAATGGCACAGAGAAGCCACAATGCGTTCTGGGCAACGTTGTTCTCAGTGCTGAATCATTCCCTGAACGCAAAACTCCCAATGCCACTTGGATGCAAAGCACTCAGAACATACGACAAAGGAGGCGGAGTCCTTTCCACCTTCAAAAAGTGTGACTAATTAAAAACAATGACTTCACTTCCTACTTCATGACCTCACCTTCCGGCCCTAGGTCTTAGAGAGGGGTCTCAACACGGTGTTGTACTAAAAAAAGGGGTCCCTGTGCAAAAAAAGGTTGGGGACAGTGATGTCATGCAGGGGGTACGCGCAGTGGTGTCATCCAAATGATTTAGAAACCGGTACTCACTTTTGATTGGCACTTGTCCAAATGCCAAACAAATAATGATTTAGGCCAGCTCAACTTCTAGAAACCGGTACTCGCGTAGTGGTGCGTAGTGGGTGCATGACATCACTGGGTACGCGGGGGTACGCGAGTACCGGTTCCTAGGATTACGGCTGGCCCTGCCCATTCGCCCGCCCACTTGTCAACTCCGCCCCCTGCAATGTTTGAATTTCCTGCACATTTGAGTTGCCTGCATGTTCTCAGAGCCAGGCAGGCAGGCAGGCAGTGAGCAGAGCCTTGCCTTGCCTTGCCACTGAAAAATGAGCTGCTCTGGGGTTTTGGGACTGTTGAGTCCTTTAACATGATGCCAGGCCTCCTTAACATGTTCTGGGGGTGCTGTGGAATACTGTTGCAACTGTTGGGTCAGTTTAAAATTGTCTGAGGCCTCAAAAAGGGCTTTTTTCATGTCACTTCCTGCCACAACATCATTTCTGGCTTATGACGTCACTTCCGGTGGGCGGGTCCCGACACGTGCCAATCAAAAGTGAGTACCTGTACTGTTCTTAAATCATTTAGATGACACCACTGGTTGGGGACCCCTGGCATATCCTACCCAACTTTCCAGCAGTGAAGCCCCTGTGCCAGTGGGGCGGGGCCTAGAACAGGTGGGCGGGGCACCTAACAGCCAACCCCCTAGGAGCCTGAAATTAAACGTCTGTCGGGAAAAATGATGCAGAAATGGGGTCATTTTGGGCAAACTGGCAATTCTATTCCAGGAGATCAATCCGCCTGCCTTTGAAAATGGACTTAGAGGGAGGATAATAGTCACATATTAATCATCGAGATCTCTATGATTAATTCCATCCACGTTTCCTTTGCCTCCTCTTTGCACCTTTCTCTGCCAGTGGGAGACCTCTTTCCCTTAACCCTGCCTTCTGATTTCCAAATCTGCCCCCTCCCGGCACTGTTAGAATTACAGCTGTGATAAGGAGAGGGGTGGTGGTGATGCTGAGAGATACAGGGGGGAGAGGAAGAAACCAGGCATGGGATTTGAATTAATGCTTTTAGACAAATCTCTATTCCATCTCTAATTCTAATGCTAATTGCATTTGCAGATCAAAGCCTGCTCGTCAAAAGTTTCTGCATGCAAAAGACTTTTTTTAAAACTTTATTTTTAGAGGGCTGTGTCTTGCGACAGAGACCCAAATGCTTCTTTAACCAAAATAATAGTGAAATTTTAAAGTCAAGGGATAATCACAGAGGAACTGTGCGTTCCCTGCTTTTCCCCACCCCTTTCTTTCATCTGAATGCCATGGCGACACGAACCCCTGAGAATAAGGCATCTAAGGGTGCAATCCTAAAATGGAGTTAGGCCAGCGCAAGTTAAGCCAGCAAAGTTTGGCTGGCACAAGGGCCACAGTAGAGCGCGTTTGGACCACTCTCAGAGTCAGGGAGGATGCTGCATGTCTATAAAACTGAGCCAGAGTTGTTATTCTGTACAGTTAACTGCCCACACTCCCTCTCTGCAGTTGAGGGTTTTCCCTCATCAAATCCCAATTTGGCACACCCACAGAGCTTGCAACCTGACAAACTCACACCCCAAAGTGGGAGAACTGGAGACAATGCCATTGGCCTCCACCCAACAGTGACTCAGGGCGCAATCCTAACCTGGAGTGAGGCCGGCACAGTTAGGCCAGCAAAGTTTGGCTGGTGCAAAGGACACCGTAAAGCACGTTTGGACCACTCTCGGAGTCAGGGAGGATGGCGCCCGTCTGTGTGTTGGCCTCTCTGACTCCAAGAGTGGTCCAAACACACTTTTCCGTGTCCCTTGTACTGGCCAGACCTTGCTTTATTTACCTCATATTTACCTCAGAAATTTACCTCAGAATGCCAGATGCCAGAATGCCAGAGTGGCGTTTGGACCACTCTCGGAGGATGGCGCACATCTGTGTGCTGGCCTCTCTGATTCCAAGACGGGTCCAAACATACTTTGCGGTGTCCCTTGTGCTGGCTTTGCTTTGCTTTACTTACCTCATATTTACCTCAGAATTTTACTTCAGAAATTTACCTCAGAATGCCAGATACAAAGGAGTGGCGTTTGGACCATTCTCTGAGTCAGGGAGGATGGCGCACATCTGTGTGTTGGCCTCTCTGACTCCGAAAGTGGTCCAAACATACTTAAGAACATAAGAAGAGCCCTGCTGGATCAGGCCAAAGGCCCATCTAGTCCAGCTTCCTGTATCTCACAGCGGCCCACCAGGTGGCCCAGGGAGGCACGAGACACAAGACGCTTGCATCTTGTTGCCATTCCCTTGCACCCGGTACTCTGAAGTAAACATTTTACGATGTTTACGATGTTTACGAAGTAAACTTTACGATGTTCCTTGTGCCAGACAAACTTGGCTGGCCTAACTGTGCCAGCCTAACTCCAGGTTAGGATTGCACCCTCAGATGGATATCTACATGACTTCAGCAACCCTTCCCTGATGAGCCAAGGGTTTTTTTAACAGTGGAAACTCCCATGTCCTCAGGTGACTTCCCACACATTAATTACTCACGGCTTGGAACCCTTGGGCTGATAAGGAAGACACTTCCCCTTGCTGGAGTGTGACTTAATAGGCAGCGAACCCCAGAGAGGGCACAATCTTAAACTGAGTTAGGCAGGCATAAACTAAGCCAGCAAAGTTTGGCTGGCACAAGGGCCACCGTCAAGTATGTTTGGACCATTCTCCAAACGTGCGCCATCTTCCCTGACTCTGAGAGTGGTCCAAACTCCATTCCCTTGTATCTGGCATTCTGAGGTAAATTTCTGAGGTAAAATTCTGAGGTAAATATGAGGTAAATAAAGCAAAGTCTGGCCAGCACAAGGGCCACTGTCAAGTATGTTTGGACCACTCTCGGAGTCAGAGAGGCCAGCACACAGACGTGCGCCATCCTCCCTGACTTCAGGAGTGGTCCAAACACGCTTTATGGTGGCCCTTGTGCTGGCCAGACTTCGTTGTCTTAGTTTATGCTGGCCTAACTCCAGTTTAGGCTTGTGCTCTGATTCACCTTTTGGGGGCACTGCTGCCTTGCAAGGACGTTTATGCAAAAGTCCTGAGAATTGACTCGGCAAAACATGATGATTGCACCAAGCTGGATGTTAATTCTGGCCCTCAGAAGGTGGCATGAAAGCCATTAGGCCCACTCTATGAAACAGGTGTTCTTCTCTCTCACACACAACACCAGGGGACATCCACTACAATGGAATGTTGGGAGAGTTAGAACGGATTAAAGGAAATACTTTTTTTGACCCAGCAAGTAATTAATCTGTGGAACTCCTTGCCATAGGAGCTGGTGATGGAGTCTGGCCTGGGTTTCTTTAAAAGGGGACTTAACTGGACAGATTGATGGATAGGATTGAGCCCTTAATGTCCGAGGGGGAACGGGAGAGGGGAAAAGCCCAGCTACAGATGTGAGTTTTCCTGGCACAAGAAAAAACCCCTGTCCCCCCAAATTGCTCTCCACCACCTCCTTTTTGGACCACCCCAGCCCCGCAAAGTCCTTATTTATGTATTATGTCTAATATCTGTAATATTTTTTTTTCTTTTCTCATTCCCGTGCAGCCGGTTAAAAGGTCTGCATTTCTCTCGGGGCAGCTTTGAAAATCCCTACTGGATTATGAATGACGACTTCAAGGCGATATTAGAAATTCAGACATGTCTATTGGGCTTTCAAGTGCCACAGCAGGAGGTTCTTACAGAGGCAACCTGAGGGTAAAAGGCTTCCCCACCTTTGCAAAAGGGACTCCTCCCATAAAATTTTCTTAGGGTAAAGTTTAAAGGAAAAACCTGCCCAGCATTCAAGCTCCTTAAAGTGACTTGATTCCAGCAGATAAGGCAATTGCATAACTACATACAGTATTTCCCCGTGAAGACATCTCTCTCTCTCTCTCTCTCTCTCTCTCTCTCTCTCTCTCTCTCTCTCTCTCTCTCTCATGTGTGTGTGTGTGTGTGTGTGTGTGGTGTGTATGTGAGTGTGTGTATTACAAAGTCCCCGGATTACTGTCCGGGGTACTGACCGGATTACTGTCCCCGGATCAATGAAATATTAGCTGATTCAGGGCGCAATCCTAACCTGCATCGAGGCTGGCACTGTTAGGCCAGAACAAGGGCCACCACAAAGTGCCGATGGCACATGTCTTTGTGCTGGCCTCTCTGACTCCGAGAGTGGTCCAAACATACTTTACCCCCGTAAGTAGTCCCTTGTGCCGGCCAAACTTTGGTGGCCTAACTGTGGCGGCCGAACTCCAGGTTGGGATTGCGCTCTAATTAACATCAAGTAGTCGACAAACCAATTAATGAAGTTTTTTGTGTGTCCCTGGACATTTGTACCCATGGTGGGTTTTTTTAATGCATTTTTTGCGTCCTGAACATTTCTGTCCCAATATATGTGTTTTGGGTCAGAAAATCCCTCTCCTTTTCCTGAAGAGTTTTGGAGGGGGCCCTGAATACCTGAAAGCCGAGGGGCCCGGCCATAATACTGCACTGTCTGCCTTCCCTTCTTGCTGCCTTCCCGATAGCAGCAGGAGTTTTGTGGCGGCTGCATGACAGGGATTACAAAAGCATCATATTAAATGGGAGCGCCCCCCCCCCCGCCTGCCTGGGAGTGCTGAAGCATCAGTTTTGCTGGCGCTCATCCCTGACACACAGATCAAAAACAGGGCTGTGTCCGCTGAGCGAGTTTGGACCACTCTTGGAGTGAGGGAGGATGGCGCTCGGCTGTGTGTTATCCTCTCTGACTCCGAGAGCGGTCGAAACGTACTTGACGGTGTCCCTTGTGCCAGCCCAACTTTGCTGGCCTAACTGTAATACTAGCTCTTATTATTACACACGCACATATTCCCCCAGGCTGGTCTAAGAATCTTGTGCTGTTGAGCTGACAGCTGCAACGCCAACCCACACACCTTACCTGGAAGAGTGTGTGAGTGCAATCCTCACCTGGAGGGAGGCCGGCACAGTTAGGCCAGCAACGTTTGGCCCGCACAAGGAACACCGTAAAATGCGTTGGGACCACTCCTGGAGTCGGGGGGATGGCGCACCTGGCCTCTCCGAGTCCGAGAGTGGTCCAAACAGGCTTTACAGCATCCCTTGGGCTGGCCAGACTTTGCTTTATTTACCTCATATTTACGTCAGAATTTTACCTCAGAACGCCAGATACAAGGGAGTGGTGTTGGGACCACTCTTGGAGTCAGGGTGGATGGCACACATCTGTGTGCTGGCCTCTCTGACTCCGAGAGTGGTCCAAACATACTTTATGGTGTCCCTCGTGCTGGCCAGACTTTGCTTTATTTACCTCATATTTACGTCAGAATTTTACCTCAGAATGCCAGATACAAGGGAGTGGCATTTGGCGCACTCTTGGAGCCAGGGAGGATGGCGCACGTCTGTGTGCTAGCCTCTCTGACTCCAGGAGTACTCTAAACATACTTTACGGTAGCCCTTGTGCCAGTCAAACTTTGCTTTATTTACCTCATATATACCTCAGAATTTTACCTCAGAATGCCAAATACAAGGGAGTGGCACTTGGAGCACTCTCGGAGTCAGGGAGGATGGCGCACGTCGGTGTGCTGCCCTCTCTGCCTCTGAGAGTGGTCCAAACATGCTTTACGGCGGCCCTTGTGCCGGCCAAAATGTGCCGGCCTAACTCCAGGTTCAGATTGCGCTCTTTATGCGCCTTCGATTCCCAAGGGTTCTTTCATCCACCTGCACCTTGGTCGGCTATCGGCGGAGTCCAAAGCCCTCCGCTAGGTTGTAAAAACACTCTCTCTCTCCCCCCCCCGCCACCCGTTCTCCAAGCTCGTTCCCGAAGAATAGCAACCTGTCATATGTAGGTCACTGTTGGTCTAAAAGGAAGGAAGAGATATTTCTCTTTGTAGCTGAATAAACCAGCATGAATGCAGCAGCTGGGCCTCTTGCCCCGGGGGAGAACGATTATCAGCCACAGAACAAGCACACGGCTCTATCTGATGACAGGAGTGCTGCTCTGGCAAACATGGGAGACTGAAAGAGGAAAAAAATGAGTGTGTGTGTGTCTGTGTGACTCTGCCGGCCACGGCTGTGAAACTGAAGTCCCAGCACTGTTGGCTGGAGTCCCATCAACTCTATCTTTTTGGCCCAGGTTGGGGGAAAAAAAACAACAACAGCAGAGAAACTCTGGAAGAGTAAGAACATCAGAACATCAGAAGCGCCCGGTTGGATCAGGCCAAGGGCCCATCTAGTCCAGCTTCCTGCATTTCACAGCGGCCCACCAGATGCCTCAGGGAGCACACAAGACCACAAGATGCCTGCATCCTGTCGCCACTCCCTTGCACCTGGCATTCTGAAGCAGCCTACTACTAACAGAAGAAGGTTGCACTACCCATCATGGCCTATAGCCCACGATAGACTCCCCCCCCCCAGAAATCGGTCCAATCCCTTTTTAAAGATGCCATCCCCACCTCCTGTGGCAAGGAGTTGCACAGATTCATGACCCACTGGGTTAAAAAGCATTTTCTTGTATCTGTTCTTCCAGCACTCCAGAACTACCCCTTGTGGCAAGCTGCTAGAACTGCAGTTGTGAGTTTTGGAACTGCCCCTTGTGGCAACCCGCCGGAACTGCAGTCTGGGAGTCCAGGGAGTGGCTGCCCCTTGTGGCACGCTGCGGGAACTGCAGTCGGCTACGATCACCAGACTAAAATCACCCCTCTTTGGTCTCCGGCCCCTGAATTTATTGCCCTATTGTTCATGGTCACTGACTGTAAACCAGGAGAACAATAGACCTGTGGCTCCTTAGCCGTGCATTTGAAACTCTCCAGTGAATCCAGCTGCCCAGCTCCAGCGAAGGGAGTCAGATCAACAACAAAAAGGCAGCTCTGGAACAGAGGAGCAAGACGGAAGCTTTGTGGGCAAGCTCTCCCAAAGGGCCGTTTCCTCTCCTGACCTCAGCCGAACAGCCGCTTCATCAAAAGGTTTCCTGTGCTCGGCCCCCACAAAAGAGTTTCAAACGTTTATTGTTTGCCAGTCTCTTCCTGGATCCGCGGCCTGTTCTCCTGACCGCAATCATTCGTCTATTATAAACTATTCCTTGCTAGGTTAAAAAACACAAGCCTTCTTCCTCCTCCTCCTCTTCCTCAGCCACAAATCTTGGTGCAGGAGGAAAGATTTCAGTTAATGGGTCAGGGTGCTAATTTGGAGTTAGGCCGGCACAGTTAGGCCAGCAAAGTTTGGCCGGCACAAGAGACTCTGGGTGGAATCCTAAGCAACTCTCCGGCACTGCCATAGCTGAGCTAATGGGGCCTCCTCAAGGTAATGAAATGTTTGACCCCTTACCTCAAAGCTGCGTTGCCCTTACCCCGGTGCTGGACAGTTGGTTAGGATTCTGCCCACGGTAAAGTCAGTTTGGACCACTCTCGGAGTCAGAGAGCCCAGCACACAGATGTGAGCCACCCTTCCTGGCTCTGAGAGTGGTCCAAATACGCTTTATGGTGGCCCTTGTGCTGGCCAAACTTTGCTGGCCTAACTGTGCCAACCTCACACAGGGAGGAGAAGCGGGAGGGAATTGAGTGTTGGGAAAGTGAGAGCAGACAAAAGGAAATACTTTTTTTATCCAGCAGGGGCATTCATCTGTGGAACTCCTTGCCACAGGAGGTGGCGATGGCATCTGGCCGAGACGCCTTTCAAAGGGGCCTGGGGAAATTTCTGGAGGAAAAGTCCATCGCAGGCTACAGGCCATGCTGGTGACTGCAGCCTCCTTATTTTAGAGGTAGGTTACCACAGAGTGCCAGATGCAGGGGAGTGGCAACGAGATGCACGTATCTAGTTGTCTTTTGTGCTCCCTGATGCATCTGGTGGGCCCCTGCAAGATGCAGGAAGCTGGACTAGATGGGCCTTTGGCCTGATCCACTGGGGCTCTTCTGATGTTCTTAATTTTGTGACACGGATCTGCCCCCATCCTGACGTCATTTCACACATACGCCTCTCCCAACTCCGGGACAGCTGGGTGGTTTTTTTTTTTCCCTTTCAACATGCCTAGAAGGGCTTCTTTCACAGAGTCTCACCCTAACTTATTACTCATCAGCTGCAGAGTCCAAATATTTCCATTAATTACTCCCAGCGACTGACTCCTCACCCAGAGGGTGTTCAAGAAATGAATCTCCCTCAACCTTTTGATTGGCTGATTTATGAGCTCCAACCCCATGCAGTGCCATGTGTCCACGCCATGCACAGATCAAAGATTCCAAAGTGCCTAGTCCTCAAGAACTGGGTTTTGACCTCCATGACCTTGCTCCCTGCTTACCTTTCCGTTTTCCTACAGTCGGCCCTCATCATCCACAAAGCATTGGGAGGGAGGTCTTCAAAGACTCGGAAAGGCCATTTGCCACCACCCCACACCGCCAAAGGCCTTCACAAAACCAAATGCGTATCTCAGGAGATCCTGACAGACCTTCTGGGATGTAATGTGGGTAGGCCATATTTGGCCTCCCTGTTCCTCAGAAGACTCCCTCCTGACGTGACCAGAAGTTCCTACATGAAAAAAGTGCTTATTTCTGGTCCTGACATAATGACATCATGCCCATGACATCACATCCTGCTTCATGACATCACTTCCGGCCCGCAGTTGGCATCATAAACGCTATCCGGCCTGCAGTATTCGATGAGTTTGAGACCCTTGGCCTGTGGGATCCCCTCTTCTGTGTTTCGTTTCGGAGCCATAAGAAAAAGGCGCCTTGCGGATTCCGAGCGTTTCAGTCGAGAATCTTCCTGCACGCCGTGGCCTAGTTTCCAGCCGTGGGAACAAGTTCATACAGAACAGCGGGAGTCTGAAAATCTCGCCCAGCAAAAAACAGAGGGGGGCGGAAAAAAAAGAGCTGCTGCATTTTTCAAAGCTCCCCGCGGTGCGGGGAACATCAGCAGAGCTGCACAAAATGTTCCACGTTTGCAAAGTGTGTTCGCTTGCTGTACCTGCCCGACAGCAAGCCTGCATGAATTTGCAAGGCGGGGTTCGGGAGGAAGGAAACAGCCTCCTTAATTATCGGCTTGCGCGTGTGCAATTAAGTTAATGGGTGCACCAAAATAAACCTTCCCTACCCGGCTTAGCACCTGCTTTGAAAAATCCGCTGTGCCGCTTCTTTGCACCAGGTGTGTGTGTCTTTGAGTCAGCACCACGCAGCTGCCTACTGAGTCAAGCGCAGCTAATGGACCGGTCAGCCCAGACTGGCAGCAGCCCTCCAGGGTTTGAACGGGCAGGGATTGAGAGCGCCACCCTAACCTGGAGTGAGGCCAGCACAGTTAGGCCAGCAAAGTTGGGCTGGCACAAGGGCCACCGTAAAGCGCATTTGGACCCCTCTCGGAGTCAGGGAAGATGGCGCATGTCTGTATGCTGCAGATGGAAAAGACTGAGGCCTGGAAGAAGTGGTTTTCCCACTGGATCCCTGTTGTCTTCGTGGCAGAGAGGAGAGCCAGCCGGCTTTGTATTGGCACCCAGGGGCGTTTCTAGGGTGTGGCACGGGGTGGCACGAGCCATGGGCGCCATCTTGCAGGGGGCGCCGTTCGCATGGCGCCCGCCCCCCCAAAATGGTGCCCACGGCCCGCCCGCTCCCGCCCAGGCCCTGCGCAGCATTCTCCTCGCTCCGGCTGGCCTTAAAGAGCCAGCCAGAGCAAGGAGAATGCGCTGCCACCCGGCGCCCCCTCTCATGCCGGCTCTTTAAGGCAAGAGCCGGCACAAGCGAACAGAAAGAACGCGGCCGGGGCGGGCACGTTCGCTGTGGCGGGCACGTTCGCTGCGGAGCAAACAGAACGCGGTGCCCCAGCCGCGTTCTGTTCGCTGCCGCCAGCCCTTTAAGGCCAACGGCAGTGAACAGAACACGGTGCCCCAGCCACGTTCTGTTCACTGCCACTGGCCTTAAAGGGCCCGTGGCAGCAAACAGAATGTGCCTCTTAGAAGGGGCGGGGCGCTATGTCATGACGTCACAATGTGACGTCATGATGTTGCGTGCCCCTAGGGGCGCATTTTCATTGGGCGCCATGGGTGCCCTTTCAAACAGATTGGCCCCTGTTGGCACCGCAATCTTGCAAGCTTTTGCTGCTCAAATTTTGCTGCTCAGCACCTGAAAAATGGGGGAGAATAACTTGGTTCACTGGAGTACCTACCCGGTGGCCAGAGGTTAACCCTCACAGCCCATCTTCCCCAAGGGGAAAAAATGCAGAAAGCTGTGTCTCTTTCTAATCAAAACTTGGGGTAAATTTCTGAGGTAAAATTCTGAGGTAAATATGAGGTAAATAAAACAGAATTACAAATGGAGGCTTTGATATTATTGTGGAAAGAAAAGGGGGCTTCAGCAATCCAAATCTGGGAATCCAAATTCCCAGATCCGAATTCAGCATCTGGGAAATGACGGACTAGATCTTAGCGCACAACAAGGCCCAATGCTCACCCATTGCCTGTCCCCCCCCTTCAGTGTTTGTGTATTTTCCTTTGAGGAGGGAGTCTGATCTCCCTTTGCCTCTTTCTTCGGACAACAGAAGGGATTGTTGCTTCTCAAAAGGCTTCTCCTTGTCCCCCAATCGAAGGGTCTTTTTTGTGATGCAAATGAAATTAACTCAGCCCTTGTTGTGGAAGGACTCTGGCTTTCGCTTTTCCCAGGTTACAAGTTTACCTCTGTTGTGCCCCGAGTGAAATAAGATTGTGAATGACGGGAGGCAGCCTCAAGGAGCACACAAGACCACAAGATGCCAGCATCCTGTTTCCACTCCCTTGCATCTGGAGTTCTGAGGTAAATTTCTGAGGTAAAATTCTGAGGTAAATATGAGGTAAAGAAAAGAGAATTTGCTATCCTGTCTGTGGGGAGGGAACTATAGTAACTTACAAGTTGCAACCCAATCTGGGCCTTAAGAACATCAGAAGAGGACTCTAGGTCAGGCCAAAGGCCCATCTAGTCCAGCTTCCTGCATCTCACAGTGGCCCACCAAATGCCTCAGGGAGCACACAGGACAACTAGATACCTGCATCCCGCTGCCACTCCCTTGCACTTGGCATTCTGAGGTAGCTTGTTTCTAAAGTATGGAAGCTGCAGTACCCATCATGTAGCCTGCAATGGACTTTTCCTCTAGAAATCTGTCCAATCCTCTTTGAAAGGCATCCAGGCCAGACACCATCACCAGTTCCTGTGGCAAGGAGTTCCACAGATTAAGGAACCGTTGGGTAAAAAAAAAAAGTATGTTCTTTTATCTGCTCCAACTCTTCCAGGACTCTTTTTAATGGCTGTCCCCTGGTTCTGGTGTTGTGAGAGAAGGAAAAGAACATCTTCCTACCCACGTTTGGACCACCTTTGAACCGCGTGTCAGCAGTTGGCCATCACTGGGCAAGCATGACCGCCAGGTCTGTGATGTTCAGACAACGGGAGGCCTCGGTGTTGCCTTGCACCAGCCCTCATCAAAATTCAGCGTCCCAGAAGGCAAACGTGTGTCGTATCTGAAGAGAAGCCCCCGGATCTGAATTCAACATTTCTCCAGGTTCTCCAGCACAATTGGAACGGAAACAAAAAACCCTTTCTGGCATTGAGAGCATTGATACGTCTCACCCCGAGGGAAACAGCTCCACAGCAGCTATCACAGGCACCCTCCCACCCACAATACGGTTTCGACCTAAGTTGCAGGTTTTTTTTTTTTTTTTTTAAAGAGCCTTCTAAATGAGTAATGAAAGCCAATTGGCTGCGAAAAAACAGTTCAGAGAGATGAAATAGAACCAGGAGGCAGAGGAAAGTACAAACAGGTGCTGCTCTCGCCTTCGGGGGGTTTCCCCCCAATGCCACAGACCTTGCAGGCTTGTCATCCGGGATCAAAGGCAGCCCCCCCAGCCCCCCCCCCAGCCCTCAAGACCACAGATACACCTTCAACCACTTATGAAACGCCGTCTGATTTATCGTCCGTCAGTTCCCATCATGCTGCCGCTCAGTCAAAAAAAACCAAACCAAACGACCTCCGTGTAGAAGCGGCGCACAAAGGTGTCATTTCAGAGTGCGTCTTTCGCAAAAAGTGCATTTTTTTTTTAAAAAGAGCTTCAACGATCCCCTTGAAGCTCCTCTGTTAGAAACAAGAGCCAGAACAAGAGCCGATTTTGCCAGAACAAAAGTGCTCTTCTGGATGCCGAAAGTGGCCTCTTGCAAACCTGTTTACGTCTCGCGCCAGAAAGCGAAGCGAGAAAACGGACCCTTGTCCAGGGATGGAGGTGCAGCCCCAATTCAGTGGCGCCTGCTTCCAAGAAACGGCGCCTGGTGGCCATGATGGGAGGTGGTAATTAATCTGTGGAACTCCTTGCCACAGGATGTGGTCTTGGCATCTGGTCTAGATGCTTTTCAAAGGGGGTTGGACAGATTTGTGAAGGAAAAGTCCATCACTAGTGAAAAACCATGATGGGTATACTCCTGGTTTTAGAAGTAGTTAGAATGACTCTCCTGGTTCTACAGGTAGGCTATTTCTGAATGGCAGGTACAAGGGAGTGGCAACAGGATGCAGGCGTCTTATTGTCTTTCTGCTCCCTGAGGCATCTGGTGGGCCACTGTGAGATGCAGGAAGCTGGACTAGATGGGCCTTTTTGGCCTGATCCAGCGGGGCTCTTCTTATGTTCTTAGGATAGCAATTTCTGGTTTATTTACCTCATGTTTACCTCGGAATTTTACCTCAGAAATTTACCTCATAATGCCAGATACAAGGGAGTGGCAACAGGGTGCAGCCATCTTGTGTGCTCCCTGAGGCACAACGGTGGTCTGTGGGTGTTCGTAGGAGGAACATTTGCTAGTGGGGTCATTGGGGGCGATGTGAGCCCCCCCACACACACCTGCAGTGCAGCGTGGCTTATTGATTGTCCAAAAACTGACTGGGGGGGGGGCGTGATCGTTTTAACACCTTGTCAGTGTGCCAAAAAATGGCTGCCCCAAAAATGGCTGCCTTAGAGGGCTTTCAAGGTAGGCACTTGCATTGCCTCAATAGATGTCTATTTGAAGGTCCAGGTGTGCCATCCATGAGAGGATACATGATTTTGGTGGCATCTGGGCAGAGGTGAGGGGGCTGAGATGAGCCAATGGGCAGCTCACGAGGAGTGGGGGGGGGGAAACTGCAAACGCAATGCCGACTATTCTTTTCATGCACCCAACAAAGGCATAGCCATTGCAATGTACCAAAGAAACCCAGTCCTGAAAGGGTCCATTCATTCCTTCATTCATCTCCAAGATGACAAACTTAACTCTCTGCAGATTTTCAAGAGTGTTAACCCAGGATCAGCCCGATAATCCCTCTGCTTTGTAAACAAAGTAGCGCCACTGTGATGCCAGATAGTTGCCGCGCTGCTTTCATCCTCTTTCAGAGGAGCCCAAGCAGAAGGCCTGGAAAAGTCCGACACTGGGGGCAGGGGGTATTGCAGTGCATCTTGGAATTGCCCCACAAATTCATTCTCTTGAGTTATAATTGGGCTGGGCGGGGGGGGGGGGACATCAACCGCAGTGTGCCCTTTTTATCCGCGGGAATCTGTTCCGCAACCCTCTGCAGATACACGGATTCACGGATAAACTAATCCGCGAATATACAAACTCCTGTTCAATGAGCAAAATCGGTATCCCCCAGTGGCTGTCCCCCGGTATCCATAGTGAGTCAAATCCACAGATCTGCATACACTGGGGGTACACTGTAGCAACCCCCCCCTTAAAAGGCTACTGTGGGTGCAATCCTAACCTGGAGTTAGGCTGGCACAGTTAGGCCAGCAAAGTTTGGCCGGCACAAGGGACACCGTAAAGGATGCTTGGACCTCGCTCAGAGACAGAGGCGCCATCACACAGACGTGCGCCACCCTCCCTGACTCCGAGAGTGGTCCAAAGGCGCTTTACGGTGTCCCTTGTGCCGGCCAAACTTTGCTGGCCTAACTGTGCCAGCCTAACTCCAGGTTAGGATTGCGCTCTCAGATGAATGCACATGGTCTCTTTTCCATTATCCGTTCTTGCCCAACTTTTGCAGAACTGAACTGCAAGAACCCACCATGATGGAAAGCAAAGTGGAGTTACACATGATCATGGAACAAAGAGGCCATATTATATTATTCAAACCTCATGAATCACAGTCTTTTTTGACTGGAACTGATCGATTGATGCAAGTCTCAGAGCTTAATCCTAACCTGGAGTTAGGCTGGCACAGTTAGGCCAACAAAGTTTGGCTGGCATAAGAACTGCCTTAAAGTGTTTTTGGACCACTCTCGGAGTCAGAGAGGCCAGCACGCAGACGTGCGCCATCCTCCCTGACTCTGAGAGTGGTCCAAACACGCTTTACGGTGGCCCTTGTGCCGACCAAACTTTGTTGGCTTAGCTTACGCTGGCCTAACCCTAGGTTCAGATTGCGCTCTCAGCCTAAGTATCAATTAGCTATCCACTTAATCTATACGATGTTCCCACAAGTGCCAATTTCTTGCACATCTGATGAGGTTATGACAGGAAGCTGCAGTTGTGTAAAATGAGTCACAAAACTTTTGGAAATCCTTCAAGTGCTCTGATGATAATGGGGACCCCTGTGGCATGTTTTGCTCATAGTCTGCAGATTTAAATGGCCTGGTCTCAATATTTTGTCATTTTTTTCTAGTTCTTTTTTCATGCTGACACGGCATGAAAATAATTGTATATTACAAATACAAACTCTCTCTCTCTCTCTCTCTCTCTCTCTCTCTCTCTCTCTCTCTCTCTCTC
>JAJKFI010000092.1:3340925-3359190 GCA_029204185.1 Lerista edwardsae
GGGGGGGGTCGAGCAGTTGCAAAGTGCCTTTTTAAAGCTGTCAGATCGCGGGGATTTGGGTGAGAGAGAGAGTGAGGAGGGGCTTGTGACTTGTGTTCTGGGGCTGCGGGGTGATTGGAGAGTGGAAGAGAGAGCGAGTGAGTGCATGCATGCGTGAGTGACTGAGTGAACGAATGAGAGAATGATGTCTGGTGAATGGAGTGTGTTTATTTTTTTTAAAGCAGCAACAACCTCATTCTCTTTCTTTCTGTGTCCCGTCCCCCCCGCCCCAGAGCCCCGATCTCCATGCAGGAGCGTCTTTTTTAAAAACAAAAACAGCAACAACCTCATTTTTTTTAAGCAGCAACAACCACGTCCGGCTATGACGTCACTTGCGTCATGCCAATCAAAAGAGAGTTCCCCTTCTTAAATCATTTGGATGACACCTCTGGTCACATCCCTACCTCTGCACTGTAGTCCTGGTAGAGATGGGACCCAGGTGTAGCTGATAATTACACTTCAAGATACATGCAAAATGAGATAAGGATGCAGTTGACATCCTTTTAAAAGTTGTCAATGCCTCCTTGTTTCAAGAGAGAGAATTTGGGGGGTAAAATTTTATTTATGTAAAATTTTTATGGACTGCATTTTTTACTAATGGGTTTACGTATCCCCCCTACAGCTACTTTATAAGGCCTAATAAAGACACTGTGGAGAAATAATGCCAGATAGCAAGGAGATCATCTAGACAAGGCAGCTGCAACCCACCCAGCTCTTTTCTATTGGGAAAGTTTAAAGGCTCAAGCACATTCTTTCCGAGGTTAAAACAGCTCACAGAATAGTGCAGTCATTTGCTGCTTTGGACTTCACATAGCACTGGTGTTCCCTAGATGTCTTGCATTGCAGTCACCATAATTTTTTGCTTTCTCATCCCCAGAAAATTTCAAGCTGTTGCCATCTCTATTCCCTGAAACAATAAAGATGAATTTCTAACTAGAAAAAATTCTGTACTTCACACAGCTCCTGTGGAGAGATTGTTGAATCTGCTTAGCACCTTCTGATAGTCCTGGAGGAAAGATTCCCACTGGCGTATATACAGCTGCTCAGTCAACACAAGGCCAAAAGCTTCCGAGATTCCTCAAGAAGCTCTCCAAAGGCTTTGGTAATTTACTGCTATCTCCATCCTTTTAGCTGATGAGTGGGTTGTGATTTGGGGCAAAGCACCACACTGACCCCCCCACCCCCTGGTATGCTGGGCCTCCAAATTCCCCCCTCCCAGCTTACCCTAAGACCATGGGAACTTTGCCACCACCTTGTGTCCCTCAATGGCAATTTCCTAACCCTTCCACCCTCAGAAGATGGGAGAAGAAGGTATAGAGCGTCAGGCAGGAAAAACCATAGCAGGCATCTAAAAGGGGAAACCAAAGAAAACCTCATCTTAATTATCAATCAATCAATCACTAGTATTTATATACCGCTTTTCAACACAAAGTTCACAAAGCGGTTTACAGGCAAATAATAACATTAAAGTTAAATGGCTCCCTGTCCCAAAAGGGCTCACAATCTAAAAGAATGGAGAACACCACCAGCAACAGCCACGAGAAAGACACTGTGCTGGGGTGAAGAGGGACAATTGCTCTCCCCCTGCTAAATATAAGACGACACCACTTGAAAAAGTGCCTCTTGCCCAGTTAGCAGGGGATAATATAATTATAATTATATAATTATAACTGTGTTTCTCCTTTTTTTCCTGTCCTTCTCCCTCAAATGCAGGTCAATTGCATTTATTGCATGTATACACTTAGTAGAGCACTTTTAAATAGCTTTTTGGCCCCCATATATTTTGCCTTCTGATAATCTTTTCTTCCTTTCTCTTTTCTTCCTCAGGCTCCAGTAAGGGGAAAATATTTTCCTGCCTTACAGAGTTATTGAAAGGATTCCATTAAGGTAATTCATGTGAAGTGCTTTGGGTACAAATGTGCTTTGATATTTGGTACCAATATCAAGTACAATCATGAATTTGCAGCTACACAACCTCTCTAAGCCCTCAGATGCATACACACTTGAAATTGAAATGGAGTGAAGCATAAGACTCTTTGCTGGATTATAATCGTAACATAAAAATCGGAGCAGATCCCACTAATTTATAATGTAGTTTGCAATGCATCTGCATAGCTTGCTATACTGTGCAGATCTTAAATGACTCAAAACAACAACAACCCCACAGCAATTTGTCTCCCTATGCTGGAAGAAAAAGATATATCTAACAAACTCTCTGACAAGATCAGGGGATTAAAGGGTAACTTGTGTAAGCACTCATGAAAACTCTTAGAGGCACGTATCACAACAGGGTTTCCAAGCAAGCCTTGATTAGGACGAGTGGCCTACAATGAATTTACACCTGCGGGTGTAAATTCATCGTCCACTAACATAAGAATTCCCTTTGACTGCTGAAAGTAACCGAGGGAGGAATTGCTAACATTCTCTGAGGTCTCTCTGGGTTCAATGAGTCTTACACCCTAGCAAAGACCAAATTTTGTGTTTTGAATCAAAGTGCCAAAAGTGTGCTCTTCTTTTTGCTAAACATCCAGACTCCAGTGCACTGTGTGTGTGGGTATAAGCAAAAGCTGAGAAAAGCATAGCAGGATCTTAGCTGAACCAGAGAAGTGGCCTGTCAGACAGTTACTTCTCAGCACAAGGGCCACATCACATATTTTACACATTTTCACAGGCCAAAAAAAATAACCAGTTTTATAAATGAAAGAATTAAATTTGAATGAATGAATAAAAACACACAACAATGTTTTCTGCACTTCGAACTTCAGAAAACACCAAAATCGACAAAAACCACAAACCTGTTTTCTCTCACAAGCCACCTCCCCAATAGGTGGTGCTCTGCTCCCTCAGTTATTTATTGTTCACATTTTGATACCACCTTTTCTCCAAGGAGCTCGGGAGACTTTCCTTTTTGTCCTCTCCACAATCCTATGAGGTTGGTTAT
Organism: Lerista edwardsae; assembly: GCA_029204185.1. Classification (NCBI taxonomy): domain Eukaryota; kingdom Metazoa; phylum Chordata; class Lepidosauria; order Squamata; family Scincidae; genus Lerista; species Lerista edwardsae. The sequence continues at coordinate 3,343,906 of JAJKFI010000092.1, forward strand.
ATAGAAAGATAGTGACAAGCTCAAGGTTACCCAGGAAGTTCCACCCACAAACCACAATACCATCCTGACTCCGTCTGAAAAGGTGCTCCCTCTGACAGTTGGTGCCACACTACCTTCCTTCTTCATTATAACAGGGGGGCGCCCCTAATAAAACAGGGGGCCGCCCCAGTGCCCAACGAAGCCAGTTCGTTACCCCTCCTAACTGGGCAAGAGGCACTTTTCCAAGTGGTACTCCTCTTATATTTAGTAGGGGGAGAGTAACTGTCCCTCTTCACCCCTGTGCAGTGTCTTTTCTAGTGGCTGTTGCTGGTGGTCTGCCTTTTTTTAGATTGTGAGCCCTTTTGGGACAGGGAACCATTTAACTTTATTATTATTTGCCTGTAAACCGCTTTGGGAACTTCATGTTGAAAAGCAGTATATAAATCTTTTTTGATTGATTACATAAGAACATAAGAAGAGCCCTGCTGGATCAGGCCAAAGGCCCATCTAGTCCAGCTTCCTGTATCTCACAGCGGCCCACCAGGTGCCCCAGGGAGGCATGAGACAACAAGATGCTTGCATCCTGTTGCCACTCCCTTGCACCTGGTACCAGTAGCCCACCACCTTTGTAAGGAGGTTGCACAATCCATCATTGCCTATAGCCCACGATGGACCTTTCCTCCAGAAATCTGTCCAATCCCCTCTTAAAGGCATCCAGACCAGATGCCATCACCACCTCCTGTAGCAAGGAGTTCCACAGATTAACTACCCGCTGGGTAAAAAAGTACTTCCTTTTATCTGTTTTAACTCTCCCAACCCTCAGTTTTAGCGGATGCCCCCTGGTTCTGGTGTTTGAGAGGGAAAAGAACATCCCTCTATCGACTCTATCCCTTCCGTGCATAATTTTGTATGTCTCAATCATGTCCCCCCTCAGGCGCCTTTTTTCTAGACTGAAGAGCCCCAAACACTGCAGTCTTTCTTCATAAGGGAGGTGCCCCAGCCCCGTAATCATTTTAGTTGCTCTCTTCTGCACCTTTTCCAACTCCACTATGTCCTTTTTGAGATGCAGCGACCAGAACTGGACACAATATTCCAGGTGTGGCCTTACCATCAATTTGTACAATGGCATGATAATATTGGCTGTTTTATTCTCAACCCCTTTTTTAATGACCCCAAGCACGGAATTGGCCTTCTTAATTGCTGCTGCACACTGGGTCGATACCTTCATGGAATTGTCCACCAGCACCCCAAGATCTCTCTCCTGAGCTGTCACAGACAGCTCAGAACCCATTAGCCTATAGGTAAAGTTTTGGTTTTTTGCCCCAATGTGCATCACTTTACATTTGTCTATGTTGAAACGCATCTGCCATTTGCCTGCCCATTCCCCCAACTTGGAGAGATCCTTCTGGAGCTCTTCACAATCCTTTCTGGTTTTTACCACCCGGAAAAGTTTTGTGTCATCCGCAAACTTGGCCACCTCACTGCTTATCCCTGTCTCCAGGTCATTTATGAATAAGTTGAAAAGCACGGGCCCCAAGACAGATCCCTGGGGCACTCCACTTTTCACCTCTCTCCATTGTGAAAATTGCCCATTGACCCCCACTCTCTGTTTCCTGGCCCTCAACCAATTCTGGATCCATAAGAGGACCTGCCCTCTTACTCCCTGACTGTGAAGTTTCTTCAGCAGTCTTTGGTGGGGGACCGTGTCAAATGCCTTCTGAAAATCCAGGTATATGATATCCACAGGTTCGCCCACATCCACGTGCCTGTTGACCTTTTCAAAGAATTCCAAAAGGTTTGTGAGGCAAGACTTACCCTTACAGAAGCCATGCTGACTTTCCTTTAGCAGTACTTGTTCCTCTACGTGTTTTAGGATTATATCTTTGATGAGGCTTTCCACCATCTTACCCGGAACAGACGTTAGGCTGACAGGCCTGTAGTTTCCAGGGTCCCCCCTTCTCCCTTTTTTAAAGATTGGCGTGACATTGGCTATCCTCCAATCCTCTGGCACCGTGGCCGTTTGAAGGGACAAGTTGCATACTCTAGTTAAGAGGTCAGCAACTTCGTTCTTTAGTTCCTTAATTACTCTTGGGTGTATACCATCTGGGCCTGGTGACTTATTTATATGTAGTTTATCAATTTGATCTAAAACATCTTCTTTATTAACCATTATCTGATTTAATTCCTTCGTTAGGAAGGGCTGTTCGGGCTGTGGTATCTGCCCAAGTTCTTCTGCTGTGAAGACGGACGCAAAGAATTCATTTAATTTCTCTGCAATCTCCAAGTCCCCTTTTATCTCCTCTTTCCCTCCCTCACCATCCAGCGGGCCAACCGCCTCTCTGGCAGGTTTCCTGCTTCTAACATATTTGAAGAAGCTTTTATTATTCCCTTTTATGTTGCTAGCCATGCGTTCCTCAAATGCTTTCTTGGCCTCCCGTGTCACCTTCTTACTTGTCTTTTGCCAGAGTTTATGTTCTTTTTTATTCTCCTCATTGGGGCAAGACTTCCATTTACGGAAAGAAGCTTCTTTGCTCTTTACAGCTTCTCTAACTTTGTTTGTCAGCCATGCAGGCACCCTCCTGGACCTTGTTGAACCCTTCTTTCTTTGCGGTATACACTTCTGCTGGGCCTCTATTACTGTTATTTTAAACAGCCTCCACGCAGCCTGGAGGGATTGGACTCTTTTTACCTTCCCTTTCAATTTCTGTGTAACTAGTCTCCTCATCTGAGGGAAATCTGCCCTTCGAAAGTCAAGGGTTCTTGTGTCAGATTTGCTCTGCACTCTCTCCTGGACACGCATGGCAAAACCAATCGCAGCATGGTCACTGTTCCCCAATGGCTCAGTAACACTTACATCCCTAACTAGGTCCCGAGTACCACACAATATTAAATCCAGAGTCGCCTGTCCTCTGGTTGGCTCCATGACTAGCTGCTCTAAGGCACAGTCATTCAACACATCAAGGAATCCGGTCTCTCTTTCTTGACCAGAGCAGCAGTTGACCCAGTCAATATGAGGATAATTGAAGTCCCCCATGATTACAATCCTGCCTCTCTTGGTCACAGCCCTGATTTGTTTCCTCATTTCAAGGTCACCTTCAAGTTTTTGATCGGGAGGACGATAGCACACCCCCACTATTACATTGCTTTTACGGCCTGGCAGTTTAACCCACAGTGACTCCATGGTGGAGTCCGGCCCACCTTCAGTTTCTACTCTGCTGGATTCTATCCCTTCTTTGATATAGATGGCCACCCCTCCGCCAACACGCCCTTCCCTGTCCCTCCTATAGAGTTTGTAGCCTGGGATTGCAGTATCCCACTGGTTCTCTGCATTCCACCAGGTTTCCGTTATGCCTACTATATCAATCTTTTCCCTAACCACCAAACATTCCAGTTCCCCCATCTTTGCTCGGAGACTTCGGGCATTTGCATAATAACACCTATATACCGGGTTCTCTAAAGAGGGACTGTTTTTTGATCCCTTTTCCCCTCCTCTCTTTTTACTGGACAAACTATCACTTACACTCAGCTTAGAAGTTCTATTTCCTACTCCTCCATTACTCTTTGGTACTCCTCCACCCTCCTCTTCCCGTAGGGATGAGGAGTTCCGAACCGGACGCCGCTCGGCTCCTGTCGGCTTTCCCCCAGGGATCAGTTTAAAAGCTGCTCTGCCACCTTTTTAATATTAAGCGCCAGCAGCCTGGTTCCATTTTGGTTCAAGTGAAGCCCGTCCCTCTTGTACAGGCCTGGCTTGTTCCAGAATGTGCCCCAGTGCCTAACGAATCTAAACCCTTCGTCCCGACACCACCGTCTCATCCACGCATTGAGACCCCTGAGCTCCGCCTGCCTAGCTGGCCCTGCACGTGGAACGGGTAGCACTTCTGAGAACGCTACCTTGGGGGTCCTGGCCTTCAGCGTCCTGCCTAGCAACCTAAATTTGGCTTCCAGGACCTCCCGGCTACATTTCCCCACATCGTTGGTGCCAACATGCACCACGACCGCTACCTCCTCCCCAGCACTCCTAACCAGCCTATCTAGACGAGACGTGATGTCCACAACCTTCGCACCAGGCAGGCAAGTCACCGTGCGGTCCACACATCCGTCGCAGACCCCCCTCTCTATATTCCTAACTATGGAATTGCCCACGACAAGGAGACCACGACCCCCCTCCCGCCGAGGAGCATCCTTAGTGCGACTGGATGCGGGCTCGTCACTGGAAGAAGGCCCCCCCGCTGGGGGATCGATTCCCTCTGTTCCAGGCTGATGTCCTCCAGCCCTGAGACTCCTTCCCCAGCAGCTGAGGAGCTGCCCGTCTGAGGGTGGGACGAAGCCTGCAAGTCCCCGGATGTCTCACCATGGACCCTGACTGCCTGCCTCTGCTTCTCCAGGTCCTCAACCAAGGCCTCTAGGGAGCAGACGCGTTCCCTGAGTGCCTGGAGCTCCTTGCACCGAGGACACACCCATGACTTACGCCCCAGAGGCATATAGTCATACATGTGGCACTCTGTGCAAAACACTGGATAGCCCCCGCCCAACTGCTGGCTGTCTGGCTCCATCTCCGTGTTTATTTAGGGATGAGCTGCCCTGCTTCTCAGGGAGAGGGCAGAGTCTGGGGCCCTGGCTTCCTCGCCCTGCTGCTTCACTCGCACAGATGCGTAACTCGCTTGTTACCTGGCACTTGGTCGCGGACGAGGCACTTCGTCGCAGGACAGCACTCGCTGCTCATGTTCCCACTCGCAAAGAAGGTTCTGCTATATACAGGAAGTTCTCCCTTCCTTCCTTCCTGTGCTAGATAGCTCCTCCCCCTTTGCTAGAAAGCTCCTCCTGTCTGCCTGCCTGAAAAGGGGCTGGCCTCACCTGGACTATGGAGGTTGATTGCTGCCTAGGCAACCAGATAACACAATTGTCCTCAGAAGGTAACCCAGTTAACTTCCTAAGGAGCTCAATTTCCCTATGAAAGGGTCCTCCCTGAGTAGCTGAGTTTCTACTAAGTAGAAACTAGGAAGTATTAATGTATGTCTTGGTATATGTTTGAGCTTTGTGGCACACTGTATTTTAGACCCCAAATAGTTTAAAACACTAAAACTCTAGTTTAATTTAGTGTAAGTAGTTTAAAATTAGTTAAGTGGTTTAATTTAGCTTAGTTTAGTTTAAACACTAAGACTAAACACCAAAGTGTTCCAAACACTAAGACTGCTACCTTTCCTGTGCTGAGACTGTGAGGTGAGATTTCACCTCTGCCTTATTTCAGTTCCTACTCTTCAGATTCAGTTTCTACTCAGTTTCAGTTTCTACTCTTCCCTACTCTTCCCTATGTTTAATTTGGGTTCTTACTCACAAGTAGACTCTGGTCTTACTTAGAGTAGACCTGTGTAGGCTTGAGCTGTGATTCTCTACAGAATCAGCTCCTTTAAGCTGAATTTTACACAGACTTAAATTTAACCTTTCCTTAAACTGAACTCAGCCTTAAACCTAAACTTAGAGTAGATTTACAGGTGAGAAGAACACTTACCTTATCTTTCCAAGGATCCCCCTCCTCGCACAGATGCGTAACTCGCTTGTTACCTGGCACTTGGTCCCAGACGAGGCACTTCGTCGCAGGACAGCACTCGCTGCTCGTGATCCCACTCGCAAAGAAGGTGATTGGCATGAGGGAGGCTCCGTGTGGAAGCGCATGCTCCCTTGCCGCGAGGAGGCTCCAGTCTCCACCAAACAAGCACTGGATATGGCACTGGCGGGCTGGCCGTGCTATTCCAGCGCTGGGTAGGATTGCGCGCCGAATTGAAGATGGCCTAGTCAACACATCACGGTAATATATCATTTCTGTGGCAAAAAGTACTGCGGCTGAAGAGAGAACAGAACAGGTAAGTCTTGCCTCACGAACCTTTTGGAATTCTTTGAAAAGGTCAACAGGCACGTGGATGTGGGTGAACCTGTGGATATCATATACCTGGATTTTCAGAAGGCGTTTGACACGGTCCCCCACCAAAGGCTGCTGAAGAAACTTCACAGTCAGGGAGTAAGAGGGCAGGTCCTCTTATGGATCCAGAATTGGTTGAGGGCCAGGAAACAGAGAGTGGGGGTCAATGGGCAATTTTCACAATGGAGAGGGGTGAAAAGTGGAGTGCCCCAGGGATCTGTCTTGGGGCCCGTGCTTTTCAACTTATTCATAAATGACCTGGAGACAGGGATAAGCAGTGAGGTGGCCAAGTTTGCAGATGACACAAAACGTTTCCGGGTGGTGAAAACCAGAAACGATTGTGAAGAGCTCCAGAAGGATCTCTCCAAGTTGGGGGAATGGGCAGCCAAATGGCAGATGCGTTTCAACATAGACAAATGTAAAGTGATGCACGTTGGAGCAAAAAACCAAAACTTCACCTATAGGCTAATGGGTTCTGAGCTGTCTGTGACAGCTCAGGAGAGAGATCTTGGGGTGCTGGTGGACAATTCAATGAAGGTATCGACCCAGTGTGTGGCAGCAATTAAGAAGGCCAATTCCATGCTTGGGGTCATTAAAAAAGGGATTGAGAATAAAACAGCCAATATTATCATGCCATTGTACAAATTGATGGTAAGGCCACACCTGGAATATTGTATCCAGTTCTGGTCGCTGCATCTCAAAAAGGACATAGTGGAGCTGGAAAAGGTGCAGAAGAGAGCGACGAAAATGATGACGGGGCTGGGGCACCTCCCTTATGAAGAAAGACTGCAGCGTTTGGGGCTCTTCAGTCTAGAAAAAAGGCGCCTGAGGGGGGACATGATTGAGACATACAAAATTATGCATGGAAGGGATAAAGTCGATAGAGGGATGTTCTTTTCCCTCTCTCAAAACACCAGAACCAGGGGGCATCCGCTAAAACTGAGGGTTGGGAGAGTGTTCCGCCAAATCCCATCCTGCAACCGAGAACTTAAAGTTAGGTTCCGCCAAATTCCCTCTGGGCCTCCCCAAGGACCTCAATGCCCACATTAGGCTAACTAGTTTCCCCACAGAGCAGCCTCAGAGATAGGCAAGAGGGAGGGGGTTCAGGCACCCACTGGGCCTCCTCTCTTTCTGCAGCTTTTGTTTGGGATCACTGGCTGGCCAGCCTCCTCCAGACCGCCCTCATCACTGGCTTTGTTCAAAATACCCCACCACCAAACAATAGGCAGTCAGCTTGTCCCAGCTACAACTGCCTCCTTCCTTTGGTGGCTCCAGGGGCATGGCAGCCAAACAACTGTTTCCCACAGTCAGCTTACCTTCTCCAGTCTTTCAGCCAGTTCCTCAGTCCTTCAGGCAGTCAGCAATCCGTCCATCCATCACTGCATCCCAGGTACCATCCTCCAGTACCTACCAAGCTCCTTACCAAGGTACCATCCTCCAGTACCTACACAGCCTGCAGTCCAGCACCTACCTGGTGCCCTCCTCCAGGACCTTCCCATGTCCCATCCCAGATCCCTTCAGTTCCCTCTCCATCTCCCATCCCAGCTTTATACCTAGGCCAATATACTGAGGCCAATCAGTGGGCAAGGTTTAATTCATCAGCCACACCCATCTGCACCTGTGCAAGGCTTGCAAATACCTTCTGGGATTAACCCTATAATCCCTGGTTTATCTGGGACAAGGGGCCTTTGCTGATACCCTTCCCTGTCCTTGGGGTGGCTCCTGCCTTTTCCAATACATTCCACCCCTTGGTATCAGCCATGGGCCTCCTTGTCCACTCTCCTCCCATCCATATCTAAGCAAACCTTGCTATCCAAGATGTGAACCCATTTTTCCTTACTGGTTGCTACACCTCCACCAGTCTAATCCCACCCTATGCATTGCAGGAAATACGTTTCTCCCAAAATATGTTTTTCTTTTCAAAATATACTGCCCTTTCTTCTTGTGCAAATCAATTTTTTGCTTCCCCCACTTCATGTTTTTTTTTGGGGGGGGCGTCTGAGAGAGAGAAGTGGAATTCTTCTGCAGCAAAACAAATTTGAGCTGGAGATCTTGGCTGTATGGTTGCAGGGGAAATAGGGCAGGCAAGTGAATTCTGTACCTATCAGGGTCTGTGCCCCATACCTGAGGGGAGCTGCAGGCTGGAAGCCTCAGAGTTAGACCCTCAGCTGGGCTTGGCAGCAGCTGGGCCTGCAGCCAGAGGCCTGAGACAAACTGCCAAGTGATACAGCAGGTGTTGCCTAATTCCCTTCTGGAATATTCCACACACAGGTGCAGCTGATGAGGCAAACCTGCCCAGCAACAGGGTTCTAATGGCCTAACTGGGTATATAAGGAGAGGCAGTGGCTGCTGTGGAGTGTGGACTAGGAGATCAGTGGGACCAGCGTGAATTGTGCTTGTGGGGACCTGTGGTTCACTGCATTGAATATAAGTTTATACTTGGATGCTCTGCACACACCTGACAAATTTGCGGTTGTTCAGTGGCTAAGTCGTGTCCGACTCTTCGCGACCCCCTGGACCACAGCACGCCAGGCCTCCCTGTCCTCCACTGGCTTCCGGAGTTTGCCCAATTTCATGTTCATCACTTCGGTGACACTGTCTCACCATCTCCTCCTCTGCCGCCCCCTCCTCCTTTGGCCTTCCGTCTTTCCCAGCATGAGGGTCTTTTCTAAAGAGTCCTCTTCTTCTCATGAGGTGGCCAAAGTCTTTGAGCTTCAGCTTCAGGATTTGTCCTTCCAGGGAGCAATCAGCAGAGGCGGATCTACAGGGAGGGCAAAGCTCTAAGTGTTGCAAGGAGCCTTCCCCTGTCATGTAAATCCTTCCTCTCCCTTGCTGCTGTAGCCAGTAAGCAATGCCAAGACGTTGCTTTTCCCTGTGAGGATTGGCTAAAACGGTGCAGGAGAGAAGTGATTTCCACTGCAAGGTAAGGCTTCTTGCAAAACTTAGAGCTTTGCCCTCCCTTAGATCTGCCTCTGGCAATCAGGCTTGACTTCCTGGAAGATAGACCGATTGGATCTCCTTGCAGTCCAGGGGACTCTCAAGAGTCTTCTCCAACACCATAATTCAAAAGCATCGATTCTTCGGCACTCTGCCTTTCTTATGGTCCAGCTCTCACAGCCATACATTGCTACTGGGAAAACCATCGCTTTGACTATGCGAACCTTTGTTGGCAGGGTGATGTCTCGGCTTTTTATTAAGTTGTCTAGGTTTGCCATAGCTTTCCTCCCAAGAAGTAAACGTCTTCTTGGCTGCAGTCACCATCTGTGGTGATCTTGGAGCCCAGGAAAACAAAGTCTGTCACTGCTTCCATTTCTTCCCCTTCTATTTGCCAGGAAGTGATGGGAGTGGTTGCCATGATCTTAGTTTTTTTAATATTGAGCTTCAAGCCAATTTTGGCACTTTCCTCTTTCACCCTCATCAGAAGGTTCTTTAGGTCTTCCTCACTTTCTGCCATTAGAGTGGTGTCATCTGCATATCTGACGTTGTTGATATTTCTCCCAGCAATCTTGATTCCAGCTTGTGAATCATCCAGCCCTGCCTTCCTCATGATGTACTCTGCATATAAGTTAAATAAGCAGGGTGACAGAATACAGCCTTGTCGTACTCCTTTCCCAATTTGAAAGCAGTCGGTTGTTCCATGTCCAGTTCTAACTGTTGCTTCCTGGCCCGCATACAGGTTTCTCAGAAGACAGATCAGGTGGTCTGGTACTCCCATCTCTTCAGGAACTTGCCACAGTTTGTTGTGATCCACACAATCAAAGGCTTTAGCCTAGTCAATGAAGCAGAAGTAGATGTTTTTCTGGAACTCTCTTGCTTTCTCCATGATCCAGCAAATGTTGGCAATTTGATCTCTAGTTCCTCTGCCTCTTCGGAAACCAGCTTGTACATCTGGTAGTTCTCAATTCACATACTGCTGAAGCCTAGCTTGTAGGATTTTGAGCATGACCTTGCTAGCATGTGAAATGAGTGCAATGGTGCGGTAGTTTGAACAGTCTTTGGCATTGCCCCTCTTTGGGATTGGAATGTAAACTGATCTTTTCCAGTCTTGTGGCCACTGCTGGGTTTTCCAAATTTGCTGGCATATGGAGTGCAGCACTTTGACAGCATCATCTTTTAAGATTTTGACTAACTCAGCCGGAATGTTGTCACCTCCACTAGCTTTGTTGTTAGTGATGCTTTCTAAAGCCCACTTGACTTCACACTCCAGGATGTCAGGTTCAAGCTCAGTGACCGCACCATTGTGGTTATCAGGAATATTGAGATCGGCCTTATAGAGTTCCTCTGTGTATTCTTGCCATCTCTTCTTAATCTCATCTGCTTCTGTGAGGTCCTTGCCGTTCTTGTCCTTTATTGTGCCTACCTTAGCATGAAATTGTCCTTTGACATCTCCAATTTTCTTGAAAAGATCTCTAGTCTTTCCCATTCTGTTGTTTTCCTCTATTTCTTTGCATTGCTCATTTAGGAAGGCCTTCCTATCTCTCCTTGCTGTTTTCTGGAAATCTGCATTCAGTTGGGTATGTCTTTCCCTTTTTCCCTTGCTTTTGGCTTCCCTTCTTTCCTCAGCTATTTGTAAAGCTTCATCAGACAGCCACTTTGCCTTCTTGCATTTCTTTCTCTTTGGGATGGTTTTAGTTGCTGCCTCCTGTACAATGTTACAGACCTCCGTCCAAAGTTCTTCAGGCACTCTGTCTACCAAATCTAAGCCCCTAAATCTATTTGTCACCTCCACTGTATATTCGTATGGGATCTGATTTAGGTCATATGTGGACGGCCTAGTGGTTTTCCCTACTTTTTTCAGTTTAAGCCTGAATTTGGCAATAAGAAGCTCATGATCTGAGCCACAGTCAGCTCCAGGTCTTGTTTTTGCTGCCTGTATAGAACTTCTCCATCTTTGGCTGCACAGAATGTAATCAATCTGATTTCGGTGTAGACCATCTGGTGAAGTCCATGTGTACAGTCGCCGTTTGTGTTGCTGGAAAAGGGTGTTTGCTATGACTAATGTGTTCTCCTGACAAAACTCTATCAGTATTTGCCCTGCTTCATTTTGTACTCCAAGACCAAACTTGCCTGTTATTCCTATTACCTCTTGACTGCCTACTTTAGCATTCCAATCCCCTATGATGAGAAGGACATCTTTTTTGGGTGTTAATTCTAGAAGCTGTTCTAGGTCTTCATAGAAACGGTCAACTTCTTCCTCATCAGCATTAGTGGTTGGGGCGTAGACTTGGATTACTGTGATGTTGAAAGGTTTGCCTTGGATCCGGATTGAAATCATTCTGTCATTTTTGAGGTTATACCCCAGTACTGCTGTTGTCACTCTCTTGTTCACTATGAAGGCCACTCCATTTCTTCTAAGGGATTCCTGCCCACAATAGTAGACGTAATGGTCATCTGAATTAAATTCTCCCATTCCTGTCCATTTTAGTTCACTAACTCCCATGATGTCGATGTTCATCCTTGACATCTCGCATTTGACCACATCTACCTTACCTTGATTCATAGATCTGACGTTCCAGGTTCCTATGCAGTAGTGTTCTTTGCAGCATCGTACTTTCCTTTCACTTCCAGACACATCCACAGCTGAGCTTCCTTCCGGTTTTGGCCCAGCTACTTCACTCTTTCTGGAGCTACTAGTACTCGTGTTCTGCTCTTCCCCAGTAGCATAATGGACACCTTCCGACCTGAGGGGCTCATCTTCCAGTGTCATATCATTTAGCCCTTTTTGTTTTGTAATCCATGGGGTTTTCTTGGCAAGAGTACTGGAGTGGGTTGCCCTTTCCTCCTCCAGCGGATCACATTTAGTCAAAACTCTCTACTGTGACCTGTCCATCTTGGGTGACCCTACATGGCATAGCTCACAGCTTCATTGAGCTACTCAAGCCCCTTTGCCACGACAAGGCAGTGATCCATGAAAGGGACCTGACAAATACAAGTTGGTAAAAGGGAGCTATGCTGTGTCTGCCTCATTTCCCTTTAAGTCTGGGAACCATTCCGGTCCAGCTATCTGTGGCCTTCAACTTTGGTGCACGCTGATAGTGGAAGATTTAGTGCACACTGATGGTAGAAGATTTGGGCAGAAGATTTAGTCGAGCGGGTTAATGCCTCTGTTTGCCTGAAGATAAGAGCTGAAGATCTGAAGGTCACCAGTTCGGGACAGCCGGAAGTCTCTGTGAGTGGCAGACCTCGTTAATTGCGGCTGATTAACAGCTGAGCTTCGGCTGCCTTGTGTGAGGGGGAGTTGTGCCGAAGTTCGGAGCAGGGAATCCATTTATCAGCCAGCAAGAAGACAAACAGGTGGCCAGAAAGAAGGACTAAATCCAGTATGTGTGTAGTTCTTGAAAGATAGAACATTTCTGTATAAATTGTAAAAACCTTTGGGTTTCTAAATAAAGTCTGCCCATGTAAACCGCCTTGAGTTATAGTCAATAGAGAAATCTGGTGACCTAAGAAAGGCGGTATAGAAATCCAAGTATTATTATTATTATTATTATTAGTATTAGTATTAGTATTAGTATTAGTATTAGTATTAGTACCTCAGTGTGATTACTGATGTGCATGGGACAAGAAAGGGGGCGAGATACTACGAGCATAGGTATTTATTTGCCTGCCTCTTGTCTTTCACTTTCAGACTAAGTTGTCCTTTTGGATCAACTCTGTGACTGACTCAGGTCTTTGCAGAGTCTTGCCAATACTGCTGTTTAGTGTCCTCTTCAGTTATGCCTCCGAAGAAGGTAAGAGTGGACGAAGAGCATGACGACGACCCTGTGATCATGGCAAGTTACAACATCGCATATGCACTGACCAAAGGAGGGCATCCATTCACTGATGGAGAAGTAATCAAACGCGGCCTGATGCAAGTGGTGGGAGAATTATGCCCAGAAAAAACGGATCTCTTTGAAAATTGTAATCTTGAACCAGACACTATTGAATGCAGAATTAAGGCCATAGGATTCAATATCCTCGAACAAACAGCAGAAAAAGCTAGACATTTTGAGCAATATATTTGGATGCGTTTGACGCAGTACAACTCCTGATATTCATCTGTGGTATTGACAGTAATTTTAATGTAACTCAAGGATTAGCATCAGTGCAGCGCATGCAGGGGCCAGTAACAGGGGAAAACCTCTTCCAATATTTAGAAAAGACTTTATCAGACTACCACCTGGAGTGGGAGAAACTGAAATGTGTGACAATTGGAGGAAAGAACATTTCTGGGGTGAAGGAAGGTTTGGTGGAACAAACAGCACAAGCTGCTGCGGCTGGTGGATTCTCAAAGCCCAAGTTTCTGCATTGTGCATTGTGTCATCCACCAACTAGCACTGTGTGCAGTGATGTCATGCAGGGGGTCATGCAGGATACGATTTAATAAGCTGTTTATTTATTGTGCTTCTGTGTATGTCTGTATGTGTTTGTTATGCCAATAAAGGTTTATTATTATTATTAATTGTTGCTGAAACAAAGAAAGGGTTAAAGTACAAACAAGATTATGGTTGTTTTTATGCTTTTTATTTATGCTTTAGCCTGGCACTGTGAATGCACTCTGTGACTTTTATTTTTTGCTAGTGTTTTTGCATTCTGTGCATGCTCTAACAAAGGTTAGAGTTTTTCTTGCTTTCTTTTTCTTAGATGGGATTCACAAGCTTGTTTCATTCTGTTCCTCTAAATTTAAAAGTTATTATCAAAGACTTATCAAATCATAAATGTGATTTACATTTATGTTGCTTGCCAGTAGCTTGGAGTAGTGGCAAATTGCCTGCAGCTGCAAATTTCTTGTTTTCTAGTCTTCTGTTTTGTATAACTGATTAGATGTGCCTGGGTCCGATGTATGTTTTATCTGTGACACTTATGCCAATAAAGTTTTTTGATTTGATTTGATCTGTTTTCCAGTTACCTAAATAGGTATGAGTTAAATTTCAAAATGTAGGTAAAGTTTCAGATACAGCTATCGTAGCTGGAGGCTTCATTTTTTTTAGGGCTTTCCTAAATTACGTGACTGTTTAACGTCTGTCACTTCCGGAGTGCCGCATTGCTCTAGCACCCCGCGTCTCTACGGCAGCACCGGCGGCCATGTTTAGTGTGGTATGGGCCGAAACCGCATGCGCCATTTTAACGGAGGGACAGTGGCCAGGCCGGGAGGGGAGGAGCGGAGCGCGAGGGAGGGGCTGCAAGCTCAGACACGCCCCTCAGAGACGGTGGGCGGGAGGGGAGGGGAGGGGAGGGGCGGCGTGTGGGGTAGGATCCTGCAGGGTCACACACGCCTTCGCAGGGACGGTGGCCGGGAGGGGAGGGAGGGGAAGCGCAAACCTACGGGAGCAGCAGCAGCACATGTGAATGGACTCCAGACCGCCTCCGGAGCCAGGAGGCTTTTCTTCCCTCGCTCTTTCCGATCCCCTTTGACAGGCAGATCCAGGCCTTCCTCCCGTACTGTGGCAGGGAGTTCCAAAGTCAGGGTAATGAAATGTTTCCTTCTGTCTGTTCTAACACTCCCAACATTCAATTAGAGAGGCTGCCTGCTGTTCTCGAGCCCCCCACACACACACACACATACACTCATACCCCAATCATTCTGACTTCACACAGCTCAGGCTCTGCCCCAATCACAGAGCACCTGCATTCCGTCAGCATCCCTGGAGACCAAGAGCAGCCACAGGATCCACACCACTCACTGCAGCAGCATCCTACCCGAGCAAGCCAAACGAGGTTTTTAAAGGCATCCAGGCCAGACATATCCTGTGGCAAGGAGTTCCACAAGTTACTTACTGGCTGGGCAAATAAATATTTTCTTTTGTTCACTTTGACTCTGTCTGCACTTAATTACAAGGAGACCTGTGTTACATTTGCAGAAGTAGATTGTCTCTTCTTGTGAGTAGACCAGGCCTTCGAGCCTGCCCCAGTTTGCCATGGGGCTTCTCTCCTGCTTGGGGCACAGACCTTCCTTTCAAGGGGCCACAGGAGGAAGGAGGAAAGTAGAACGCCCTCTGCCACCAGCACCCACCCAGCCAGGCTAACTGGCAAAAAGGGGGTGTGGCAGTTGTGTCGGTCTGTGTGTTCCAAACCAGGACAGCTGTTGCTTCTCTGTTGCTGTGCGGCCAGGGATGCAGAGCTCAACTCAGAACTAAAGAAATTTTGTACCAAGAAATGCAGCATTTTGCAACCTGCAACATTTAGAGTCCATTTCCATTACGTCAGTCCCAGAGCGCAATCCTAAACTAGAGTTAGGCCAGGAAAGTTTGGCTAACACAAGGGACACTGTAAAGTACACTTGGACCACTGTCAGAGTCAGGGAGGATGGCACCCGTCTGTGTTGTGGCCTCTCTGCCTCCGAGAGTGGTCCAAACATGTTTTACGGTGTCCCTTGTGCCAGCCAGACTTTGCTTTATTTACCTCAG
>JAJKFI010000092.1:3359200-3375911 GCA_029204185.1 Lerista edwardsae
TTGGACCACTCTCAGAGTCCGGGAGGATGGCGCATGTCTGTGTGCTGGCCTCTCTGCCTCCGACAGTGGCCCAAAAATGCTTGACGGTGTTCCTTGCCTGTCTTACCAGATACAAGCTGGGTCAGAGTGCCTATACCTTTAACTATTGTATTAGAAGCGGAATTTGGGGAAACGGGCAGCTCATCATGAAAAGGTTTCAAAAGTTGCACCTGCCGGTGTTCCCTCTTCTAGACCATGGTCAAAGGGATAGGCATGCTGTCCCAGTTCGTAATCTGGTAATCCTGCATATGCTGTGTCCTAAAAAGGGGGCAGTGGCAGCCAATGTGGCTTGCTCCAGGCGCTTCGTGACCCACCTGAAATTGGCTTGTGATCCTCTGGAGGGTCCTGACCAGTGGCGTCATCCTGGCGGAACGGCCCGGTACGCCATTCCGCCAGTTCTGTGGACGGGCCTGGGCTGCGCCGCCTCTCCGAAGGACGGGCGAGCTGCTGCTGGGCCTGCCCGCCCTCCCTGGCGATTCGGGCACTGTGAGGCACAGGGAGGCGTGGCAGCCCTATGCCATAGGGGCGGAGGGCTGTCAATCATCCGGGCGTTCCGGTTCTTGGCGCGCCCGGATGACGGGGCTGATGTTTATTCATGGGCCCCCATTTTGGAATACCCACGTATAATTGATTGGTATTACCAGGTAGTCCGTTGGTATTACCAGGTAGTTCCTTGGTATTACCAGAGGTGGCACTTGGTATTACCAGAGACAGCACTCGGTATTACCAGACAGCACTTGGTATCACCAGGTAGTCCCTCGGTATTACTAGAGGCAGCACTTGGTATTACCAGGTAGTCTGTTGGTATTACCTGTTAGTCCTTCGGTATTACCAGAGGCGGCCCTCGGTATTACCAGAGGCAGTCCTCCGTATTACTAGGGGAGACCCTCGGTATTACCAGAGGCGGTATTACCAGGGAAGTTCAGCGATATTACCAGGGGAGTCCCAGGGCAGTCACTGTGAGGAGGCTCCGACCCACACTTTGAGAAACGCTAATGTAGCCTATGCACTCCCAGTTCCCCTCCATCCTCAGTTTTAATAAGTCCACCTCTTGCTTCTGAGATGAGCCAAGAAGTTAATTTATTGCCCCTCCTCAAAATTGCCAATCTATTTTTCTTCTAAAAGAGACACAAGTTTGTATATTGTGCAATAAATACAATTAGCTGTGAAACAAGGCCTGATGGGGTCTGATGTTTATTCATGGGCCCCTATTTTGGAATACCCACGTATAATTGATTGGGTGGGCCATTTCCAATACTGGAGTCTTCTCTTGAGTATATGAATTATCAGAAAGCCGGTCAGAATTCTCGGCCCCAGATAAATTGTTTCTAATTGATTAATCGATGCAGAATAAAGAATGAGTAATGCATCCATAAGTTAGTGACATGGATGTCAGTAATAAACTAATTCAAATACACTCCCTGGTCAACAAGGAGATCTATGCAAAAAGTTCAGTCTCTTGGCAAGTTTTTCAATGCTCTTTATGGACTTCGAGCGCAATCCTAACCTGGAGTTAGGCCGGCACAGTTAGGCCAGCAAAGTTTGACCGGCACAAGGGCCACCGTAAAGCATGTTTGGACCACTCTCGGAGTCAGGGAGGATGGTGCATGTCTGTGTGTTGGCATCTCTGACTCTGAGTGGTTCAAGCATATGTTACAATGTCCTTTGTGCCGGCCAAACTTTGCTGGCCTAACTCCAGGTTAGGATTGTGCTCTTGAACAGATCTTCTGTGGATATGTTGAGCCCAGTGTAGTCATGCACCCGGTTCTCACCGGTTCCCGAGAACCGGTTTCTAAATGAGCTGGCCCCGCCCACGGCAGCTGGCCCGCCAGTGCTGTCATGCAGCTGGAACGGCATTCCGGTTGTTACAATTAGTGGACTCCGCCCACTTAACTCATTGCTGGCTCCTTGTTTTTTTTGCTTCGGGTTTTTTTTTTGCTCCGTTTTTTTTGCTTTGCACTTTGTGTTGGTGTGTTTTTTTTTTGCTTTGCACTTCGTGGGTTTTGTGTGTGTGGCTCTGTTTGTTAATTGGACCAGAAAACAGGGCCATTTCCTGCCCATTTGAATTTGAATTTCAATTGCAAGCAGAGGCAAATCTAAGGGAGGGCAAAGCTCTTAAGTTTTGAAAGAAGCCTTACCTTGCAGTGGAATCACTCCTCTCCTGCACCATTTTAGCCAATCCTCACAGGGAAAAGCAACATCTTGGCGTTGTTTACTGGCTACAGCAGCAAGGGAGAGGAGCAGTGGTGACATGGAGGGGAAAGGCACCGCAACGTGCATTCCAGAACCTAACCTTAGGGCTGGCTCCGCCCACTCATCGCTGGCTTTGTTTTTTGTTGTTGTTTGCTCCGTCCCCCAGCCTCTCTGTTAAGTGCTCCTAGAAATGCAGACCTCTCTCCCCCCCTTGCAGGATCGCCCCCAGCCTCTCTGTTAAGTGCTCCTAGAAATGCAGACCTCCCTCTCCCCCTTGCAGGATTGCCCCCCAGCCTCTCCTTTAAGTGCTCCTAGAAATGCAGACCTCCCTCCCTCCTTGCAGGATCGCCCCCAGCCTTGCCTTTAAGTGCTCCTAGAAATGCCTTTCCTTTCAGACTTCCCTTGCAGGATCGTTGTGCATGAAGAGATTTTGTGTGAGCACAGAGCTTAGCATTGCTGCACTTCCTTGTAGCCTGCAATTCACTATATTGATCTTTGTGGAAGTTGATTTTCCCTGTGTTTGGAACTGTGGTGAGTTCTCTAGAAAAGTGTAAAGGGAAGATGTACACGCAGTTGTTCTTTGTGGGTGTCATGAAATTGTGGTCTTATGTGAACCTGGTTAGTTGGGAGAGAACTACTCAAGTGTAAATGGCTCAGGTGGGGGTGATTAGTTCATTGATATAAAGTTAAAAGCCTCAGGGAACAGACCCCTTTGGCTGCTCTCAGGGAAGGTTAGCCTCACTATGTGCTGTGGAAGCTGGTTGTAGTCAGTCAGTAAGGTAAAAATCCTATAGGATTTTTTGTTGTTGTTTTTGTCCTTTGAGTTCCTCTCAGTTAAGTTATAAACAAAGGGGTTGATTATTGTCATTTTAATATTCAGGTTTTATGGTACAGAGCCTCTGTAATTTATTTATAACTCTTAATATATGTCAATAAAATTGGGTTTTTTACTTCTGTTATTTGGCTTTCTTTTAAGAGGGATTTTTGCCCAGGAGCTCCCTTTGTTGTGTTGAGCCTGGGCTGGTGGCAGCAGCAGCTACACCTGAGGAGGGGAGTTACACCCCCCCTCAATAGGTTAACTAGATTTCCTCCCACAAGGGTTGTTGCTTTTATTGCTGGAATCTTAAATGATGTGGGTACTACTTTAAAGCAACATTATTTGACATAGTGAAGCATGAGATTTCTCCTGTCTCTCTTGAGAAGCAAGAAATTTCTTGTGAATATGAGACATAGTCTGTGACCATTCATAGGTCTACTAAAATGACATGCAGCATCCTGTTGGTCTGGATGGCATAAAATGAAGCTTGAACTGGGGATACTGTGGACTAGTAACTTGCAAAGTGGATCACTATATGATGTAAATCCAAGTAGGAATCATAGTTCAGTATGATGGTTTCTGTGAATTAAGCTGTTGTTAAAGGCTGGTTTTCCCTCCTGCCAACTCTAAAGTTTGCACAGCGTTGATTACCCAGCGCAGTTATTTACAGGTGATAATTATTATTAATTGGGCATGATCCAGTGTAATTTAAGTGCTTTTACATTGCATTGATTTTGAGTAGTCAAACATGTGCTTAACTCTCCCTCCAGTTGAAATCCCTAAGACATAAAGACTGATCTAAACTGTTTACTCAGAAGTCAGCCCCATTATTTTCAGTTGGATCTTCCAAAAAGACAGGCTTATATGTTGTGGAGAGAGTGGTTTTTGCTAAGGACTATGGGATTGGGGGAACATGGGCCAGAACGAAGTAAGAGACTGCTGCAATCAACTAACCCTTGCGCGACACGGCTGACCCTTGCGCAACACGACAAACGCACGGAACAAAGAGATCGGAAATGGAGCAGCCTGCGCTGATACGGCCGGAAGATTGAGAAAGCGCTAAGACGGAAAGGAGATTGTAAAAAGTTAATGAAACCCTTAAACCCTTAAGCCTGTTAGCAAACCCCTAAGCTTGTTAGCGAAACTGTTTAAGCTTGTTTGCCGGTCTACCGCTCGTTAAGCTAGTTAAGCCAATTTGCAAGGTGTTGATTGATACTTTCCGAGTTAAATGATGAATGACATATGCTATGTAAACGGCAGGAAGCGCCAATGCGAAAAGACGATAGTAACAGTCAATGAAACCATTAAGCTTGTTTATTGTAATTTACCAAGTTATTGATTAACAACATGTGCGATGTAACCCTGAGGTATAAGTCTATCAAGCCTGTTTACCCTTGTTAATCTTGTTAGTCTTGTTTGACCGAAACTCGCTGAGTTAATCAAAGCAACCTTCTGATGTGTTAATCAGCAACATACTGCGCTGTAAACCTGAAGGATAAATATGGCTTGTGTACAACAATAAAGTAGAACTTATAGATCACATTGGTCTGCGTGTTCTCCCTCGTTGCGCGACTTGGCACTTATACTTGCAGACTTATGCATATATTGCTGAATGGCTTACTCTTTAGAAAGTGTGTTTAGAATTTCAGCCTTGAGAACTATTGGCTGAATTCTGCCCATAATTGTAAAGATTATCCTATTTTCCTGTGTCATTGCATTCCTCCTACCTCCAAATCACTGACAGTATGATGGGTTTAGAAGACCTTGTGTACATTCTGAGAACTCTTTAGAGTATGGTCAGGCACACACAGCCCAAAAGAATTAGATTGGGAAGAGCTGACGTCCCCCTTCTCAGGCCTTCTTAACATGCTCTGAGAGTGATCTGGAATAGTTTGGGAATTGTTGGGTCTGCTTGATGACATCACTTCCTGCCATGACATCACTTCCGGTGGGCGGACCCCAACAAGTGCCAATCAAAAGTGAGTTCCTGTTCCTAAATCATTTGAATGACACCACTGCTTATGATGTCACTTCCGGTGGGCGGACCCCAACAAGTGCCAATCAAAAGTGAGAACCTGTTTCTAAACCATTGGAATGACACCACTGGTTGAGCCCATTGTATTGGTAGAAGTAGGGAGGAAGAGGTGCCCTGTGTGTGTGTGTGTGTGTGTGTGTGTGTGTGTGTGTGTGTGATGCACAACATGCTTTTGTGCAATAAAAATACAGGACATTTTTGTGTGTGGGTGCAGGTTTGCCTATGAAATGCAGCTGGGATTTTGCAATGCTGCAACTTCTAAATTGCAACCCCGGAGAAGCCTCTGACCCATTGGTCAAGTCTCACCCACTTCCAGGACCTTCTGATACACCCCGGTGTGCAAACCCGGGGCACCCTCTTAGGTGGGGAATTGCTCCCAGCTGCCTGACTGGCGTCATCTTCATTCCAGATGGTGCGAAGATTTTCGGCTGATTGCTCTCTTTTTTTTTCCTTTGGCACTCGTTATCCCAAAATGCGTTCCATCTGATGACATCAGGAGAACATCTGGGAGAAAGCACAACATGTCTTGTTAACGACCTTTTCCAGCGTTGCATGTTGGAATTCAGCAAGCCCTTGGTGGCTCCGGAGCTGTTTAGCAAGTTGTTGTAATTAGCATTCTCTGGTTTAAATATTGTTGCCCCTTGGTGGCTGCATTGATGATAGTGCATCTATTCTTTAGGAGAGTGGGTCTGGGGAGTTCTACAACCTGGAGCGCAATCCTCACCTGGAGTAAGGCCAGCAAAGTTTGGTTGGCACAAGGGACATGGTCAAGTAGGTTTGGATCACTCTCAGAGTCAGAGAGGCCAGCACACAGACGTGCACCATCCTCCCTGACTCCAAGAGTGGTCCAAACACCACTCCCTTGTATCTGGCATTCTGAGGTAAATTTCTGAGGTAAAATTCTGTGGTAAATATGAGGTAAATAAAGCAAAGTCTGGCCAGCACAAGGGACACCGTAAAGTATGTTTACAACACTCTCGGAGTCAGAGAGGCCAACGCACAGACGTGTGCCATCCTCCCTGACTCCGAGAGTGGTCCAAATACCACTCCCTTGTATCTGGCATTCTGAGGTAAATTTCTGAGGTAAAATTCTGAGGTAAATATGAGGTAAATAAAGCAAAGTCTGGCCAGCACAAGGGACACCGTCAAGTATGTTTGGACCACCCTTGGCATCAATGAGGCCAGCACACAGAGGTGTGCCATCCTCCCTGACTCCGAGAGTAGTCCAAAAATGCTTTATGGTGGCTCTTGTGCCAGCCAAACTTTGCTGCCATAACTGTGCCTAAATATGCAAAAGTAATTTCTGAATATGGCAGCCTTCTGAAAGATCTACCACCCAACTCCACTGCACACGGCATCCACAAAATCATACTTTGGTGATGGGGGAAGAAAAAAAAAGTGGGTCCTGGTGCTACAATGCTATGGTGTCCCTTGTGCCGGCCAAACTTTCCTTTATTTACCTAATATTTACCTCAGAAATTTACCTCAGAAATTTACCTCAGAATGCCAGATATGAGGGAGTGGCATTTGGACCACTCTTGGAGTCAGGGAGGATGGCACACATCTGTGTGTCAGCCTCTCTGACTCCGAGAATGGTCAAAACATACTTCACGATGTCCCTTGTGCCAGCCAAACGTTCCTGGCCTAATTGTGCTGGCCTCACTCCAGGTGAGGATTGTGCTCTTACGCAGAGCAGCAGGAAGATGAAGGCCATTCTTTGGAAGTGGATCAGGATTTGCCAGGAGGAAAAGTATCTCCTGCGATGCATTTAGGCACAGATTCCACCTGACCCCATTCGGCAGGCAGGCAGGCGCAGGAGTGCTGGCAGCGAGTTTGTTTTAGCAAGTCCTCTCTGCGCGTTCCTCATGAATAAAGCATGCGCTTGCTCGCTGTATAATGCACACCAGGGCTTAAAATAGCTGCAAGGCAAAAGGACCCTCCGTGCGCTCCACAGCGTGTTGGATCAAATCTCTGTCCCGCAACACACGGTGGATTCGAAGAGACCCCATCTCTCAAATTGGCCAGGGGAAAGGCCTCATTTCCTAGTCGCTGCCAAGGCATGTTGTCTGGTTTGTGTGCTGTTCAGGGAGAGGCAGTAGCATAGCAAAGGGAAGCCGGGGGGTGAATTGCCCTGGGTAGCAGGCCCTGGGGGGTGCCAACCCACACACACCCTGGTGTCAGATCTGGAGGCCTTCTGAGATGCAGAGAACAGGGGTGTTCCTAGAAGGGGGCAAAACACTAAGGGCGCAATCCACAAAGAACCCTTGGGAGGATGCTATGCGCTTGTGTTACCCCAATGTCACTAGTGCAAATGCGGGGGCGCTGACCTGCACCCTCATGTGAGTGCTACTGCCATTTAGCCGATGCTAAGATATTGCTCTTCAAATACCTGAAATGCTGCCATATGGAATAAGGGGGAAAAATTGTTCTCAACCGCCTTTGAGAGTAGAACGAGATCCCAACAGATACAAACTGCAAGAGAGGAGATTCCGGTTGGACATCAGGAAGAATTTCTAGATGATCAGGGTGGTTCGACAGTGGAACAGATTGCCACGGGAGGGAGATGGTGGATTCTCCCTCACTGGAGACCTTCAGGCAGAGGCTCGACAGGCACCTGCTGGAGATGCTCTAGGGATCGGTGAGGATGGCGCACATCTGTGTGCCGGCATCTCTGACTCCGAGAGTGGTCCAAACACACTTCTCGGTGTCCCTTGTGCTGGCCAGACCTTGCTTTATTTACCTCATATTTACCTCAGAATTTTACCTCAGAAATTTACCTCAGAATGCCAGATATGTGGCGTTTGGACCACTCTGGGAGGATGGCGCACTTCTGTGTGCTGGCCCAACTGTGCCGGCCTAACTCCGGGTTCGGACTGTGCTCCTAAACCAGGATCCAGACCCTCTAAGGTCTCCACACAGCCCGGGTGTCCTCTTTTAGCCCACAAATTACGACGGCATCATCAACATGGCTCCACCAGGGCTTATCCATTCAGCAAGCCCAGTTACAAACTTTCCTCCACCTCCCCTTCCTTGATTTCTCGTTTGCTCGAGGCAAGGAAAGCATTAAACATGGGAAGAAAAGCCCCATGAAGTTAGCATAATTGATCAGAAGAGGCAGCTTCCTTCAGCTGGTATTACTTCCCAAGACCTTGTTCTCCGGGCCTGCTTGTTCTCGCTCAAAACAATTACGAAGTGCTAATAGAAAAGATCATTACCACTCTGGCGCACCATGCTTGATGCGATTCCTCTGTAGCCCATTTTTCCCTACCAAAGAAAACAAGCCACTTCATCATGATACTGGCACGGAACTGCCTGTGTAGTTAAGGTGGCTAAGATAGATAGAGGGCGAGATCGGAAAATTCTATTGATCACCGACCCCAGGCAAGTGTGGCTTGGCCCATAAGAATCCACCTGTCATCTGGACACCTTCCAGAACATTCTGACAAGGAATGGACTAGCTGTTACGATTTGGTCAGAATGGCACAGGCCTGGAATCTCTCTTCCCTCTCTGGTCAATGTAATGGCACCAGGCCAGGAAGCTAAGTGCGCTTGCGGGCAACTTCCCTGAGACTAATGAGTCCACCTGTGTGGGAAGGAGACGTGATTCTTCACACGTTCTCTATGGCGGCTCAGCCCAGTGCCCTGATTGGTGGGAAGTGCAGGAATCTGTACTTAAGCAGACGCAGTCCCCCAGTCTGATTGTGGGTCATAATCAGAGGAGGGGGAACCGCTGCCCGATTCTGTCAGATACCGTCATACTGTAAGAACTATCTGCTGTAAGCTGTTGTGCTGACTTTGCCTTGATGGAATGTGACCTTGACTGGAAACCGATCAGTGATGTCATGCAGGGGGTACGCGGGGGTACGCGAGTACCGGTTTCTAGGATTACAGCTGGCCCCGCCCATTCGCCCACCCACTCGTAGACTCTGCCCTCTGCAACGTTTGAATTTCCTGCATGTTTGAGTTGCCTGCATGTTCTCAGAGCCAGGCAGGCAGGCAGGCAGCGAGCGGAGCCTTTCCTTTCCTTGCCATTGAAAAATGAGTTGCTCTGGGGTTTTCACATGATGCCAGGCCTCCTTCACATGTTCTGGGGGTGCTGTGGAATACTGTTGCAACTGTTGGGTCAGTTTAAAATCATCTGAGGCCTCAAAAAGGGCTTTTTTCATGTCACTTCCTGCCACGACCTCACTTCTGGCTTATGATGTCACTTCCGGTGGGCGGGTCCTGACACGTGCCAATCAAAAGTGAGTACCTGTTCTTAAATCATTTAGATGACACCACTGAAACCGACTATGCGTAATCTTCAAATACAGTTTTATCTATGCCAAAGAACTGTGTCTGTGACTCCCTTCGCCGCAGCTGCAGAAAAGCAAGCGAAAGATCTGTTTACTCTGCTAACCATGCCAACCGGCATGTTTTCAGGTGCGTAACACTAGCACCACCCATTTTTTTAATGTACTGTACAATTGACGACTTCACTGGAGAGTGGTCCCTTGCGCCGGCCACACTTTGCTGGCCTAACTGTGTGTGCAATCCTAAACTGAGTTAGGCCGGTATAAACTAAGATAGCAAAGTTTGGCCAGCACAAGGGCCACCGCAAAGTATGTTTGGACCACTCTCTGAGTCAGAGGCCAGCACACCGATGTGCGCCATCCTCCCTGACTCCGAGAGTGGTCCAAACACCACTCCCTTATAGCTGGCATTCTGAGGTAAATTGCTGAGGTAAAATTCTGAGGTAAATATGAGGCAAATAAAGCAAAGTTTGGCCAGCACAAGGGCCACCGCAAAGTATGTTTGGACCACTCTCTGAGTCAGAGGCCAGCACACAAACGTGTGCCATCTTCCCTGACTCCGAGTGGTCCAAATGCGCTTTATGGTGGCCCTTGTGCTGGCCAAGCTTTGCTGGCTTAGTTTATGCTGGCCTAGCTCCAGTTTAGGATTGCGCTCTGTGTCAACCTAATCAGAATAGGATTGCGCCCTGAGACATATTGTGGGCATTTTTTTTAAAAGGAAGTTTTCTTCGAGGCACATTTTCTGGACAAGACATTAGTGAGATGCTTTTCCACAGCACTCATCTTTTGCCTTGGGGCTTTCATGAAAATTTCACTAAGCGGGATCTGCCACTATCTCCTGCCTAAGTGTGTTGGGTAAATGTCCGAAGCCATCTATTCAGATAAATTAAATCCCAGAGTGGGGTGTTGGTCGAGTACCTATGAAAAGATGCTGAGGAGTTCCTGAAGAATGTCAATCGTGCGTTAACCCCTGCAGCGCTGTAATGCGGAATTTTGAAAACCCAAAATCGGATTTGATAGAGGAGCATATATGACTGTTTTTTTTTTTTAACTTTCTTTGCCATTCAAAACAATTCAGAAGTGAGGGCGCAATCCTAACCTGGAGTTAGGCTGTCACAGTTAGGCCATTAAAATTTGTCCGGCACAAGGGACACCACCAAGTATGTTTGGACCACTCTTGGAGTCAGAGAGGCCAGCAGACAGATGTGTGCCATCCTCCCTGACTCCCAGAGTGGTCCAAATGTGCTTTACGGTGGCCCTTCTGCAGGCCAAACTTTGCTGATCTTCCTGTGCTGGCCAAACTCCAGGTTAGGATTGCGATCTGAAACCATTTTCAGTTAAGGCTTACTCCCAGGTAAGTGGGCATAGGATTGTAGCCTTAAAATAACACGAGCTGCATACTGTCTCTTCGGCAACCATTGCGGAAGACAATATTTATGTCTTCTTTGGGGTGATTTGTTTGGATCCTTTTTACCAAAATCTGATTTTGAACCTTCTTGTGCACCACTTGGAATATTCATTGTAAAGCAGAATAAAGGTAAAGGTTTCCCCACGACCGAATGGTCTAGTCGTGACTGACTGTAGGGGGCAGTGCTCATCTCCGTTTCTAAGCCTGTAGAGCCGGCATTTTGTCCAAGGACAAGCTTCCGTCGTCATGTGGCCAGCATGACTCTAGGAACGCCGTTCCCTTCCCACCGAAGTGGTCCCTATTTATCTCCTTGCATTTAGGTGCTTTCGAACTGCTAGGTTGGCAGGAGCTGGGACAAGCAACGGGAGCTCACTCCATCACGCAGTCTTGAACTCCCAACCTTCCGGTCGGAAAGCCCAGCAACAGCGGATTAACTCGCTGCGCCACCACGTCCCAAAGCAGGATAGACAGTCATTATTCACTAGGGTTAGATTCCTGGATATCCTTGTGGACAGCAAATTCACAGACAACGTGCCATTGATCCTACGGGATCGATGTGGTTAGGCACGAGGGGTCCCTTATCTGCCATCAGAAGAATCCAGCAGAGACCAGGAGGCCAGCAGAGAGCAGCAGGAAGTGGCCAAAGATCTCTGAAGGCTGCAGAGCCCTTCCAGAGGCTGCAGGGACCTTCCGAATGGCGCCTGCAACCAGCATGGACCCCTCAAACATGGCTGGTGGATGCTTCTGCCGAAGGGGTCAGTGCTGGCCTCAGGCGCCATTCGGAAGATCCCTGCAGCCTCTGGAAGGGCTCTGCAGCCTTCAGAGAGCCGTTTTGCAGCATTCAGGGGCCATTTTGAAGGCCCCTGCAGCCTCCGGAAGGCCTCCGCACAGTGGATAACGAGGACAGAGGCGCGGATAACGAGGAAAGTAGCAATTCTGCAGAGGTTGCAGGTCGCGAGTTTGTATCGAAACCGATATTACCCGTGGAAACTGTCGGTTCTTTTTTCCTGAACCCCCATTTTAACAGGCACGGTTTAGAACTTGGTTTCACGAGGCACGACGGTGGGGTGGGGGAGGCAGCCCCGTGTCAGACAGCATTGTGGGCTCAGGTTCCTATTATTTATATTGATTGAACATACGGCTTGTAAAAGAATACAATAAAACATCTCTCATTACCGCAGGAGGATGGCGGGGGAAGAGCATAAATAGCCAACCGCACCCTGTTGCAAGATCCACTTTATTTATCGCCGCTGTTTGTGAATGCCTTTTATTTATTCGGCTTTCTCTATTAAATGAGATTTGTGGCGAGGGGACGGAGGGACGGGAGGTTGGCGGAATAAGACAGAGGAGGCACCGGAGCTCTTTGAGTCCCAGGAGAGGGATGGTGTCTTATCTCGGTGGTCACCCTGGCAGGCAATTCCTCGTCCTTTTAAAGCATTACAGCCCATAAATTGCTGCTCATTTGCCTGCATTTTCCTTACCGCCAGTCATCCGTTGGCCTGTTTGACTAGCCTAAGGGGTGCTGAGGCCAATCTGAGGAGGCCAATCAAAGCAGCTGCTTTTAGGGCGCAATCCTAACCTGGAGTTAGGCCGGCTCAGTTAGGCCAGCACAGTTTGGCCGGCACAAGGGACACTGTAAAATATGTTTGGACCACTCTCAAAGTCACAGACATGCCCCATCCTCCCTGACTCCGAGAGTGGTCCAAACGCCACTGCCTTGTATCTGGCATTTTGAGGTAAAATTCTGAGGTAAAATTCTGAGGTAAATATGATGTAAATGAAGGAAAGTCTGGCCAGCACAAGAGACACTGTAAAGCGTGTTTGGACCACTCCTGGAATCAGAGAAGTCAGCACACAGTCGTGCACCATCCTCCCTGACTCCGAGAGTGGTCCAAACACCACTCCCTTGTATCTGGCATTCTGAGGTAAATTTCTGAGGTAAAATTCTGAGGTAAATATGAGGTAACTAAAGCAAAGTCTGGCCAGCACAAGGGACACCATAAGGTATGTTTGGACCGCTCTCGGAGTCAGAGAGGCCTGCACACAGACGTGCACCACCCTCCCTGACTCCCAGAGTGGTCCAAACGCACTTTATGGTGGCCCTGGTGCCGGCCAAATTTTGCTGGCCTAACAGTGCCAGCCTTACTCTGAGTTAGGATTGCGCCCTAAGTGGAACTGGGGGAGCAGAACAGCCCAGGCAAAAGTCTTGCCCTGTTTTCCTCACAATCTGAACCTGGAGTAAGGCTGGCACAGTTTGGCCGGCACAAGGGACACCATAAAGTGTGTTTGGACCACTCTCAGAGTCAGGGAGGATGGCAGCAAGATACAAGTATCTGGTTGTCTCGTGTGCTCCCTGAGGCCCCTGGTGGGCCACTGTGAGATGCAGGAAGCTGGACTAGATGGGCCTTTAGCCTGATCCAGCAGGGCTCTTCTGATGTTCTTATAAAGGGTGGCCCAGCTGTAGGGCTTCTGGTAAGAGTCCTCGCCCCACCTGAAGAGGCCAAGGATTGACACCAGGCCCTTCTGGAGCAGAGCACTCTCCCACTGAGCTACAAACCTTCTCCAAGTGTTCCCTCAGAGGACGCAGAGGCGATGTGCTTGGCTGAGAAAAGCAGAGTGTTCTGGGGAGGAGGAGGGCGGAACAATGAAGAACCACCTGTCTTCAGACTCCCTAGTGAGGACTCTATTGTGCGTTCCGCCTCTTCAGCTCGCCAACGTCGCGTGCAATTCTCTCTCTGTCGGTTCGCTGCCTCCCTTCCCGAGCTTCCATGCTCTCCTTCTGCTCATCTGTCGGGTCAGCGCAGCGCTGCCCGTGAGAAACGCAAGAGCTGCCACCGTTCAGCCAAGGAGAGCGAGAAAGGAGAGTTTCAAAGACCACCTTTTCCCGTCTGCGCGCGCATGTGCGCCTCTGTGCCCCATTGTGGGATTTGGGCACGAGAGCCATACTGTGGTGGACGTTGTGGCTTGGGATGGAGGAATCGCGAGCGCCTGTCATTTAGCGCAGTGGTTCTCAAACGTTTTAGCACTTCCAAGACCCATTTTTTAGAATGACAGTCTGTCCGAAACACACCAGAAGTGATGTCACAGCCGGAAGTCCCAGAATGTCAATTTGTATCCCAGGAATGTCATTTGATTCTGTCACAATGATGGCACTTCCTGCTTCCTGCTTCATGATGTCACCTTTGGCTATGACATCACTTGCCCCTGCTAACTGGGCAAGAGGCACTTTTTCCAGTGGTGTTCCTCTTATATTTAGCAGGGGGAGAGTAATTGTCCCTCATCACCCCTGCGCAGTCTTTTTGGTGGCTGTTGCTGGTGGGCTGCCTTTTTTTTTTTAGATTGTGAGTCCTTTTGGGACAGGGAACCATTTAACTTTATTATTACTATTTGCCTGTAAACCGCTTTGTGAACTTCGTGTTGAAAAGCGGTATATAAGTACCTGTTGACTGACTGACTGATTCTGTCACAATGATGGCACTTCCTGCTTCATGATGTCACCTTTGGCTATGACATCACTTCCAGGGGAATGACATCACTTCTGGTGGAGCTTCTTTTTCCTCAAATGTAGCTTGTGTACACCCGACGTGAGTGCCATTCTAAAAAGTGGGTCCCAGCCTAAAACGTTTTGAGAACCACTGCATTACGATATTTTTGCGTCGGTTCGGAAGATTTTTGTGGGAAGACCCATAACACTAGAGGGCGCTAGAACTCTACCAAAAAACAATCATGGCTGACACTGGAGGTTGGATTTGTGTGTGTTTGTGTGACAGTCGCAGCCCATTGCATTGCAATTTAACAATATTTACACAGCAAAGCACAAAGCTGTAGGGGCTGCCAGCGTCTGCCCAGAAGTACATGCTGATTGTGTACACAAGCTACATTTTAGGGAAAAGAAGTCCGTCTTAAAACCAGATGCTGAGCTGGGGGAGAAAGACACAAGCTTTGTTTTACACATCCAGGGTCAACATTGTGCAGTCTTTGGGCCTGCTGCAGCTTGTTTGCCTTAGCTCAGTTGTCTCTTCTTTGACCACAGCAGGTCCCAAACGTCCATGGGGGGCCTTGTCGTTGGGTGCCAGGGTGCAAAATCTCACGACAGTCGTGCAAAATACTGTGAGAATAGCACGGGATCTGCAGGAGGATGCCCTTTCGGCACACAGATTGAAAACATTGTCCTATAGCTTATCTTAGCCCCTCCCCTTTTCATGAGCGGGTCAATCTCTCCACCTCTGATTCTAGGAGTTCTGATGAAATGGAACTCCCACTAAGAACCCCTGAACCCCCACAAGCAGAGATGTCATCTACTCACCAGTAGACGGTATGCTGGGCAGGACTTAGCATGATCGACAGCCCGTCCACTCACTTCCGCTTTCTTCGCGCTCCCCGCGCGGCTTTCCCTCGCCTCGGAGGGGGTGCCTGCTCACCCAGGCACCCGGCACGCCCCCCACCCATCCCCCCTGGTGAGCAGGCGCCCCCTCCGAGGTGAGGGAAAGCCGCGCGGGGAGCGCGAAGAAAGCGGAAGTGAGTCAACGGGCTGTCAATCACGCTAAGTCCCACCCAGCGTACCGTCTACTGGTGAGTAGATGACAGCACTGCCCACAAGGCCACCCAGTCCAGCCCCCTGCCTGTAGCAGGAAATCCTCCTCCAGCAGGGGTTCCCAAACTGGGTGTCGCAGGCCAGTTTCACATGGGTATAAAGGGATGTTCTTCTCCCTCTCTCAAAACACCAGAACCAGGGGGCATCCGCTAAAACTGAGGGTTGGGAGAGTTAAATCAGATAAAAGGAAGTACTTTTTTTATCCAGCGGGTAGTTAATCTGTGGAACTCTTTGCCACAGGAGGTGGTGATGACATCTGGCCTAGATGCCTTTAAGAGGGGATTGGACGGATTTCTGGAGGAAAGGTCCATCGTGGGCTGTAGGCAATGATGGATTGTGCATCCTCCTTAGGTGGTGGGCTAATTCAGAGTACCGGGTGCAAGGGAGTGGCCACAGGATGCAAGCATCTTGTTGTCTCATGCCTCCCTGGGGCACCTGGTGGGCTGCTATGAGATACAGGAAGCTGGACTAGATGGGCCTTTGGCCTGATCCAGCAGGGCTCTTCTTATGTTCTTATGGGTTGCGAAGCACCTAGAGCAACCATATAGAAAATATGGGAAGATGGGATGCTGGAAATGGGAAGGGCTGTGTGGTTGTTTTGCTTGGGTCAAGATGGTAAATAGGCTTTTTCCCCTTTCTGTTTCACTTTGCTATTGGAAAATGGCTGAGAAATCACCCAACTTAATGCTGCATTCTCAGGAAAGCAGCAGGCTCTGGTGTCACAATGACGGCACTTCCGGCCATGACGTCAATTCTGGTAGGTCCTGGAGAGATTGTCATGCTAAAAAGTGGGTCCCAGTGGTTTGAGAACCACTGCTCTAGATCTCAGGGGAGCAGACTACCTAAGTAACTCCAGTGTAATTTCCAAGCATAATCACGGGAGAATCACAAGCTGATACTTGCAGGCTGATGCTGATGGGAGCACACAAAAACCAAAATGCGACCAAGTCATACCGGAAACTTGATTGCATTCCAAATAGTGTGATTTGGGGAGGGACATGAGGGGCCAAAATGGGCTTTTCAGCTGATGAGAAGAACTAACAGAATCAGACAGGTGCAACCTTCAAAATGGGACCATTCAGCTTGGGGTATAAATTGGTTGTCTGCCCATCCGAGAAGTTGTGATTCTCGCAATCACTTTGATTGTAGGAGGGAGGGAAAAGTGTGTATTTTAATATCAGTGCAGGGCAATGTGAATTAGGCATGTAAAAACCTTCTTCTCTCCCCAGGTTGTAGTTGCAAACTATATCTTTGGTACCTACCTACCTACCATAAGAACATAATAATAATAATAATAATAATAATAATAATAATAATAATAATAATAATAATA
>JAJKFI010000092.1:3405135-3416886 GCA_029204185.1 Lerista edwardsae
GGGAGGATGGCGCACGTCTGTGTGCTGGCCTCTCTGACTCCGAGAGTAGTCCAAACATGCTTTACAGTGTCCCTTGTGCTGGCCAGACTCTGCTTTATTTATCTCATATTCACCTCAGAATTTTACCTCAGAAATTTACCTCAGAATGCCAGATACAAGGGAGTGGCATTTGGACCACTCTCGGAGTCAGGGAGGATGGCGCACGTCTGTGTGCTGGTCTCTGAGTCCGAGAGTGGTCCAAACATACTTGACGGTGTCCCTTGTGCCAGCCAAACTTCGCTGGTGTAGCTGAGCCAGCCTAAACAGGTTAGGATCAGTCTCACCTACCTCATAGGGTTGGTGTGAGAGGAAAAATAAAGGAGGAGTCATGTTTACCTCCAGGGAGCTCCTTGGACAAAGGGTGGTATAAACCTGTGAAAAATACTAAAAATAAATAGTTCGCTCCCCTGGATCCAGCGTTGTCATGCAGCCGGAACGCTGGGCGGGAGGAACGGGTGAGCGGCGGCCCGCCCGTTGCATTCCGGTCCGTTTCGCCGTCTTCGCCGTTTAGCGGGGGCGGGGAAGACGGTGAAACGGACCAGAACGCAACGGGCGGGCTGCCGCTCACCCGTTCCTCCCGCCCAGCGTTCCGACTGCATGACAACGCTGCCTGGATCTCTACGGGAGTGGCAACATTTTGCAATCTAGATCAGGCTCCCTGCACCCAGTGGTTAATAGCGGGTGACGTGTGTAGCCTGGAGAAGGAGAGATTGAAGAGCTGCCTTCAGGTATCTGAATTCCTGCCCTTTGGGCCGCAGCAATTTGTGGTTCACCGCCATCGAGCTCTAGCTGCTGATGTCAGCTCTGCGTGGGAGACCTCTGATTAAATCAGTCACTTCCTGCCCAAGTGATCTTGATTTCTTCCCAGGCTATTTCTCCCGGCAGCTCTTGGTTTCTGTTCTACTCCCCACCGGAGTCCTGGCTGCATTCGCATCCATCTCCTCGGTTTATTTTAATTTGAATACCTTGTTAAGGCTCCCTGGCAAGATGGGACCAAATTGGGTTCATCTATCTGTCGAGGAAAGCAAAGGCAGCAAGGCTTGGTTCATTGCAAATATAAAAGTGAAAATTACTCAGGCGTTCTGTGCTGCAGAAGCCCCCCCCCCCATCTGCCCCCCTCCCCGAAAGACGTATTGATCCAACACAATAACATTTTGAGACCTACCAAAATCAGTCCAACGCCGGGAGAATAAAGCATGACAGAAGGCTCCACTTCCAGCTCAGGGTTTTTGGAGAGTTGAAGGAGGTTGATTGTGAAACATGATGAGCCTCAGAAATCCTGTTAGCTGGGCAAATTCCTGAAGACAGGGACGGCTCCTATACTACAAACAGCAACCAAATCTACACTCTCAAAGTAGTGCTAATCTGTATCTGCATCCCAAGAGCTGGAACATGATTCGCAGAGGCAGATCTAAAGGAGGGCAAAGCTCTAAGTTTTGCAAGAAGCCTTACCTTGCAGTGGAAATCACTCCTCTCCTGTACCATTTTAGCCAATCCTCACAGGGAAAAGCAACATCTTGGCGTTGCTTACTGGCTACAGCAGCAAGGGAGAGGAGGGATTTACATGACGGGGTAAGGCTTCTTGCAATACTTAGAGCTTTACCCTCCCTGTAGATCCACCTCTGGTGATTGGGCAGTGGGAAAACCAAAGCATCTTCTGCCCAGGCTTTGTAGCAGCACTGTGTTGTAGTGGCACTATAATAATTTACCCAATGGGATGTTCTAGTCATGACCGACTCTAGGGGGCGGTGCTCATCTCTGTTTCTAAGCCGAAGAGCCGAAGGTTTTTGTCCGAGGACAAGCTTCCGTGGTCATGTGGCTGGCATGACTATACGCCAAGGCACATGGAACACTGTTACCTTCCCACTGAAGTGGTCCCTATTTATCTACTCGCATTTTTAGGTGCTTTCAAACTACTAGGTTGGCAGGAGCCGGGACAAGCGACGGGAGCTCACTCCATCGCGCGGTCTCGAACTCCCAACCTTCCGGTCAGCAAGCCCAGCAGCAGCGGTTTAACCCACAGCGCCACCACGTCCCTTTAGGAGAGCCCAATTAACATAAAGAGCTTCCAAGTGTGTGCGCGTCCATCGTGTGGTTCTTGGGATTGACAGCCGAGCCACACGCTCTCCCTGTGCACTTCTCCATCCTGATGCAGCCCCACCACCTCTTGGCAGCCAGCCGCTCGGAAATAACAAGGGGGGGTGAGCTGAAGCATAACAATGTGTTGTTGGTTTTTTTGCCAAATCATTAAATTTTTTAAGTGTCTACTGCTCGCACGATGGCAACACAATAGAGGAGAATGGCTCCCTGGAAGCCGGAATGAAAACTTGAATGCTTTCCAATGCGCCATTGCGACTTTGAAAAGCGCATGGAACTTTTCGATCCTTTTCATCTCTGGTGCTCCTCCCGCCTTGAGAGTCGTAAACAGACAGGCGAGGTTTTTTTTCCTCCCCTTTTTTGCATGTGCATCCTTCGCTGCCTTGCTGGCTAATTGGCCTTCCCTCTGCAGAATGCTGCAGGCGGCAGCAGATTTCTGACAGAGCCTCAAATGTTCCCTGCGCATGCCGACCAGCTAGCAGAGTGGCTTGTCCTGTTTTGTTTTGTTTTGGAGCCATGCCTTGATGATTTTGCTGGCTCTTCCTGATCTGCTGAAGCATAATGCTGCCCCATCGCTTTCTAATCTCTGTTGGGTACCGGTAGTCCTTACTTACTGTATATACTCATGTATAAGTCTAAAAATTTATGCCTGAAAACATGGATCGACTTATACATGGGTCAATACAGTTATTAAAACTTTTAACAGCAGCTTGGGTGGGAGCTGGGCTAAGAAGCAGAAAGCTAGGGGGAGGTGTTAGGAAAAAAACCTGAGCAATTTTACTTACCAGTAATTGTTCTCAGGCACCAAAAGACAGCAAGCAAAAAACCAGTAGCCATTTTCCTTATTCTCCAAACAGGCGGAGAGGTGAAGGTGCTTTTGGGAATTGTAGTCATTATGAAGGCTACTGCTCTGGAGGTGCTGCGCTGTATTCCTCACAAAGCCTACAACTCCCATAAGCACCTTCGTCTCTCTCCCTTCTTGTTTGGAGAATAGCTCCATTTCTGTGCTGCCTCAGAAGAATGTGAAATAGATCCAATAGAATGGTTGGCTTTCTGTTGCTGCCTCAGAACAATTACTGGTAAGTCATTTTCAAAGAATTTCATATCCGCCCCCTAAGTTTCACCCTCGACTTATGCCTGAGTCATAGAAAATTCTATTATTTTTGGCTTAGAACTTGCCTCCGACTTATCCATGAGATCAGCTTATACTTGAGTATATGCAATAACTCTCCAAGGTGGCTAACTCCCAGTTTTCTATCTGTCCAGACTGAGAGCACAATCCTACAGCCGCTAAATCCAGCACCGCTTCAGAGCACTGGGGAGCCTCCCTGGGGCAAGAGCACCCTCGTGCCTCTCAAGCCTCTCCTATGGGTTCCTCAGTTGGCACCCACCAGTGGGTCATGAGCCAATTTCAGGTGGGATGTTAAGCACCCAGCCCAGCCATCATTGATGCTAGAAAATGGGGAGGGCTGGGTGGTTGTTTTACTTGCATCAAGGTTGTAAATGGGCTTTTTTTCTTTCTGCTTCACTTTGCTGTTATGTTGGAAAAGGGCTGAGAAATCACCCAACTGATGGCTGCATTCTCAGGAAAGCAGCAGGCTCTGGCGTCACAATGACGGCACATCAGGCCATTGTATCTCTTCTGGTAGGTCCCAAAGAAGATTGGGAACCACCCAAAGATTGTCATTTGAAAAAGTGGGTCCCGGTGCTAAAAGGTTTGAGAACCACTGACCCAGGGAATCGGAGCGGGTACAAGTTCAGATTTTTAAAACCTCCCTCTTTGATTCTGTGTCCTCCAAGCTCTGCCATCTGATTCTGCTGACTGTGTAGCCCTACTTGCTGGGAATTTGCGACAACCTACGGAGTGATGAGCTGAAATGACACTACATTTCACGTTGCCTTGACAGAACGTCACAGAGCAAATTTTCGAGATCATCTTATTTTATTGCATGCTAAATGGGCAATTATCACCCGTTTGTCGAGCAGAATCCATTGTCGTCTCCTTGCCTTGGCAGAACGGCGCAAAATTAACTTGAGTGATGATCCTCTGTAGCACTCTTCTGTTGTGGGAAAGGCGCATGTCCTCAGCATCAAAATGACAATGTTGAAATGGGAATGCAATTGTATCATGCAAAATAAGGTAGCCAGCTTTGTTTTTTCTTCTCCTCTGAGCTCAGTTGCCCTCTGGAAGATGCTTGCGGGATAATGGGGTCTCAGTGATGCGCTCTTTAAAATGGGTATGAATGGCCTTGATGGCTGATGGCTACTGAACGCCCAGTACCAGTGTTGTTCAAACTGTGAGTCGGGACCCACTTGGTGAGTCACAGCATGATGTCAGGTGGGTTGTGGAGAGCTGGGAGCATCCATTTTGGAAGCTGCAAGCCTGTCTTGGCCCCCAATTTTTCCACCAGAAGCAACTTGTCTTGCTAAAGCGAGGCCCTTTTAATTGACCCTGCAAACTGGGAAATTATCAGTTTATTGCAAGCTATTAAGTTCTGCCCCGTAGTGGAGCTCCTGGGATTTAAGTGTTGAGAGGGGTGTGTGTGTGTGTGCATGCCTGTGTGCGTGCCTGTGTGCGTGTGCGTGCCTGTGTGCGTGTGTGTGTGTGTTTGCCACTCGACGTCCTCAGGAGACAATCTGTGCATTTGTAATTCATATTGAAACCTCAGCCGCGTGAAGAATGATTGGGTGGTTTGAGAAGTCTTGAAATCAGCAGTGATTGCTCTGGGTTGGGGTTGGGGGAACGATGGCCAAAAGAGCCACATTTTGCTCCTCACAAACAACACCAAAGGAAGCTGCCGGAAATCGCTTGGATGGTCTCCTTGCCCTCCGTTGATTGCAATATAATGCCGCCAAGATGGCAGGTCACACTCCCAATTAATTTTGTAATTGCCTTTGGAGCAGATCCATCTTTCCCTTCATTCTTTGTCAAGTTTAACTTGGTGGGTTGTTGCCCCAAACTGATTGCACTGTTTTTTCTGCCTCTTCTCTTGGGGCCAGAGCATGGGAACCCCCGCTGAAATTGTGGCATGACAGCTGGTTGACTGGACTGACCTTTCACCCCCCTTGTGTGCACCTTTGCACCTTATCTTATTCCTGGGGGATTCCATGGGGCTGACAAAGGGGCATTGTGGTTGTTGAGCTCTTGAGCAGCAAACTTGGAAAGACTTTAGTTCCACGTTGCAATACAAGCTGTGCACTCCTCAGCTGGAATTCCAAAATCCAAAGAGTTCCAACACACGACCACATTGTTGAGGGCCAACGTGACAAGTTTGGAGCAGGCAGGAAACTCGTCCGCGGTTCTGCTGATCAGCTGATTAGCGGTAGAGCTGAAATCGCTTCCAGCTCACAGCACTGACCAGCTGATGTAATGACCTGCGCTGACCAATTGATCATAGCCTTTAACAAGCCTGCCCTTACTTTCAGGCATTTGGAAAGAACCTGTGACCCACCTCTGCCGATCAGCTTCCTAGTCCCTGCATCGACTCTTGGTTGATCAGCTCTCCTGCCGATCAGCTGATCGGCAGAGCTGGGGTTGCAAGTTAGAACAGCCCTCTTTCCCACTGTCTGGATGACCTTGTGGGTCCCTTCTGACTCTGTAATTCTAACTTGGAAGAGGGAGAAAGTTATTTGGCTAGGAGGGCCAATTCAGTCCAAGAAACTGCAGTATGTTTAGGAAAGCAGTTGAGATCCTCCATTACTGCAGGTAACTGTTTCTCTCTTGCACTAACTTTTTCCAGCGTGCGCCATTCATTTCCTGGCCTTACGGTTTTAATTACCCTCCAATTCCACTGACCCAACCTGGTCTCCGTAAAGATTTCTTGCCACCGGGGCTTTGACTAACAAGAAATAGTGCTTCGACCGAGGTGGGAGGAGAAGAGACAGTCTTGCATGCCCTGGGAAAAAGGCACTGACTTCAACGCTGCGGAAAATGTCAGAGTGTGACCTTTTGAAAGGCCTGAAACTTACTGGAGGGCAGGGATCCCCAGGGAGGTAGATCTGTGTGAACCAAGGGAGAAAAGTGAGTCTCACGTCAAGGAGAGGAAGTGATAAAGGCAGTAGATTTTAATTGTTTCCGATGGGGAATTTTAGTTTGCCCCGTACAAGGTGAGAGCTTTGCAGTTGATCTCGGCGGGCATCAATCGGAGAGGTGACAGTGAACAAGCCCAAATGTCACCGGGGTCAAAATGAAGACTTCGGCGACAGGCTCGGTTTGCACGAAATATAAATGCTGTCATTTTGGGACAGGGCTGGTGCTGGGAAAGGCCAGGCAGGGCTGGCCTTAAGCTAATTTGCTGATTTGGTGAAATTGGGTCCTGCGTTTGGTGGGGCGGGTGGTGGTGCGTGGATAGAAAGTGATGGGGCGACATTGCTGTTGTTGTTGTTGTTGTTCAGTCGCCAAGTCATGTCCAACTCTTCGCGACCCCATGGACCACAGCATGCCAGGCCTCCCTGTCCTCCAATAGCTTCTGGAGTTCACCCAATTTCATGTACATCACTTCGGTGACACTGTCAAACCATCTCATCCTCTGCCGCCCCCTTCTCCTTTGGCCTTCCATCTTTCCCAGCATGAGGGTCTTTTCTAAAGAGTCCTCTCTTCTCATGAGGTGGCCAAAGTCTTGGAGCTTCAGCTTCAGGATTTGTCCTTCCAGGGAGCAATCAGGCTTGACTTCCTGTAGGATTGACCGATTGGATCTCCTTGCAGTCCAGGGGACTCTCAAGAGTCTTCTCCAACACCATAATTCGAAAGCATCTATTCTTCGGCGCTCTGCCTTCCTTATGGTCCAGCTCTCACAGCCATCCATTGCTACTGAGAAAACCATCGCTTTGACGATGTGAACCTTTGTTGGCAGGGTGATGTCTCGGCTTTTTATTAAGTTGCCTAGGTTCGCCATAGCTTTCCTCCCAAGAAGTAAATGTCTTTTAATTTCATGGCTGCAGTCACCATCTGCGGTGATCTTGGAGCCCAGGAAAATAAAGTCTGTCACTGCTTCCATTTCTTCCCCTTCTATTTGCCAGGAAGTGATGGGAGTGGTTGCCATGATCTTAGTTTTTTTAATGTTGAGCTTCAAGGGGCGACATTATACTTCAGCAGATCAGCAAGTCTATAATGAATGCAACTGATATCTCTTAAGATTCTACAGATCATCGCTGTCAACCTGGAGATCCACGATCTTGGCATTTTGGATCCCAGTGGGGTGAGCAAGAATGTCTGCACTGTGGGCCCACGTGCCTGACCCTGTGCCCGATTGGCTCAAAATGGGTTTCCGGAAGCCATTGGCAGTGATGCCATCGCATCATTAACAACTACTTCTGGGTGCCACGCGGTGGCATTTCTACCCCCCGGGGGGGGGATACTGTGTTGCAGGAGTCTTAGCTCCTATGTAATACAATTCCTCACCCTCCAGAGCCATTCGTGGCTCACAATGTCACAATGAGGGCACTTCCTGCTTGATGACGTCACTTCTGGCCGTGACATCACTCCCAGGTTAATGACATCACTTCTGATGGGTCCGGGCATGAGTGCCATTCCTAAAAAGTGGTCTGAAAAGTCTAAAAAGTTTGAGAGCCCCCAATGTATGAACCACCACCATGACTACAAGTCTTGGGTCTCTGTACAGCAGAAGAGGGCAGGTCCCTGCCCTGAGAACTTTCCAAACTCAGATCTGACGTCTGAGCAAGGGAAAAGCAATGGAGGCAGAGCTGACAGGGAAAGAAAAGGCTTCTTTCCTCTCCTTTAAGATACTTGTACTGTACTTTAGGCTTAGTGTCAAGGCAGGCTTGAGCTCCAGGATCTGTCAGTTGGATATTAAACCCCTCTCTGGAGTCCTTTCTCCTATAGATGAGAGCTTTGGTTTGCCTAAAACCTTTCAAGCTTAGTTCATAGGAACTGCAGTCCTGGAGAGAAAAATTCCTGAGCGAGTCGGTAAGTCAGCCTTCTAATAGCCATGCATGTATTTGTATGCATTATATATTTCCCCAGATCCTATTTTAATATCCTGGGAAAGCAGAGAATCTATTTGCAGCCGAGGTTCAAATGAGTTTAGCTTAATGGCCTGTAAAAGAGGAGAGAGGTTGCTAATGTGCTGCTCCGTGTTCGGGCTGTCAGGCTTCCTGGATAACCCTTGTAATCTGTGGCTTGGACTTGTAATATCTTATTGGTTTGGATGTTCAAGAAAGCCGTTCAGCCTGGTGCAGAGAGAGATAAAAGCCTCCATAGCGGAAAGTATTTAAGATGTTCGCGGCCGCACAAAAAGTGCACCAGACCTGCCTCTCTGGTTCGATTTGGCAGCTCAGTTGGGGCTACAAGAATTTCGACTCACAGAAGAGCTCTGATCATGATTTCCTTTGACTGAGCCACTCAGGATTTTTGCTGGTATTACTGGACAGGAGAGAAGCCTCTTGCCTGAGGCTCTGTTTTCTTTCTGACCACCCGGATTGAAGAAAGCTTCTTTGGTTTACTTGGGAGTTGGCATGCAATCTGGGATCTGACTGTATGCTTGTTTCACCAAACTTGTAGTTGTAGTCAAGGGGGAGCAAAACTCCAGGCTACTTTGCATATAGCAGGAGGGTTGGCCTCATCAGCAGGAACCCTCTGGCACCAGGGCCAGTCTTAGGAGCTGCAGGGCCCAATCTGAAACAACCTCCTTACAAAGGTGCAAGGGTGCAAGGGAGTGGCAACAGGATGCAAGCATCTTGTTGTCTCATGCCTCCCTGGGGCACCTGGTGGGCTTCTGTGAGATACAGGAAGCTGGACTAGATGGGCCTTTGGCCTGATCCAGCAGGGCTCTTCTTATGTTCTTATTTTGCAGGACCTTCAGGTTGACAGAGATATCTTAAGAGATATCAGTTGCATTCATTATAGACTTGCTGATCTGCTATAATGCTGCCCCATCACTTTCCAATCTCTGTTGGGTACCATATAAATAATCCTTCCTTAATAGCCATAAAACTCTCCAAGGTGGATAACTCTCAATTTTCTTATCTAGCCCAGAATGAAGCTCCTAGGTTTCTAGGAAAGATGGGGCCTGTAGCTCCTTCAGCCAGCCAATTGGGAATTCCTTGTGGGGCCCCAAGTTCACAAGTAAGGTCTATGAAATCTTAGAGCTGTAAACACAGTGTATTATGGACTGTATATCTCTCTGGTAAACTGGATAGCTGCCCGAATGCATGCTTAAAAAGTGCAGGTGAATCAACGGACCTAATGGAACTAAACACTAATGTAAAATTGCGTTCATGCTAGCTGACGTAGATGGCCTTTGAAAAGGAAATAGTTAGCAAATCATTTGTTTTAGTGACTGGGACTGTTAGCAGCTGTTTATAACTTTCAACATATAAACAATACGAACGCACATGATAGGCTTTTTTTAAGGATTCAGAAGAGAACTACAATCATTGCTGTTCTCTCTAAAACCTGCAATGTGGTGTTTCAACATTGCAACCTGTTGTGTGTACTTGTGAAGGCGAGAGTAGATTACCCTAGCATGGGATCCAGGCCGCACGGGATCTGCAGGCCATGCATGCTATCCAGAGGGCCAGGTGCGGCCGCCAGATAAGTAATAGCTGCCCCATTTGTGGATAATTTCATTATCCGCAGAAATCGGTATCCGCACATTATCTGCAGAAATCGGTATCCGCAGGGAGTCATGCAGTGGTGTCATTCAAATGCTTTAGGAACAGGAACTCACTTTTGATTGGCACTTGTCGGGAACCCGGAACCAGCCACGGAGCCCGTTAGGATCCGGAACGCCCGTTCTGGTCCGTTCCCCCTGAATGACATCACTGCCTTCGCCCCCCTAGGAATCCAGAGTCGCTCCCTTTAACCCTCTGAGTGCCAGCCAACCAAGAAGAAAAGCTCTTTGCAGAGGAATTGGGAGGGGGAGGAGGGAGAGTGAAGTGGGCGGAGTCAGCCCTAATTTTAACTAGTGGAACTGAGTTCGCCCGCATTCCCCCTGCATGACATCACTGGAGTCATGGAGCAGATCTCCTGCGGAATCCAAGGGCCACTATATTGTCATAGACCTTGGACAAAAACCACATCTATGTGGTGCTGCAGCTAGACTGCGGTGAGCAAAACCTGCTGATTTACATTACGTTTTCCACCAGCTCACCCAAGCGAAAAACATCCTTTTTATTTGTCTGAACTTTCTCAAAAGGGTAGAAATACGGACTTTGTTTATGTGGCTGAAGAGCACAGAGCCTCAAGTACCTCAGATAATTGCTGGGAAGGAAAACTCTCATCTGAGAGCTCGGTGGGGCTGCTTCTCGCAGAGATCTTCTCTCCAAACAAAACAAGACAAAACACATTGCTTCTGAATGTCAAGTAGTTGGGTAGAGTCGTGGCTTGATGAAAAGAAAAAAAATACTCTGGTAGCTGGCAAATCTGATTTAATTTTTCCGTTCGGTCTTCTGGTTAGCGACTTTGCAATGCTCACGTTCCGAACAAACCAGGTTTTTAATCGGAAGCAGATTTTTGTTTTTGTTTTTTTAAAAAAAACAACTCTTTGAAAATCAGCACAGAGGCCCGAGGTGGAGACTTGACTGTCTGAACAGAACTGTCCAAGCTGGAAGTGAAGGAGGAATTCAGGGCAGGACTGATTCATCTATGATGAACAATGAGGACTAGTTGGATTGTTGGATCGTTTTAAGATGTATATGGAATGCAGAGAGCCGTAGGGACTCTATATGCCAGGTGTTGGCAAACACTAGCCTGCAGTGTCTGCCAGATCTGCCCCCTACATGATTGGCTCTTATTGTTCCACTGGGGATGCTCATGAAGACCCTGACTACAGCTGGGGTCAGTACCACCATCCGCTTCTGTGCGGGACTCTTGGAGTGATGCATGCTGGGAAAGCAGACCTGGGAGCGGCCGGCTGCAAAGACCCCTGGGGACTGTAGTCAAGGTGTTTGGATTGTTGCAAAGAATAGCCAACTGGACACCATGCTGGGTTAGGGGCACTCCTGCGCAGTGTCTCTGCAAGAGTCCCTGGCAGAACGGGAAGAGCCGGTTGCACCGGGGATGCTTTTCTCCAATTTGGAGACGGCTGCTTTACGCCAATGCAAGAAAAGGGAGGCTGAAAAGGCAGGAGGGTTTTTAAATGATACCACCGCTCTGTTTCCATTCTGCCTGAACTTGGCACAGCTTCATTTTTGTGTCCTGTTCTTCGCTCTCCTGCTAAAGATTCCTGTGGTGACCAGGAGGCCTTCGCCCTTAGCCAAAACAAAAGCCTGTTTTTGAAGTGGACGCCGACATGCACAGTTCAACTCTTCTAGTAGGAACTCTTTGTCCTTCCTGTCTCTCTACTCAGCCCAGACGGCTTCGCCACACCTTTAGGGTCCAGGCAGAAGGTGATGGAGAAACACTATCCCCCCTCACACTTTTTATGCCTTTTAAGGGCAAAGAATAGCCAACCTGGAATGAGGCCGGCACAGTTAGGCCAGCAAAGTTTGACCTGCACAAGGGCCACCATAAAGCGCGTTTGGACCACTCTCAGAGTCGGGGAGGATGGCGCAAGTTTGTGTGCTGGCCTTGACCATGGAAGTTGACCAGTGTTGTCATCTACTCTCTTGTAGACGGAACGCTGGGCGGGACTTAGAGTGATCGACAGCCCGTCG
>JAJKFI010000092.1:3428456-3444020 GCA_029204185.1 Lerista edwardsae
GTGTGTGTGTGTGTGTGTGTGTGTGTGTGTGTGTGTGTGTGTGTGTGAATTTTATCTATCTCCATGGCAAATTGGCCCCTGCCGTCTTCCCCTGTTGCCTTCTAGCTTTTCGAATGAGTGGGGTCAAAAGCGACAGGAAATCCATACTTTTGAGTGCAAGTGGCGAAATACCGAACTGCCTGTCATTTATGGGGTTGGCGTTGGGCTGCTGTGCGAAGGGCATTGGTCTGGGTGGGAGGACTTTTGGGGGATCAATAGCACTCTCTTGAAAAGGGGGGCACGAGTTGACGCTTGACCCAATCGACACGCTTTGCATCCCAATGCCGAAGTCCAACCTTAAGCATTGGAGGATTTTCAACGGAAGCCAAATGAGAATGTAATCTTTGCCTGGTGTTAGGCCGGCACAGTTAGGCCAGCAATGTTTGGCCGGCACAAGGGACACCGTCAAGTATGTTTGGACCACTCTCGGAGTCAGAGAGGCCAGCACAAAGACATGCGCCATCCTCCCTGACTCCGAGAATGGTCCAAATGCCACTCCCTTGT
Organism: Lerista edwardsae; assembly: GCA_029204185.1. NCBI lineage: Eukaryota > Metazoa > Chordata > Lepidosauria > Squamata > Scincidae > Lerista > Lerista edwardsae. Next base: position 3,429,000 of record JAJKFI010000092.1, read on the forward strand.
ATCTGGCATTCTGAGGTAAATTTCTGAGGTGAAATTCTGAGGTAAAAATGAGGTAAATAAAGTAGTCTGGCCAGCACAAAGGACACTGTAAAGTGTGTTTGGACCACTCTCGGAGGTAGAGAGGCCAGCATACAGACGTGCACCATCCCCCCTGACTCCGAGAGGGGTCCAAATGTGCCTACCCAGTGGGTAGTGCTGCCTTCCTAGGCAGGCACAGGGGGTTGTCGAGTGTGGAACAGGGTGGGTGGGCCCATGGACAGGGAGCAGGTGGAGTCAGGATCTGGGTCTTAGGCTGGATCCTAACCCCCATCCTCACCCTACTCATCTGTAAACAGGCCAGCTAGATTTGCACCAGCAATTTTTCCGGTGCAGAACCAAGCAGCCCCATAAGGGTGGCTGGCGCTTGACCTGGGGGGAGGGGGAAACGGTCCCTTACCCTGAGGTCCATCTGCCCCCTAACCTGCACTAGGATACCCTTCAGGCCAGCTGGCCGGCCTGTTCCAGCTCGGGTTAGGCTCGGGCTGTGAAGAAATTGGGGACTGCCAGATGCCCGTTTAGTACCGAATTCGCGATGAACACTGGTTGGCTTTTGTGAGGCCTTTTTAAACAGCTGCCCGGTCGAGCTCTCTTGTCAACTCCCCCTGTTGGACTCCAGATGGTATTCTAAAGCGTGGCGAAGAGGATGCCGTGGGGGGTCGTTGGCTTTGTGTGTACTGATGGGGCGGCTCCTCTGGCTAAAGTGGAAGAAACACACACACACTAACAGCTTGTGATCGCCGGCCTTTGGCTGTTTTGGAAAGCAGTTGGCGGGCTCCAGCCGGCTCTAATTGATATTCAGCGCACAGCGTTTCCTCTCTGGTTCGAGGAGAAGCATCGCAGCAAGATGGCCCGTTCTGGCCTACGTGTTTCTGTAAACATTCCTCTTTGCTGCTCTTTGCTGCTCTGGCCGAGAAAACAGCGTCCTGTTTACACACTCTCTGGGACGGCTCTGTCTCTCGGAAGAGCAAATTTCCTCGGAAGAGGAAATTGGCGCATGAGCCTTCCGACGTGTAGCCGCCTCCGTTTCAATATTAAAGGCTAACCATCGGGATGGGGGGAAACGGTGATGCGTTTCCCGTGCTGCTGGTTTGAAATCCGAAATAAGAGCATAATGAATCTCCACTGGGAAGGAGGTGGGATGGTTCTTGCAATTGACGTTTTTTTGTTTGTTTTTTTGTTTTCAATTTTGTCTATTTTGCAACAGACCAGTGTTATTCCCACCACTGTGGGATGTGGTGGCGCTGCGGGTTAAACCGCTGCTGCTGAGCTTGCTGACCGGAAGGTTGGGAGTTCGAGGCTGCGTGACGGAGTGAGCTCCCGTTGCTTGTCCCAGCTCCTGCCAACCTAGCAGTTCGAAAGCACCTAAATGCAGGTAGATAAATCGGGGCCACTTCGGTGGGAAGGTCACAGCGTTCCGTGCTCTATGGTGTAGAGTCATGCTGGCCACATGACCAAGGAAGCTTGTCCTCGGACAAACGCCGGCTCTACAGGCTTAGAAACGGAGATGAGCACCGCCCCCTAGAGTTGGTCACGACTAGAACATTCAGTCGGGGGAAAACCTTTGCCTTTAGTGTTATTCAAACTGTGGGTCTGGTCCCACTTGGTGACCTAGCGCAGGCTAGCCAGCCTGCTGTTCCTAGTTAGAATTGGGCTGCCCGGGTGATTTGGGGGTGCTCTGACATCCTAGGACCAAGTCCTCTCCAACTTGCCAGCACTGTTGCAGCCTCCAGTTAAGGAAACAAATGTTCTCTCGCCTCGAGGCCTCTGTGCCTGTATCTGCAAAGCAGGGTGCAGTATATGCCCCTTGGCAAAGCTCATCAGCGCAGGAAAGCTCATCAGCGCAGCTCAGGATTGTGTCCTGAGTCAGGCTTTGATCCTTCAAGCTTGTTGGTTTAGTCGAGAGGGTTTAGTCAAGAGGGTTAAAGCCTCCGTTTGCCTGAAGCTAAGATTCAAAGGTCGCCTGTTCGAGAACACCGGAAGCCTCCGTGAGCGGCATACCTTGAGAAGTGCGACTGATAAGAGCTGCCTCCAGCTGCCTGTGAGAGGGGAGTTGTGCTGGGCCAGCTGTTTCTTTGGTGGGAGCAGAGAAGCCGTTTATCAGCCAGCAGGAAGGCAAGCGTGCGGCCAGAAAGAAGGTTCTAGACCGCGAACGTTCCATCTGTATGTTGTTGTAGTTCTTGAAAGACAGAATGTTTTTGTAATTTGTAAAAACCCCTTGGGGGTTTAGAGAAATAAAGCCTGCCTATGTAAACTGCCTTGAATTAAAGCCAGAGGAGCAATCTAATGGCCAAAGAAAGGCGTATATAAATACTAGTGTTGTTGTTGTTGTTGCAACCATCAACATTGATGGTTGAGATTCAGAAGCCAGCAGGGGTGACGTGCTGTGATATGATCATAAGGACCAGACAATATTGGCCAGACTTGACACGCAGCAGGAAATAGTATTGGATAGCTCCCTTTCAATAGAATTGAGTACGCTTTGTATTTCTGAGCCCGTCAAAAGTGGTGCACATCAAATTCTGGCATGATTTCAATCCTGAAGTTCGAATTGGAGCCAAAATTGACTGCCAGAACATGGAAATTGGAAGATGTCTGTACTGTACTGAGCCAGATGGAGGACCATAGTCTAGCCCAGTAGCAGGTATTTGCCTAAGTACCTGAATCTTCTAATATGAACACACCAGGCTCAGTAACTTGGCCAGCAAATGCCATGAGCACAATGCTCTGGCTTGAGATTTAACCAGACTCGGAGCTTGCTAGAAGGCTGGTCTCTCCTTCTGCAAATTTGTTGTCCTAATTAAGAGTGCAGTCCTAATCTGGGGTTAGGCCAGCACAGTTAGGCCAGCAAAGTTCGGTCGGCCCAAGGGACATTACATCGTAAAGCACGTTTGGACCACTCTCGGAGTCCGGGAGGATGGCACACATCTGTGTGCTGGCCTCTCTGACTCCGAGAGTGGTCCAATCACACTTTACATTGTCCCTTGTGCCAGCCAAACTGTGCTAGCCTAACTGTGCCGGCCTAACTCCAGGTTAGGATTGAGCCCTAAAGCATGGGTTTTCATTTTGACAAGCGCTGCCTCCTCTGTTTGTGAATCCCTCCAGAAATAGTATATTTTGTTTTGCTGTTGTAACTCTCCTGGATAGCCGTCCGTTTCCCCTACATTGATATTTGTGTGTGTGCGCGTGTGCGTGTGCGTGTGCGTGTGCGTGTGCGTGTGCGCATTGCTGATTAGCAGTTTCCACCACTGCAAATCATGTCAACAGCCTTCAGTTCCCTGTTGGGGAATAGCAGGGGAAAAATGGCTCATTAAAAGCAGTTCGAAGATTCCATGGCAAGCAAGACTCGGGAAGATGCAACAGAAGAACTTTCAAGCATTGGGCTTCTGGGGCAGGGGAGGGGGAGAAAGAGAGAGAGAGAGAGAGAGAGAGAGAGAGAGAGAGAGGTGCTTTAAAAACAATTAACCAGAAGGGGCTTGCTATATTGATGGGGGTGTATTCAAAAAATAATGGGCATGCTTAAATTCCGGTTTTTAGAAGTAGGCTGCCTCAGAATGCCAGGTGCAAGGGAGTGGCAACAGGATGCAGGCATCTTGCGGTCTCGTGTGCTCCTTGAGGCCTCTGGTGGGCCACTGTGAGAAACATAACTATGATTAGATGGGCCTTTGGCCTGATCTGGCAGGGACCTTCTTATGTTCTTATTCCAAGCCTGAATAAAGCAGTGTCTCTTGCAGCAGCTCGGTGCTCAACAGTGACCACAGATGAGACATCGTGCTGGGCATCCCTGAGAGGGCCACCCTTTTAGAGAGCCGTCAGTTCTTTTCCATCTCCCCCTGTTGATCTGGAGAACTTCTGTCTCCAGGGATCCAAGCTCCGACCCTATTTTTCCAGGAGTGGCGAGGCGGGAATCTTTGTTTCTTTTCCTCTTCTCTGCTTTTTCCAAGGTCCTCTCAGCCAGTTGATCTCACTGCAGTCTTTGAGGGCTATAATTATGCAAGCCGTTAAGGCAAACATAAAACAGAGCACAAAGGGATGTCATAAACTCTGCTGGTGGTGCAGAACATAAGAAGGAAATATTAACTACGATGCCTAGCTGACTTGGGGCACTCCCAGCTTTTCTTCCAGCGCCTGCAGACCAGGGTTTTCCAAGTTTGGATAGCCAGAGCTCCCTTGAACCTGCATCAAACCGTTTTGTTTGAGAGCGCAATTCTAACCTAGAGTGAGGCCGGCACAGGGAGGCCAGCAAAATTTGGCCGGCACACCATGTTTGGACCACTTTCGGAGTCAGGGAAGATGGCGCATGGCTGTGTGCTGGCCTCTGTGACACTGAGAGTGGTCCAAACATACTTTATGATGTCCCTTGTGCCAGCCAAGCTTAGCTGGCCTAACTGTGCCAGCCTAACTCCTTGACAGTCCACACAATTTGCAGGTTGTTTAGCCCTTGATGTGCATCGCCTAATCTGCCTTGTCAGTTCTGTGACCCACCAGAAATTGGGTGGGGACCCACTAGTGGGCCACAGACCCACAGCTTGAGAATGGCTGGGGCTAGAGCATACACATATGAGAGAGAGAGAGAGAACAAACAACAATCAGTTGGTACCTGAGTTTGAAGAATTCTCTCTGCAATTGGAACTGCTGGCTTGAGAATGATAAAATGCTCAATTTAAAGTTTGCACAGGATGCTGGGTTGACTCATTAGCTCACTTGATTAACGTGCCATCAACAATTGCGCATGACCTTGTCCTCATTTCCCTTCCCTTGTTTTAAAAAAAGAGGAACAGCAGGCTGCAGCCCCTGGTGGTTGAGGCTACCGTGGCCTTCATTCTCTCTGCTCCTTTGTTCATCTCTCAGTTCCACCAGTCCACTTTGTGGTCACATTAGACTCATGTGCGGCTGGGGGAAGAGGTCTCAAAAGTCATCTTGAGCCTGGTGGACTTGGTCAGGATTTGAACCCAGGCTCTCTGGCTCGATGCGAAGCATTCCACTGATTCTCTTGAAGCATCCTCAGCTCCCTGGCAGAGGGAGTGAGGAATGGGCTGTGTAAGGACCGAGTTTAATGCATTTGCAGTGTGCAGAAGATTGCCTGCCAATCATAAGCTTGCAGTTGTGGGTGGGCAGTAGCTCTGTCTCTCTTCCAGTTCCTGCCTGAAGCTCAGGGGCGTAGCTAAGACAACAGGCACTATGGGGGCCCCAAAATCGTGAACCCTTCTCCAATTCATTATCATCATCATCATCATCATCATCATCATCAACCTTTATTGGCATTAAAATACTTGACAATATCCAGTATGGTAGGCCTTCTCCAAGTTGGAATGCCCTCTTCCATACAACACCTTAGACATGCTTGCATTGTGCCGACAAGAAGAGGTTCACACAGATTCACTCGGGCAACCATTCTATATATACGACACACGTGTCTGTGTGCCGGGGTCTCTGGCTCCAAGGGTGGTCCAAACATACTTGACAGTGTCCCTTGTGCTGGCCAGACTTTGCTTTATTTACCACATATTTGCCTCAGAAATTTACCTCAGAAATTTACCTCAGAATGCCAGATACAAGGGAGTGGCATTTGGACCCCTCTCGGAGTCAGGGAGGATGGCGCACATCTGTGTGTTGACATCTCTGACTCAGAGAGTGGTCCAAACATACTTTATGGCGGCCCTTGTGCTGGCCAAACTTTGCTGGCCTAACTGTGCTGGCCTCACTCCAGCTTAGGATTGCCCTCTTTGGTGGGTCCCAATGCTAGAAAGCTTGGAAACCTGGAGTGCTCCACTGCTGAGGATGATGCTACAAGGATCCTTCCTCTACTGTGCCTTGAGGGGGTGTTTAGAGGCCAAAAACTGGAGGTGCCTTTTGGAGGCCTCTAAAAGATCCCCTGAAAGCACAGTACCTGGTGCAGTTTGCCCCCTGATCCCCCCTTAGCTACGCCATTGCCTTGCATTGGTCCCACGTCTCTTGTTTCCTGCTAGCCGGGGCATGTTTTCTTCATATCCTAAAATATGATTCACTCCTAAAATTTTAGTTCACTCCTAAAATCTTCTTTCCTCTTCTCAGTGACGGAGAGCCGAGGGATTCTGGAGAGCGTCCAGCGATTCTCCTTGCTGCCGACATACCTGCCCATCAGCTACCACATCCACAACACGGAGGTCTCCTTCTTCCTCAAGGAAGCCAACCAGGACATCATGAGGAACTCGAGCCTTCAGTCACGGGTGGAATCCTTCCTCGTCTACAAATCCAAGAGGCCCCCTATCCTGAATGCCACCTATGGACCGTTCTCCATCGAGCAGGTCGTCCCCCAGGAACTGTTGTCCCCCTCCAATCCATTTGGCTCGGCCGCCCCCAAGTTCTCCTTCAACTGGAAGTTGAAGGCCTACATTCTGAACGACAAAATCTACCCCGGTCGGCCCAAAGTCCAAATCCTGTTCTATGTCATTGGCAGGGATTGGGATGATTACAGCGTGACCGACAGCCTGCCTTGCCTGCGAGTCTTCGCTTTTCGGGAGACGAGGGAAGTGCGGGGCAGCTGTCGGCTGAAAGGGGATCTCGGGCTCTGTGTGGCCGAGTTGGAGCTCCTTCCCAGCTGGTTTAGCCCGCCCACCGTGGTGGCCGGCCGTAAGAAGCTTCTGAACCAATCCGAAGGGAGCCCGGTGGAACTATACTATGCTATCCAGCAAGGGGACGAGAAAGGGAACTGCGCGAAGGAGGACCCAAGGAAAAAGAATGGGATCAGACCTGGACGCAACGATGTGGATGAATCGGGGCCACCCTTGCAGAGGATCGGAACCGTTTTCCTTTACCAGTCGCGGGACAGCCCTTCCTTCAGCGAAATGCGATTGGATAGCAACATTGCCATCCAGTATATACCAAAGACTGTCAAGCAAGGAGACGTGTTGACCTTCGTGGTCTCCATCTCCAAGAACTCCACGGAGGACCAGTTTACGTTGAGGTGAGTCGGCGGGTTCTACGCCAAATGGTTTGAATGCTTATTGATGACTCGCCAAAGTTTTGTCCAACGTTCCAGCCATGCCAATGGGGGGGTGCACTGCATCTGGGGTGGGTGGGGGTGAACCAGTCATGGAGGCCTTCTCAAGGAAGAAGATGGGATGCTGGAAAGGGGGAGGGCTGTGCGGTTGTTTTGCATGTGTCAAGGTTGCAAATGGGCTCTTTTCCTTTCGGATTCACTTTGCGATTGGAAAACGGCTGAGAAAGAACCCAACTTGTTGCTGCGTTCCCAGGAAAGCAGCAGGCTCTGGCGTCACAGTGACGGCATTTCCAGCCATTACATCACTTCCTGTGGGTCCTGGACAGATGGTCATTCTAAAAAGTGGGTCCCAGTGCTAAAAAAATGTGAGAACTACTGGTCTAAGTGGTTCCATTTAAAGTCGTGGTTTTCAAGAACTGATTGACAACTTTAAGTGAGGCCTCGCTTGAATCCTTCATGCTTGAGATTGATGACCGGCACGCAGAAGTATTTAGCTTTGGTCCGTATGTGGTAGTTAACATGGCAGAAGAAGTTTTGGTTGGTTTCTAGGTAGTGTTGTCTATGATCTGCTTTTTGGATAATCGACGTCTGAATAAACGAGGGCGTTCGAGCATCTAACGGCTGACAAGCGATATATTTGACAATTGATGCCTGCTTTGACGGACCCTGTGGAAGCATTTGAGAAAGGCCCATACCCAGTAGTGAAATTCAGGGGGTTCGCCCAGGTTCTATAGAACTGGTTGTTAAATGGCCGGGCCCCGCCCACTCGCTTAACTTGGCTGGCTTCAGGGTTTTTTTTTGCTCCAGCTATGATGTTATAGAACCGGCTGTTAATTCATTTGAATTCCACCACTGTCCAGAAGCATTTGTCGCAGAGGGTTGGAAAGTAGAGGCCTGTAGTAACAGGCCTGCCTGGGTGGAAGTAAATTTGCTTTTGAGTCACCCGGCAAATGAGTCAACTGGTATCTTTGGTTGGAAGGGCAAGGCAGGGATGGTTTGAGTGAGAGGTGTCAAGCCAGACCTGTGCAAAACCCGGAGATTTTTGTGGTGGGGCCTGGTGATTGAGACATACAAAACAATGCACGGAAGGGATAGAGTCGATAGAGGGATGTTCTTTTCCCTATCTCAAAACACCAGAACCAGGGGGCATCCGCTAAAACTGAGGGTTGGGAGAGTTAAAACAGATAAAAGGAAGTACTTTTTTCACCCAGCGGGTAGTTGGTAATCTGTGGGTAATCTGTGGGACTCTTTGCCACAGGAGGTGGTGATGGCATCTGGTCTGGATGCCTTTAAGAGGGGATTGGACAGATTTCTGGAGGAAAGGTCCATCGTGGGCTGTAGGCAATGATGGATTGTGCAACCTCCTTACATTGGTGGTGGGCTATTTCAGAGTACCGGGTGCAAGGGAGTGGCAACAGGATCCAAGCATCTTGTGGTCTCATGCCTCCCTGGGGCACCTGGTGGGCTGCTGTGAGATACAGGAAGCTGGACTAGATGGGCCTTTGGCCTGATCCAGCAGAGCTCTTCTTACGTTCTTATGTTCTTATGTGATGTCACAAAGCTGGCTTCACACCCTTGTGCTGGTGCATTCTGGGTAAAAGGGAGCCTCACATTGAATTAGGACTTGAGTCTGTACTCATGACCTCCAGTCACTAAAATCCCCCCCCCCGCTTAGCTGCCTGCTAATAAGGAAATGAAGTTCGGGGTCATTTCAGCTCAGCGCTGATCTTTATGAGTGGCTCAAGTGCTGTCTCCAAACAGTTAGTGAACAATATATAGATATATTGCTGCTGATGCTTCTTCTTCTTCTTCTTCTTTTTTTTGAATTGCTGATAAGCACCTGACAATTGCCCTGTGCATTAGCCTGTCATTAGCCCCAGCGGGGAATCATGCACCACAGAACGCTTTGTGTGGACGGCACGTGCGAAAGCTCAATTGCCTTCAGCTTGATCGCTGCCTTGTACCAGTAGTTGCCCTTCTCGATGTGTGTGTGTGTGAGCACACACACACACACACACACACACACACACACACACACTCAGGCATCCAGCAAGCGAGTTAAGAGAGGCTTTCCGCAGAATGGAGGGAAAGAAGGTGAGGGACACATGGTTTATCTTTGTTTGCAAGAGGAGCAGTTGGTTGCCATGTAACGCTTAAAGAAATAAATCAGAATCGATGGTCATTTCATAATGATGCTCAATGAGAGAATCGGGCGATGGTTGTCTTCCCAGCCAAAGAACAGGATGATGTTATTTGGGTGTGACCTCAAGAGGGGTGGGTTTTGGGGGGGTAATATTTTCCCCAAGATTTCTGGATTAAAATGGCAAATTTTGCTTCATCACCTGCATCAGAGGAGACCTGACACAGCCAAGGGGAATGGCCATTGATGGGGAAGGGCGGCAAACCTTGCTCCAAACTCTGCGGTGATTCCTTTCAGGACCATGTGGGTTTCCTACTGCTTGTCCTGCACCAGTATCTCCCTTCGACCACAGTTGTGGGTCTTCTCTTTCTTTGCGGTTGCCCTTCACCTTTGGACCTTTGGACCTTTCCAGCCTAATGGAGCAGGCACCGCTGGGACAACCTTTTGGCCAGCAGCACCTTGGCCTTGAATCATTGACTCGGACGCAGAGTCCTGCTGCCGTTCAAGACGGCCTTCCGCAATCTGGCGATGGGGAGCTGGGGACGAGCATGTTTTCTCATGGATCGCTGGCTTCCGCCATGTGGAGTTGATTCCTCCTTAACGTCTCATATTATGCTGAGCGTGTGCATTTGTGTTTGGGGTGTTTTTTTCACCATTGGACCAAAAGCATGATGCGCCAAAGCAGTTTGAAAAATCCAATTCCCTCCTAATTGTCTTGTGAGATAAGACCTGTAGGAACCCTGAGCTGACCGGAGGCAGGACAGGTTGTAAGGTCCCTTCCTTCCCTGATCGGAACAATTCACATCCAAGAGCACAATCCGAACCTGGAGTTAAGCCGGCACAGTTAGACCAGCAAAGTTTGGCTGGCTCAAGAGACACCGTAAAGTGCATTTGGACCACTCTTAGAGTCAGGGAGGATGGCGCACGTCTGTGTCTGGCCTCTCTGACTCCAAGAGTGGTCCAAACACACTTTAGTGTCCCTGGTGCTGGCCAGACTTTGCTTTATTTACCTCATATTTACCTCAGAATTTTACCTCAGAAATTTACCTCAGAATGCCAGATAAAAGGGAGTGGAATTTGGACCACTCTCGGAGTCAGGGAGGATGGTGCACGTCTGTGTGTTGGCCTCTCTGACTCCGAATGTGGTCCGAACGTACTTTACGGTGGCCCTTGTGCCGGCTAAACTTCGCTGGCTTAATTTATGCCGGTCTAACTCAGTTTAGGATTGCGCACACAGTTAGGCCAGCACAGTTTGGCCAGCACAAGGGTCACCATAAAGTGTGCTTGGACCGCTCTCGTAGTCAGAGAGGATGGCGCACGTCTGCGTGCTAGCCTCTGACTCACAGAGTGGTCCAAACATACTTAATGGTGTCCCTTGCGCCAGCCAAACTTTGCTGGCCTAGCTCCAGGTTAGGATTGCCCTCTAAATCAGCTGTTAGGGTGGCGTCCTCCTCCTTGTCTGTCTCTCCAGTTCTTTCTCGGACTCAGCCAGAGATCAGCTTGAAGGCTCACAGCCAGACCTGACAGATTGTTCTGCCGGTGGGAGGGAGTAGCGTCTCCGCCTCTTCATTTCGGGGGAAGCACAGGAACAAGCCTCTTGAACGGTGACAAGATCGACCCCTTCCTGGAGATGCTCTTGGAGACACAGCTATTCTGACTCTCGACGCTTCAAGTGGTTGAAGAGGCTGAGCTGTGATAGCCTCAACGTTCCTCCACCCACTTATATCATCTCTGCTTCTCAGCCATCTTCCCCCGAGGACACCCACAAACGCATTTTCCCTCTCCCACGGTCTCTCGAGTGCAACATCATCTTTTTTTTTTTCCTGGACCACCATGATGAGCTAATTTTCTAACGGTCGATTGGAAGAACAATTCTGTGGGTGGGAGGTTTTGCCCCACCAGATGGAAAACTGGGCAGCTGTTATATGGAGAAAAGAGAGATTGAGGCCAATTTTTGATAGCTTTGTTGAGGTCCTTTTAGGGCACAATCCTGACCTGGAGTTCGGCCGGCACAGTTAAGCCAGCAAAGTTTGGCTGGCACCAGGGACACCGTAAAGTGTGTTTGGACCACTCTCCGAGTCGGAAAGGCCAGCCCGCAGACCTGCATCATCCTCCCTGACTCCAAGAGTGGTCCAAGCACCACTCCCTTGTATCTGGCATTCTGAGGTAAATTTCTGAGGTAAAATTCTGAGGTAAATATGAGGTAAATAAAGCAACGTTTGGCCGGCACAAGGGATACCGTAAAGTATGTTTGGATGATTCTCAGAGTCAGAGAGGCCAGCAGATAGATGTGTGCCATCTTCCCTGACTCCGAGAGTGGTCCAAATGCCACTCCCTTATGTCTGGCATTCTGAGGTAAATTTCTGAGGTAAAATTCTGAGGTAAATATGAGGTAAATAAAGCAAAGTTTGGTCGGCACAAGGGTCACCGTAAAGTGTGTTTGGACCACTCTCCGAGTCAGAGAGGCCAGACACAGACGTGCGCCATCCTCCCTGACTCTGAGAGTGGTCCAGACATGCTTTATGATGGCCCTTGTGCCAGCCAAATTGTGCCGGCCTCACTCCAGGTTAGGATTGTGCTCTAAGTGGCTTGGAACAGGTTGCCCTCCTAGAGCATCTCCAGATCTCCAACCTCTGCTTGGAGGTCTCCAGTGAGGGAGAATCCGTCACCTCCCTCCAGGGTTGGCTGGCATTTAAAGACTGAGTTTTCGCCCTCGCTTGGAGTCATGCCTTGAGAGCGCAATCCGAACCTGGAGTTTGGCTGGCACAAGGGCTACCATAAAGCGCATTTGGACCACTCTCTGAGTCAGAGAGGATGGCGCATGTCTGAGTGTTGGCCTCTCTGACTCCAAGAGTGGTCCCAACACGCTTTACGGTGTCTCTTGTGCCGGCCAAACTTTGCTGGCCTAACTGTGCTGGCCTAACTCCAGATTAAGATTACGCCCTAAGAGGGCCTAAATAAAAATATCAGTATCCACGGTTTCAGGTATCCACTGTGGGGTCTGGAATGGAACCCGAACAGATACCAGGACATTCCTGTACTTTTTTGACGACTTTGGTCATCCCTCTTACTTCCCATTGATGAATCAAGCGCATAAAGCAAGCAACACCTTCGCCGCTGTTTGAAATGGGCTCGGAACAAGACTTCTGAGATGGGTAGCTTGAATACTTGGGTGCCTGCCTCCGCAATAGCTATAAAATATTGTGCATTTCGAGTGCGGTGTGTGTGTTGACGATTACGGTGCCTAAATTCGTGATCCGGAATTATTTTACCGCTCAGAGGTGGGAAGTGCTGAATTTCTGCAAGAAAAAGTTGGTGTTTTTTTTCCCCCAGCACGGAGAGAAATGAACCTCTGCCGAAATTACCATAATGGGTTTTTTGTTCAAAATGCTTGCGTTTGGGGGAAATCGTGTTTGTGTGTGTGTGTGTGTGTGCGTGTGTGCATGTGTGTTGAATGGGTTTTAAATAGATATGAGTTGCGACGTTGGGATTGGCACGGGGGTGTGTCTGCCACCCACCCCCTCTGCGTCGGCATTCCTATACCTATTTGAAGCATCGCTGTAGAAAACATTTGAGGTCCTTCAGTGATCAGAAAATGAAGCAAAAGGAGAGACGGTTGTCGGGGCCGGCGCTAGATAAACAGAAGACAGATGGTAAGTGTGATTGACAACGACAACTTGCGAGATGCCTTGTTTGCAGGTGCGGCTTCAGTCATCCATCACACTTTTACCTAATAGTGGGAGATGTCACCCTGATGCACTTAAATCCCCGACTGACTGATAAAAAAAGTTAAGCCAACAGGCTGCTGGGTAAGGAGGCTGCTTAACTTGCGGGTGAAGGCTGAGAGCTCTTGAGCTGAATCGACCTGCAGCCACGGTGTCCTGTGGTACTCAGATTGTCAATTCTAAGAACATCAGAAGAGCCCTGCTGGATCAGGCCAAAGCCCCATCAAGTCCAGCTTCCTGTCTCTCACAGTGGCCCACTAGATGCCTCAGGGAGCACACAGGACAACAAGATGCCTGCATTCTGTTGCCACTCCCTTGCACCTGGCATTCTGAGCTAGTCTATTTCTAAAACTATGAGGTTGTGCATTCCCATCATGCTTTGTAGCCTGTGATGGATGTTTCCTCCATCAATCTGTCCAATCCCCGTTTAAAGGCAGCCAGGACAGGTATCATCCCCATATCCCATGGCAAAGAGTTCCACAGATCAATTATCCGCTGGGTACAAAAGTATTTTTTTTATCTGTTCTTCCAACGCTCAGTTTTAGTGGTTTGACTCTCGATTCTGGTGTTGTGAGAACAGGAAAAGAGCATCTCTCTATCCACTCCATCCATCCCTTGCACAATTTTGTGTGTCTAAGAGTGTAAGCCTAACCTGGAGTGAGGCCGGCACAATTAGGCCAGCACAGTTTGGCCAGCACAAGGGACACTGTCAAGTATGTTTGGACCACTTTTGCAGTCAGAGAGGCCAGCTCACAAATATGCGCCATCCCCCTGACTCCGAGAGTGGTCCAAACGCGCTTTACGGTGGCCCTGGTGCCGGCCAAACTTTGCTGGCCTAACTGCAGGTGAGGATTGCCCCTCAGTCATGTCCCCCATCAGGCGCCTTTCTGGAGGCATAGCAGTGATGGGGAGAAGCAGTACATGTTGTGTCCCTTCATGACAATTCGGTGTCCCTTGAAAAGTCTCAGACGGTTTGTCTTGGAAACTGGCTGTGAATTCCACGTTGTGCGATGTTTCTGCAGAAGAGGCAATCAAGCCCAGTGCCAAGAAAAGCTCATCCTGTGACTTAAATCACGCAGATTGAGTGCCGCACCTCTTCATTTGCATAATTAATTTTTATTTTGCTTGTCAGGGCCTGCCAGCGCTTCTGTCAGTCTCCGGTGCCCCCCTCCTCGATCACTGTCGATTAGAATTGCCCGCAGATCCTGCCTGCCTCCCGAGCGATGCCTGCTGGAATCGCCAAACGTATCTGTTGTCAGTCAGCTTTCTGACCAAAGCCATCACTCAGTGACAACCAGAACTATGTCGCAAGCATATGGGACATGATGCCAGAAGAGGAACATCTGTAAAATAAGCAGGGCCCTTGCCTTACTCCGAAACCTGGTTGCAGCAAAGTCTTGAAACTAGCCTTTAAAAAAAAAAAAAAAAAGGCAGTGTGTCATTAATCTGTGGAACTCCTTGCCACAGGATGTAATGATGGGACCTGGCCTAGATGCCCTGAAAAGGGGACGCAATGAATTGATGGAGGAGAAGTCCTTCGTACGTTCCAAGACATGATGAGAATATAATATATGCAACCTTCTGCCTCTGAGGTGCTAGATGGGACTACCTCTGAGGTGCAAGGGAGTGGCCACAGGATACAGGATGCCGGTGTCCTCTCTTGAATGCTCCCTGAAACATTTAGGGGGGGTCACTGCAAGATACGGGAAGCGGGGCTGGATGGGCCAATGGTTGGCATTAGACATGAAAGATCCAAATTCAAATCTCTGATGCTTTCTGGGTGATCTTGGGCCCGGCACAGTCTTGGCCACTTACACCACCCCAAGCACCTTGGAGGAAAGGCAGTCTAAAAGCAGTGAAAATAAACAGTCCGTTTCTTCCCCAGTTTTCCAGAGAATAAGGGCCCGATCCTATCCAACTTTCCAGCACTGCATAAGAACATAAGAAGAGCCCTACTGGATCAGGCCAAAGGCCCATCTAGTCCAGCTTCCTGCATCTCACAGTGGCCCACCACATACCTCAGGGAGCACATGAGACCACAAGATGCCTGCATCCTCCTGTTGCCACTCCCTTGCACCTGGCATTCTGAAGTACCCTACTATTAAGTAGCCTAGTAGTAGTAGTAGTAGTAGTAGTAG
>JAJKFI010000092.1:3444030-3456060 GCA_029204185.1 Lerista edwardsae
GAGAACAGTCCAGCCGGTCACAGTCCAGTTTAGAGAACTGTCCAGCCAGTCACAGTCTAGTTTAGAGAACAGTCTAGCCGGTCACAGTCTAGTTTAGAGAACAGTCCAGCCGGTCACAGTCTAGTTTAGAGAACAGTCTAGCCGGTCACAGTCTAGTTTAGAGAACAGTCCAGCCGGTCACAGTCCAGTTTAGAGAACAGTCTAGCTGGTCACAGTCCAGTTTAGAGAACTGTCCAGCCGGTCACAGTCCAGTTTAGAGAACAGTCCAGCCGGTCACAGTCTAGTTTAGAGAACAGTCCAGCCGGTCACAGTCCAGTTTAGAGAACTGTCCAGCCGGTCACAGTCCAGTTTAGAGAACAGTCCAGCCGGTCACAGTCCAGTTTAGAGAACAGTCCAGCTGGTCACAGTCCAGTTTAGAGAACAGTCCAGCCGGTCACAGTCCAGTTTAGAGAACAGTCCAGCCGGTCACAGTCCAGTTTAGAGAACAGTCCAGCCGGTCACAGTCCAGTTTAGAGAACAGTCCAGCCGGTCACAGTCCAGTTTAGAGAACAGTCCAGCCGGTCACAGTCCAGTTTAGAGAACAGTCCAGCCGGTCACAGTCCAGTTTAGAGAAGGCGCTTCCGAAACTCCATTTGGGCTGAAATGCATGGCCATCAGCCCCAGAACCTCTTGCAACAACCCCCCTTTGCCTCCTGAACTTGGAGGACTGTGCAACCCACTCATCTGCAGACACTGTTGCAAAAACCAGGGTGAGGATTCGTTGCTGAAACCTCCCCCCTTCCCTTTTCGTTCAACTTCCTATAAAAAGCTGCCAGCAAGTTGAACTCGGCCAAGATGCACCGTTGAATCTTTACAACTCCGCTTCCTACACAGTGACTGGTTTTATTGCAAGGTTTACAAGATCGAGCCCTTTAAGCCCCGGCTGCCTTTCCCCCCCGCCCCCACCTTAAATCTCGCCTTTTCACAGCGTTTCATATTCCCGCTGGGTTGTGAATCATTTCAAGCTATAAAAGCTAACATCGTTCAAGGGAAAATCGCAATGTAAGAAGGCACCAGGACAGTGGAGGGACTGGGTTGGTACCAGGATTGGTACCCTTCGGGGGGGCGCTGAAGATATACTGCAATGGAATTGAAATCTGGACTCTGTGGGGAGGTGAGAATTCTATTGGAGACATTCCCGACTTGAAGGAATTCCCATTTTGAAGTAGTGATCATAGCATTGGAGGAACACTTAAAGGCCATCTAGTCAAACCCCATGCTTGAAGCTCCTACCCATTGCCATTTTTTCCAGTGCTACCTAGACACCAAATCAATCAATCAATCAATCAATCAATCTAAAAGACTCTCTCATGTCCTCTCATGAATGGCATTGGATTGTTCACCTCAAGAACGTTGTCTTTCTTTTCCCCACAGCATAGACGCGTCACCTCTTGAGATCCTGCAGATTGATTTTGAGATTGAAGACCTCAGCGAGGCTCCAGGGACCCAGCTGATTACGTGGCAGGTGGAGTACCCGGGAGACCGGACATCTGACCTTGGCATCTCCAAGATCTACGTCAGCCAGAAGGATCTGGTTGGACTTCTTCCGTTGGCCATGGTAAGGGAATCGCCTTGCTGTCTAAGGTTGGATTGCGGTGTTGATGGGCAAAGGTTGTTTCTGCTTTAGCACACATTGAGCAGTAATGCTCTGTTAAAAAGGTAAAGGTTTCCCCACGACCCTATGGTCTAGTCGTGACCGACTGTAGGGGGCGGTGCTCATCTCCGTTTCAAAGCCTGTAGAGCCGGCATTTTTGTCCGAGGACATGCTTCTGTGGTCATGTGGCCGGCATGACTCCATGGAACGCCGTTACCTTCCCACCGAAGTGGTCCCGATTTATCTCCTTGCATTTTAGGTGCTTTCGAACTGCTAGGTTGGCAGGAGCTGGGACAAGCAACGGGAGCTCACTCCGTCACGCAGTCTCGAACTCCCAACCTTGCGGTCGAAAGCCCAGCAACAGCGGATTAACTCGCTGCGCCACCACGTCCGCTCTGTTATTATTAAGCAGATTCTGAAGCCTTCGATACAGGAAAAGAAAATTATGAAGGCTGATCTGCCGTCTCCATCACCCACAAGGAGAACTCTATAATCAGAGGGCAGGAGATGGAACTTCCTGATGGAACTGCCAGGTTCTTTGACCTTGGTTTATTGCAGAGGGAATTTGATGTCCCCCTTTCCCCTGTCTGGTGCATGGTCTCTACCCCACCCCCCAAATTACTGTGCTGGCAGGAGGAAAAAAAATCTTTGGGGCCTAACCTCCCAAGGTTTGGGCTGCCCAGAGCTTGTTACGTCTCCTGCTTATTAGAAAATATTAACACATGTTATTATTTAGCTCTGCAAAGGGGGGGGGAGAGAAAAAGACTATATGAAAAAAATCAATCTTTGAGTGTTTAGAAGTGGGGAGGAATAATAGAAGCCTGGTGGATGCCTAGTGAGAAGCAGTTAATTATATTGCCATTAGGAAGGTTGGAGAAGAGTTTGTGCACTTCACGGCACTGATAAGGGCCATTACAGTAATTTACCAACTTTAGAGCGACTTCAGATGTCACTTTGGTGGTTTATGACACCAAATGCTATTGTATTTCTTTGTTATTGCTGGTGTTTTTTGTCTGTGTGTGTGTGTGTGTGTGTGTGTGCTTTGAAAAGAGCTCCTGCGTTATCTGCCAGGCTGTTACATATGATAGAAACAGCAGCTTCCAAAAAGGACGGCATAGTAGAGGTCGCATCTCGGCATCCAAGGGGGTTCTGTTCCTGGAACCTCCGCGGATAACGGAACCTGCGGATAACGGACTCTGCAGGTAGCGGAATCTGCGGATTATGGAATCCACTGGTAGCGGAATCTGCGGATAACAGAACGTGCGGATTGCGGAATCTGCGGATAACAGAACGTGCGGATTGCGGAATCTGCGGATAACAGAACGTGCGGATTGCGGAATCTGCGGATAACAGAACGTGCGGATTGCGGAATCTGCGGATAACGGAATCCACAGGTCGGCCAACCTGTGCCCTCTGGGCGTGACTGGAGGTGTCCTCCTGCCTCATCTGGAGGATGCTTGAGGCACAGGGAGGCCACCCGCAGGAGGCATCTAAGACACCGGTTTTTCGGGAGGTGCCCCCCACAGGCATTCTGAGACGAGAGGAGGCCTCACCTCCCTGGTGATCTCTCTTCCAGCTTCTTGGCTCTTTTCTCCAGTGGGATAGGGCCGAAGAAACTGGAGGTGAGCATCGGCGAACATCCGTTGTGCAGAGCCCTGCATACCTCTGAGGCTACTGGACCCCTCAACAGGCTGGGAGGCTGGTGGGAACCTAGCTGTCACCTTCTCTGGCTCCAGCCACTACCTCTTGTGATGTCCCAGTGGTGGCCTCCCGGGAGGGGTAGCTGTCCCTTCTCCAGTGGTGCCAACACAGCCACTCGTAGAACATTGCACATGGCTCTTTGGTTGTGCAGAAAGTCTATGGTAGGGCATAAGAACATAAGAAGAGCCCTGCTGGATCAGGCCAAAGGCCCATCTAGTCCAGCTTCCTGTATCTCACAGCGGCCCACCAGGTGCCCCAGGGAGGCATGAGACAACAAGATGCTTGCATCCTGTTGCCACTCCCTTGCACCCGGTACCAGTAGCCCACCACCTTTGTAAGGAGGTTGCACAATCCATCATTGCCTATAGCCCACGATGGACCTTTCCTCCAGAAATCCGTCCAATCCCCTCTTAAAGGCATCCAGACCAGATGCCATCACCACCTCCTGTGGCAAGGAGTTCCACAGATTAACTACCCGCTGGGTAAAAAAGTACTTCCTTTTATCTGTTTTAACTCTCCCAACCCTCAGTTTTAGCGGATGCCCCCTGGTTCTGCTGTTTTGAGAGAGGGAAAAGAACATCCCTTTATCGACTCTATCCCTTCCGTGCATAATTTTGTATGTCTCAATCATGTTACAAGTTACCCACTCCTACCTGATGCTGCAGAAAACCAGTTGCCTCTGTATAGATCCTATTTTCTGCCTTCCAGTCCTCTCCGCCGAGTGGCCTTCACTATGTTTGTTTTCTCTTTTATCTGCTTACCTGTGGATTATTCTGATGCAAAAGGTGATGGCAGCGAACCTGATGTTCGGGTTGCTGCGGTTGATCTCTGCCAGAATCATTGGCCCGATGATAACACTGGGCACAGTTTACAGCCCCATAGCATGAGGAGCAGATAAACCGAGCACTGTGGGGACGTTTGGGTCAAAGCTCCCGTCAGCCCAGGCATGTTCTGTTCAGATAAATCACCAGCCCCAGCCAGGGAGAGAGCTGACTTACGACGGCTGCCCATTTGAGCATTCAGGACAAACGCTTCGGCATTCAAAACCAGAGGATGCTAAACTTGGCACCATCCCCAGTGACTCCAACGATGTAGTTATAGCCAACAATGGCAACTGCTTGCCCATCAGGCTGGAAGCACAACACAACCATCCACAACTGTGGTTGTCTTTTCTAAATCCTTTGGAGTCCCCAAAGGATATGGGCGTTTGTAAATCAAGGGTGCAATCCTAACCTGCTTTCCGGCACCGGGGTAAGGGCAATGATGCTCTGAGGGAAGGGAATCAACAAAAATAACTATGGCATCCTAGCCAGATGTAGAGGAGTGGCAACAGGATGCAGGCATCTTGTAGTCTCGTGTGCTTCCTGAGGCCTCTGGTGGGCCAATTTGCGATGCAGGAAGCTGGACTAGATGGGCCTTTGGCCTAATCCAGCAGGGCTCTTCTTAAAGCCCAGATAGTTCCCACCCTGCAGGCAGGATAGCAAATCCTCTTTTATTTACCTCATATTTACCTCAGGTGCAAGGGAGTGACCACAGGATGCAGGCATCTTGTGGTCTTGTGTGCTCCCTGAGGCACCTGGTGGGCCACTGTGAGGTGCAGGAAGCTGGACATCTAGGGCCCTTGGCCTGATCCAGCAGGGCTCTTCTTCTGGTCTTATGTTCTTAGTCAATTGGAGCAAGCAAAAATGATGCACAGCCAGAAATAAAGAAAGATTTTTTGTGCCTCTTTGCATAAGCTAACCTTTAGCCGCTTAGCATTTGAAACACATTTTCACCATTGTCCTGTTATTATATAATTGTCCATTGGGATGATTATAATACTTTTGATGGTTCTGGGGCTGGCAGGCAAGCTTTCAAGCTGCTGTTCCCCCCCCCCCGCCAGACAATAAATTTTCCCAGCATGGGAGGACCGCTTTAAACAGAAAATGGAAGTAAGTGGATGTCAATTTTCAGCATCGCAACCAAAGAGGAGAATAGTTTTTCCAAGTAAAACATGTCCCTTTTTTCCCTCTGTTGTTGTTTGTTAATGTCCCAGCCACGGTTCACTTGCCGTCAAGTGTATTTTCTGAAAGTTTTCCTTCTCCACTTTGGAAATTGGTGCCTTGTTGAGAGAGGCATGTAGGCTCAAGATGGGCTGGAAATGTTAGAAGCTTTTTGGCCAGAACTACAATACGGTGTGGACAGTGGTGTCATTCAAATGATTTAGGAAGAGGAACTCACTTTTGATTGGCACTTGTCGGGAACCCGGAACCAGCCACGGAGCCCGTTAGGATCCGGAACGCCCGTTCTGGTCCGTTCCCCCTGAATGACATCACTGCCTTCGCCCCCCTAGGAATCCGGAGTCGCTCCCTTTAACCCTCTGAGTGCCGGCCAACCAAGAAGAAAAGCTCTTTGCAGAGGAATTGGGAGGGGGGGGGGAGGGAGTGAAGTGGGCGGAGTCAGCCCTAATTTTAACTAGTGGAACTGAGTTCCCCCGCGTTCCCCCTGCATGACATCACTGGGTGTGGAGGATGTTGGCATTGTGGTGATGTTCGTATAAGAAGAACCCAAGGCCCGTCTAGTCCAGCTTTCTGCTTTGGGTCCCCTCCGGGGGAGAAAGGTGGGATAGATATGCAGCATATAAATAAGGCGTCTCCACTGGTTGGTTCAAATGTTGCGGCCCTATCCCCAAGAGTATCACAGAGGGCAAGAAAAGGCTGTCGCACGTTTTTGGGTCCACGCTGCAGCTTGGCGCAGACCCACTTGGGAGGTTTCTGGCAGATTAAAGCCTTTTGAAAATTATTTATTTACAAGCCCCGACAATCTTCCCAAAATGGATTTGAACAAGTGTATAATTGGATAATTTGGCAACGAGCACGCCGGGGCCCCAGAGATCTGGAATTACTCTTTGCTTAAGAAGGAGTCGTTCTTCATGTAGAATTAATTTGATTTCCTGTAGATTACAAGCAGTAACAAGAGGAGTCCGCGCGGCGAATTGTGTTTTCTGGCTTCCGTAGCCTTCTGTTAATCGGGGAGGGGTGATGGGGGCGGGAGCAACCTGCTGGTATTTACGCATTTGGTTGTTTTGCATTTTCAGGACTAGCCTGCCGTAGGGGTTGAATGGAGCCCTCAGGCTGCAGCTCACAAAGGCACATTAACATAAGAACATCAGAAGAGCCCCGCTGGATCAGACCAAAGGCTCATCTAGTCCAGCTTCCTGCCTCTCACAGTGGTCCACCAGATGCCTCAGGAAGCACATGAGACAACAAGATGCCTGCATTCAATTGCCAATCCCCTACCTCGGGCATTCCAAGGTAGCCTACTTCTAACATAAGGAGTTTGCACCACCCAGCATGGCCTATAGCCCACAATGGACTTTTCCTCCAGGAATCTGTGCGGTCCCCTTTTAACGGCACCCAGGCCAGATGCCGTCACCACCTCCTGTGGCGAGGAGTTCCACAAGGATTGTAGGAAAATTCCATTGCAGGCTGTAAGCCATTATGGTTAGTGCAACCTCCTTATTTTAGAGGTTGACTACTTTGGAGTACCGGATGCAGGGGAATGGCAATGAGATGCAAGCATCAAGCCCTGAGGCATCTGGTGGGCCACTGTGAGATGCAGGAAGCTGGACTAGATGGGCCCTTGGCCTGATCCAGCGGGGCTCTTCTGCTGTTCTCATGAACATGAGGGAGTAAAGGGGGTATTTTGTACTCAGGCTGAGGGTCAACAAGCGGGCCCAGGACCCAAAGGAGGGGCCCCAGAAAGTTCCTGGGATCTCACATGGACTACTGCAGGCATGTGGGAATTGCCCAGGGCAGCCCAGCCAAGATGGCTGCCACCACCGCTGTGTGAGGAAGCCATTCCCCCTTCCAGCACCCCTTTCCGAAGCGGGTGTGGAGGAAAGCTGCTTGGAGCTGGGCCAAGTGGCTTCTTCCTTGTCCAGGGAGGAAACACGTGATGACTTCCTGGAGAGGGAAGAGGGTGGCGGGCACAGTGCAAATCAGAGAAGCAAGGTGGCGGTCATCAGGTTGGGGGCCTGGACTTCCTACATGCAGCCGCAGTTGAGCTGTGGCCCTACTCTGTTCAAGCTTCTATCCTCACTTGGAGCAACAGTTTGCTAGTGTCACCATCCTAATTTCCCAGCAGCCTTTGTGGCTCAGCTGTGGCTAATGTTAGCGCATTTGTCTTTGCTTGATAATTCAGTTCTTGGTGGGGGGGGGTACGTCCCCTATTTGCTGAGCTTGAGAACCTCATCAGTTTTGGCCTGACCTCCCCTGACCTCATCTCTGTGCTTCTCCCGCCTCCACCCTCCCCAAAAGATGCATGGCCGTTCTTGAAACGCCCGTTTCCAACCCCAGTCTCTGTTCATTATTCACAGCTGGCATTTGTGGGGCGGGCAGAGGGGTAAGGAAGGTTAAGTCGAAACTCCACATCAAGATGCGGAAAAGCGCTGGATTTAAAGCGTTGACATTTAAGGTGACAAAATGGTAGGCGCAGATAAAAATGCAAATGTGAACGCAGCAAAAAGGTGCCAATTTTTAAACCACTTTTCCCGGTAGCTCTATCATAACATTACAAAATCCGCACCCTGGAGTAAAATTCTACCCCCCAAAAAATAAAAATAAATTACTCCTCTGGAGATACAACAGCTTACAGTTCAAAGTGACTTCGTCCCTGCTCTGCTTAACTTATTTTCCCAAAACCTGTCAGTCCCAAACAGAATGAAAGCCGTATTTAAAATGCACCACACTTTGCATGCAAATTTATCCTTTTTTTTTCCCTTCAAACTATTTGAAAAGAGTTTTGTTTTTTTTAAAGGATTCAAAAATAGATGAAATTGGCTGAGTAAATGGATTGAAAGGCTGCGGGAGTACTGTAAAAAAAAGTTGTCAGGAGTCTGGGGTTGTCTTGTCTCCGGAGCAAAGCGTGGCAATCTAATAAGACTCAAAACAAAATTACAGGGATTTTTTTTTTAAAGCGTGTCTCAATCATATTTTGAATAGCGCACTGGTTCCCAAACTATGGGTCGCGAGCCAGTTTCAGGTGGGCCGCAAAGCATCTACAGGAGCCATCTTGAAAATAGGGGAAGATGGGATGCTGGAAAAGGGGGAGGGCTGTGTGGTTGTTTTGCTTGCGTCAAGGTTGAAAATGGGCTTTTTTCCTTTCTGATTCACTTTGCTGTTGGAAAATGGCTGAGAAATGACCCAACTGATGGCTGCATTCTCAGGAAAGCAGCAGGCTCTGGCATCACAATGACGGCAGTTCTAGCCATGACATCACTTCCGGTGGTTCCCGCAGAGATAGTCATTCTAAAAAGTGGGTCCTGGTGCTAAAAGGTTTGAGAACCACTGAGAAGATCAGGCATTTCTTTGCTCTCGTCTTGATTTTGCCTGGTCCCTTTGACTTAGCAGGAGTTGTATCTTACAAGCCTACGATTGGTCCATTGAGACCAAACCTGCTACAGGCAGGAGGTTGGGATAGATGACCTTGTAGGTCCTTTCCATGATTCTATGAAATCCGCACTGAACTGGCAGCTGTTCTGCAGGGTTTGAGACTGGGATTTTTCCTAGCCCTGCATGGGGGTGTTGCTAGAGATTGAACCGGGGAGGGGGCACTCGGCAGACCGAGCAAAGGTTCCACCACTGAGCTTGCCACCCCTTCCAGAACCTCCGACCAGTTTCCATAGCCTGTGCGTTTTTGTCAATACTTTCAAAGAAGAAGAATAAAAAAAATCCACTATTTTTTTTTTCAAAGGAACAATTTGCTGTCAGAGAACTAATTAAAACTCTCGAGTATGCCGGCATCTAGAGGGGGAAATTAATGTTGTCTTCCTGCATGCCAGCAGCCAGGAAAAGAATCAACAGCAGATATTTCCAAGAGGGGAGGGGGGGAAAAGTACCTCGATGCAATCTTTCTAAAAAAGAAAAAAAACATTTCTGCTTCTAAACACATCTGGGATGTGATAATTATACAGCTGTGATAATTACTGTGACTTCTGAAAACAGAAAGCTGAGTTGGGCTGTTTGTGGAGCTGGACCAATAATGCGGAAGAAGCGCTGGCGGTTTTGAGTGGCGTTCCTCTGTGAGCGCGTCTAGGGAAGGTCCCGGCATTAGCCACATTCCAAATGTCCCTTTTCTTGAATCTGGTGTGCCCTCAGGGTGTGCCTGCATGCACAGACCGATAGTGCGGTTGCATGCTGACCGGCTGAACCAGGACTGAGCATGTGTAGCTGCAGGGGAGATGGAGCAAAACTGGGTATAAACGAGAGAGAGAGAGAGAGAGAGAGAGAGAGAGAGAGAGAGAGAGAGAGATGTGCTATTTTCCCTCCCCTAAGCCAGTGGTGTCATTCAAATGATTTAGGAACAGGAACTCACTTTTGATTGGCACTTGTCAGGAACCCGGAACCAGCCACGGAGCCCGTTAGGATCCGGAACGCCCATTCTGGTCCGTTCCCCCTGAATGACATCACTGCCTTCGCCCCCCTAGGAATCCGGAGTCGCTCCCTTTAACCCTCTGAGTGCCGGCCAACCAAGAAGAAAAGCTCTTTGCAGAGGAATTGGGAGAGTGAAGTGGGCGGAGTCAGCCCTAATTTTAACTAGTGGAACGGAGTTCCCCCGCGTTCCCCCTGCATGACATCACTGCCTTAAGCTCCTCCAATTTGATATTTGCAGAGCTGGAATCAAAGCAGTTATGATCATCAATTGGCCTGCCATCCGCTTTCCATCATAGTGATAATGATTGCACACGGCCTCTTTTTCTGTAGTGTTTTAGCAATATGTGGGCATCAGCAAAAATACCACACAAAAAGACTCCATGAAAGACATACCTACGATCACAGCAAAAATGCTTGATTTGGGGGGGGGCACAGTTCTTTGTTCCTTTGATTTGCTTTTTCCCAGAGGCGGATCTACAGGGAGGGCAAAGCTCTAAGTGTTGCAAGAAGCCTTACCCTGTCATGTAAATCCCTCCTCTCCCTTGCTGCTGCAGCCAGTAAGCAACGCCAAGATGTTGCTTTTCCCTGTGAGGATTGGCTAAAATGGTGCAGGAGAGGCGTGATTTCCACTGCAAGGTGAGGCTTCTTGCAAAACTTAGAGCTTTGCCCTCCCTTAGATCTGCCTCTGCGTTCTTCCCCTCCATGCCCTGCAAAGCACAGGTGTGCCTTGCTAAAACACCACAAGAAAGCAATGGGCATCTGACTGTACAAATGACGCTCTCAAGATGATGGTACGGCTGCTCTCGGTGCTTGGCGACCCACCTGGAATTGGCTCGCGACCCACTGGTGGGTCCTGACCCACAGTTTGGGAACCACTGACGTATAGGATTGCAGGCTTAGAGGGCAATCCTATGCACACTTCCCTGGGCGTCATTCCCACTCAACGCGCCGGGATTCCGACTAGACTGGCATTGGCTTGGGCTGTTAACTGCTTTCAGATGTGGCCCAAATTATTCTGGTTATGCATCCATATGAAAGGCAGCAAAATTCAATATTGTTAATTCAATAAGTTCAGTATTCAGTACTGCTCTGGCCTGGGCGTCTGCAGGAAATATGAGAAAGATGAAACACATTTTGATAAGATTAGTAGCATTTCGCAAGCTTTTCGTATTTAATTTGGAGCTTGGGGGATATCTCTAATGCTGAGCGCCATCTACTGGCCTAGCGTTTAAATGGTCCGCACTGCTTTTTGCCCGACAGGTGTACGTAGGCAAGGAGCT
Source organism: Lerista edwardsae (assembly GCA_029204185.1). Taxonomy (NCBI): domain Eukaryota; kingdom Metazoa; phylum Chordata; class Lepidosauria; order Squamata; family Scincidae; genus Lerista; species Lerista edwardsae. The sequence continues at coordinate 3,455,058 of JAJKFI010000092.1, forward strand.
CTTGCGGAATTCTCTTTCAGTTCCGAGGGTACATCTATCATTGTGTCATCTCCCTTTTGCCAAGCAGGCACAAAAGTGAATATTTATGTATTTCTGCGCCCTTGGCAACCAGAGCGCTGGGCTGTCTTGTAAACGGTTTGGTTTTAAACAAGCGTGACGCTTACTGGGGAAAAAAAGAGACCCGGATCGTGCTATTTTCAACGCAGGCACAGGCGAGAGACAGCCGAGGGAAGAAGAGCGATGTAAATTGGTCCACTTCAGGCACCCAAATGCATGGAGTTGGAATTCCCCCCCCCCCACAAAGATCAAAGACAATACAGTGGCTAACAGATTGATGTGGTGGACGGCAAAGACCCGAATTCAAATTTCACCCTTGCTGGTCATAAAAAGCTGCCCTGCCCTGCTGCAGTCCTTTTTTACCCCTTCTGTAGTATATTTATTTATCAAGGTACTAAGGCGATGGCTCCCAGACTGCATGTTGGGACCCCACCAGTGGGCCGCGAGCCCATTTCAGGTGGGTCGCGAAGCCCCTAGAGCAGCGGTGGGATCCAACTGATCCAGGAACCAGAACGGTGACCGGGACTCACTTTTGATGGGCAGCCCGTCCCATCGGTTCCGCCACCTTCCCGCCCGCCATGCGGGCTGCCCCAGTGGACGCACCCCACCGCCGCTCGCTCGGGCACCCGGCGCGCCCCCCACCCATCCCCCGCGGCGAGCAGGTGCCCCCTCTGAGGCCAGGGGCACGTCGCAGCGCCGCGTCCATCACGGAGGCGGCGACGAATGGCGGCGGGTGGGCGGAGCTATCCCTAATTAGGTTCAGGAACGGCCGTTCCGGCGTGTTCCCCCTGGATGACACCACTGCCCTAGAGCAGCCATCTTGAAAAGATGGGAAGAAGGAATGCTGGAAAAGGGGAGGGCTGTGTGGTTGTTTTGCTTGTGTCAAGGTTGTAAATAGGTTTCTTTCTTTCTTTCTTTCTTTCTTTCTTTCTTTCTTTCTTTCTTT
>JAJKFI010000092.1:3456070-3479783 GCA_029204185.1 Lerista edwardsae
TTCTTTCTTTCTTTCTTTCTTTCTTTCTTTCTTTCTTTCTTTCTTTCCAATTCACTTTGCTGTTGAAAAATGGCTGAGAAATCACCCAACTGATGGCTGGAAGCAGCAGGCTCTGGCGTCACAATGACGGCACTTCCGGCCATGACATCACTCCTGGTGGGTCCCGGACAGATTGTCAGTCTAAAAAGTGGGTCCCGGTGCTAAAAGCTTTGAGAACCATTGTACTTAAGGTATCAAGGTACGATGCAGGCACAACATTAACAGCAAGCCCTGCCCCACAGTTTTACAGAGCACATCTGGAGAAGGAGGGGCCTCTGGTGGCGAGGGGGAGGGGTGGTGTTACACAGGAGCTCAGGCTCCTGCAGAACTTAGACCCTTGCCCCCCTCTTGGAATGCCACTGGGCGCAGTCTTTGCTTTGCTCAGAGAAGGGACCAGTTCAATTTCTGGCATCTCCAGCAGAGTTCCCACCCAGTCATTCAAATGATTTAGGAACAGGAACTCACTTTTGATTGGCACTTGTCGGGAACCCAGAACCAGCCACGGAGCCCGTTAGGATCCGGAACGCCCGTTCTGGTCCGTTCCCCCTGAATGACATCACTGAGATTCCCACCCGAGGCAGCCCAGACAATTCCAACCCAGAACAAGCAAGGTCCTGACTCCTCTCACTTCCATCTCTGAGAGACAAAGTCGTCAAGGATCCCACAGAGAACTGTATTTTTTTATTTTTTATTTTTTGGCAAAGAGCTGATAATTGGCTGCTTATTTGGAGTCGCAATGAGAGCTGAGCTTGAATGAAAGGCAAACTAGCAACAGGAGAGGAAATCTCTGTTGGGAGATGGGGGGTTTGGGGCGGGAAGGTAAATCGTGTCCTCCTTGTTCTCACTTTGATGTCTTCATTTAAATGCAAATGGCAACTTTAACCAAAGTGAAATAATAATAATTAAAAAAATGGTTTAAAAAGAATTATCTCTCCCTTAGGAATCAAATCAGCAATGAGAATTGATTTAGCTCGTTTGATTTTTCATAAGCAGTTTCTGGGCAGTCTGAGTAATATTGTCGCAGGTCCCCTTTTGGGGGGGGGGTGGATGTGGGGGAAAGAAGTAAATATATATTTGCTTCAAGGACATCCAGCAAAGTTGGCCTGCAATTGAGAATCTCCTTCTTCCAGGTTCACAGCTTAGATTAGAGACAAACTGAAGGGGATGCAGAAGATCTAGGTTCAAATCCCCCATTCAGCCATGAAACTTCCTGTGGGAACTTGGGCCAGTAACTCTCTCTCTCTCTCTCTCTCTCAGAGCACAATCCGATGCATGTCTACTCAGAAGTAAGTCCCATTGGGTTCAGTGGAGCTTACCCCCAGGAAAATGTGTATAGGATTGCAACCTCAGTCGCACCTACCTCACAGGGTTGTTGCAAGGACCAGGGTTGGCTTTAAGCCGATGGGACCATAAGAGCATAAGGACATAAGAAGAGCCCTGCTGGATCAGGCCAAAGGCCCATCTAGTCCAGCTTCCTGTATCTCACAGCAGCCCACCAGATGCCTCAGGGAGCGCACGAGACCACAAGATGCCTGCATCCTGTGGCCACTCCCTCACGTCTGGCATTCTGAGGTAAAATTCTGAGGTAAATGTGGTGTGGGAAAAGGGAGAACATAAGAACATCAGAAGAGCCCTATCAGGCCAAAGGCCCATCTAGTCCAGCTTCCTGTATCTCACAGCAGCCCACCAGATGCCTCAGGGAGCGCACGAGACCACAAGATGCCTGAATCCTGTTGCCACTCCCTTGCAAAGAGCTGAAAGACCAATTGTTCCCAAAACTGCTAGGTCAGCCGGGTTGGTCCCACCCCCTTCCCAAACCCGTTCCATCTCCTGGACTGCCATTTTGAAGGTCCCTGCAGCCTCTGGAAGGGCTCTGCAGCCTTCAGAGATCTTTGGGCACTTCCTGCTGCACTCTGTTGGCTTCCTGAGAGGGTCTGCAGGATTCTTCTGATGGCAGATAAGGTGCCCCTTGCGCCAAACCCCATTGATCCCAATGGTTCATTATCTGCAAACTTGCTGTCCGCAAGGGTTTCAAGGAACCGAACCCTAGCGGATCATGACTGTTGGTCCAACCTGTTTATCCGTGGATTTGGAACCCACGGTTCTGCTAGCTTCCTGAGGGTCTCTGCTGGAGCCGTCTGCTGGCAGATAAACTACCCCTTGCACTCAATCCCATTGATCCCGTAGGATCAAGGGTTCGTTATCCGCGAATTTGCCATCTGTGAGGATTTCCAGGAACCAAACCCACGCGGATAATGAGGCCTGCCTGCATCCTCTTTTTCCTGTGTCCTTGGAAGTCTAGCCCAAAGCTGCAAAGATGCTCATCGCCCTTAAATAAATAAGGGAAGGGCGGTGGGAGAGAAAGCCGGCAATGCCGCATATAGGTCCATAACGTATCACCTGTTCGTTTGCTTTCCTTTCTCTCGCAATATTGTTGCGACGTTGGGTTTTAATTAGCGCATTAAATGCCGCCGTTTCCCTTTACGAGATCCAGGCGGGGTTTGGGCGGCTGTGAAAACGGAGCGGTTCAATTACCCTCCCGCTAATGGAGAAAGCATAATTAACATGGTCTTGAGGCTAATTTTCATGTAGGCTGCCATTGCTCATAAGCGCGACATCATTTCTCGGCAGAAAGTCAACTTGTCACTTTTTACGAGTCCGGCTTGTGCTTTTACGGCACCGAAATTAATTCAAGATGCATTAACGTCCTTAACTTGGGAGACGGGGGGTGGTGGAATTAAGTACAGACAGGAGATACGTCTTCAGGTGTCCTTTCAGAAACCAGGCAGGTGGCGCATGGGTGCATGCCGGTTAAATGGAGTCATTTCGGCGCATCATAAATGTTATGCTCACAGCCAGGCAGAACGAGGGCTACTCGTTCCCGCAGAACAGTCAGGGTACTGTCAAAACTGTTCCCATCCACGACTGAATTCTGGAGTCCTTAAATTGTGCGATTTCTTAAATTGTGTGGTTTGTGCTCCTGGTGGGAACACAATTAAATGGTGCGGTTTGTGTTCCTGGTGGAACTGGTACAGCATGCATTGTCCTAGTTTCTATTTCAGATTTGTGTCCACATAATTCTGTGTTTTTGATACGGATCTCTGCTTTCAGTTCCTGCTTGCTTTTCTTCTTACAGGGAGTGTTGTCCGCGGGTTCGACATCCGCATATTTCAGTATCCGCATGAGCTGAGCCAGCCCTCCAAGCCCAAACGGAGGCTTTTTGAAGCCTCTGGGATATATATGTACCCAGCGCATCTGTGGAACTCCTTGCCACAGGATGGGGTGACAGCATCTGGCCTGGCTGCCTTTAAGAGGGGATTGGGCAGATGGATGGAAAGGAAAAGCACAACACAGGTCACAAGCCGTGATGGGTGGTGCAACCTCCTTACGTTAGTAATAGGCTACTTCAGAATGCCTGATGCAAGGGAGTGGCAACAGGATGCAGGCATCTTGTTGTCTTGTGTGCTCCCTGAGGCACCTGGGGGGCCACTGTGAGATATAGGAAGCCAGACTAGATGGGCCTTTGGCCTGATCCAGCTGGGCTCTTCTGATGTTCTTCTTATGCCTTCTGCAGAAATATGAGAAATTAAATGTACAGCGGTCATTGTAGTCTTTGGCTTCTACCACTTCATTGAGCTGTTTGGAGGCAGAGGTATCTCTGGGCCTCATTTAGAAGAAATGATCTCTTTGGGGGCCGCAGAAGCGCCCGATGGAATTCAGGTTGGTTATCTCAGCAATTCCGTTCTGGCAGATGCGTCCTCCATGAGGAGCCCGTTTGCCTGTTCATGACGGACTTCTCCGCGGATGAGAAGTGCTGCATCCCGTAGACACCGCTCAGAGCTGCCAAACCTGCACTTCCCAACAGCAGGATGAGACTCCTTGGGGGAATGGTGGGGTGTTTCCAGGGAAACGCAGGTGACTCGTTGACCCCCATGTGCACTGTGGCTATGTCCGTGATGGTCAAACGACTTCTCCTCTGAAACAATCTCCATCGCATCACGATAAATCGGCCACCACAACACAGAGGACTCCGGAATGTCATCTAATACTGGGGAAGGCAAATGGTTGATTTCTGCCTACTGCTTGCTCTCTCTGGGTGTTCTGCAAGAGTTCCCAACTTCCCACAACTAAGGGCACAATCCTAACCTGGAGTTTGGCCGGCACAAGTTAGGCCAGCAAAGTTTGGCCGGCACAAGGGGCACCGTAAAGTATGTTAGGATCACTCTCGGAGTCAGAGAGGATGGCTCATGTCTGTGTGCTGGCCTTTCTGACTCTAAGAGTGGTCCAAACATACTTTACGGTGTCCCTTGTGCCTGCCAAACTTTGCTTTATTTACCTCATATTTACCTCAGAATTTTACCTCAGAAATTTACCTCAGAATGCCAGATACAAAGGAGTGGCATTTGGACCACTTTCAGAGTCAGGGAGGCTGGCGCACGTCTTTGTGTTGGCCTCTTTGACTCTGAGAGTGGTCCAAACATACTTGACAGTGTCCCTTGTGCTGGCCAGACCTTGCTTTATTTACCTCATATTTACCTCAGAATTTTACCTCAGAAATTTACCTCAGAATGCCAGATACAAGGGAGTGGCGTTTGGACCACTCTCGGAGTCAGGGAAGATGGCGCACGTCTGTGTGCTGGCCTCTCTGACTCCGAGAGTGGTCCAAACATACTTTACGGTGTCCCAGGTGCCAGCCAAACTTTCCTGGCCTAACTGTGCCGGCCTAACTCCAGGTTAGGATTACGCTGTCAGAGTCAGAGAGACCACACACAGACTCCAAGAGTGGTCCAAATGCGTTTCATGGTGTCCCTTGTGCTAGCCAAACTTGGCTGGCCTAACTTTACCGGCCTAACTCCAGGTGAGGATTGCGCTCTCCGAGAGGCCAGCACACAAACATTTGCCATGCTCCCTGACTCTGAGGGTGGTCCAAGTGTGCTTTATGGTGGCCCTGGTGCTAGCCAAACTCCTGGGCCCTGATGAGTAGAAAATGTAAGGTCCCTGGAAATGTGTGCCCCCCCCTCCTTCGGCTCCCGGACTCCCTTTTTGACCCTGGGCCCAGGTGTAATTAGTTGGTTGCTGAGAATTAAGCTCCTGCCGTGGAGTCTTGGTAGTGGGTCTTCCTGTGGCCCTGAGCCCCCAAGTCACTCTGGACTCAAAAAAAGGATTGCAAAGCACCATTGTAACCAGTCAGTCAGACGGCTACATTTTTGCCGTGCATTGGCTGTGCTCCACAATGTCTTCTGAACTGGATAAGAGGCAGGGACAGGCAGCAACAGTGCCCGTGTCTGATAAGAAGAGTGGTAAATGGAGAAGATGGAACCTATTGCGGTTTTTTATCATGTGGTTACCAAGGCGATCCGTAATAAAGCATCCGCTGCATAGACTGTAAAGCATAGCTCAAGGTTGGCTTTAGAGTCTCTTTACCGCTAAATCGAGCTGCATCAAATAGTAACACTTGCAATTTTTTTCCCCAGGAAGAAAGCAAGGAGCTCAGCGCTCAACACGAAAATCCTTGTCCTCTATTTTTTCTCTCTCATGTTCTTTGTTTGCTGTGTGTAGCAGTTATTCCCTCTCTGCAGCCATTTTGGAACAATTCTAGCTCCTCCCCTCCTTGTCAGTCTAAGTATCACGTCATAAATGCGAGGTCACGGCGATGCCCTTCCCCAATCAGATTTGGCTGCATGGCACTGTCGTGAAGTCAATTCAGAGCGATGGCGAAGCAGCTTTGCTCTTGCTCTGAATTGCCTTTGCCGCATAATCTTGTCTGACTTGAAAACGGCAGTGTGGTATTGTCGTGTGTATTATATGGGCTGTGATTCTGGGAAGAGGACCTGACCGAGGCATAAATAGTGGCAATTTGAATGACTGTGTGGCATTATTCTGACCTGAAGCCAATTCAGAGTGATGATAAGATGCTTTGATGTAACTCTGATTAGAGAGGGAGCTGCAGTTAAAACTAAACTAAACTTAAGCTCTTGCCTTGCAGCAGTTTATAGTTTGCTTGATTTCTTTGCTACCCCTTACACAGGGTGCCCCCAAGTTTCTAATGCTGCAGTGGGCATATTCAGGGCAGCCACACTGCTTGATTTGCTGTGGTTGGAAGATGGGGAGAAAGGCCGGGAAAGAATGATAGACAGGAGAGAGAGTCAATAGGGTGAGCTTCTTGTTCTGTACCATCTGGCACTTTGGGATACACTGCGCTTGAACTGGGAGGCTTTATTTAGCAATTGTGGAAATGGCAAAAAAGCAACTTGAAGGCGGAGTGGCACATTTTAAGATTCTCTGCATTAAAAATGGTGCGTTCAATGCTGCAGTTGCCCCCCCCCCAATTTAGAGGAATCATGGGGTCAAAAGCAGAGTGATGAACGTTTGGATTTCAAAAGCAGAAGCAATTTGGTGATTGCCGAACCCATGGCTGATTCTTGTGCTGGCAATCCACAGTGGGCCAGAATTCCTAGTGGATTTTTTTCCCCACTTCTTCGTGCCCCGCTGTGTGGGTGTGTCTTGTGGCGGAGGGGCGGGTGAGTTTCCCCCGTGCAAAGCGATGGTGACAACCGCCACACCTCGCTGTCTCTTTCCTATCAAGCGCTCATTCATTCACGCGGTAATGGATTATAGCTTAGATAATGAGGCATGATCTACCCAGTGTATTTAGCATAATGACAGAACAATGCGTCATTTTGGGGGGCTGTCAGGATTGTACTCTGGGAGTGGCACAGGCAGTCTCTGAGCACCCGGCTATATCCCAACGGTGGGTGGTGGGTGGGAGAAAAGGAGAAAGTGGCTGGCATTTGGGGGGAAACTGGGAGAGACATCTATTGTCTCATTATGTTTCCCAGACAATGAATGGCTGTTCATTGTTTTTAACCATTGGTGTCAATGAGTTGTGCATTCATTTTTCTCGCTCTCTCTTTTATTTGTGTCTGCCTCCGACTTGAAAAATAGCCCACACTTCTAAGCGTTGCCGTGTGCCAGGCGCTGATAAATGTATCAAACTCCAGCCCGACTTTATCTCGGCCCCAGATTTGGGGAGCTTTCTCGGATTTAGGTCAGTGGATAATTCACTGCAAATCTTAATGCTATTGACAAAAGGCAGAAAACACAAATCGCTCGCACATTTGCAAAATCCCCGAGCTGGTGAGTAGCCTTCTTCGCGCAGAAAATGGCCCTGAAAAGCTCTCTCGCAAAATGAAAACAACAAAACCCCAAATCCGTGTTTAACGTGGCACTGCTTGCATTTGAGTGGGGTTTGCTGGGGTCTTTTGTCCTGTAAGCCCTGGAGTTTCACAAAGGGGAGGAAGAGATAGAGCCAGTGATGTCATTCAGGGGGAACGGGCCAGAACGGGCGTTCCGGATCCTAACGGGCTCCGTGGCTGGTTCCGGGTTCCCGACAAGTGCCAATCAAAAGTGAGTTCCTGTTCCTAAATCATTGGAATGACACCACTGGATAGAGCGGCATTGAATCTAAACTCTACACAGTACAACTCGCCTAGTCACCTGTGGCGACTCACATTGGCATTCCAGGCAACCTAGGAGGAAAACTCTCCAAATGCATGGGATGGAGAGAGTGGATAGAGGGATGTTCTTTTCCCTCTCGCACAACACCAGAACCAGGGGACACCCACAAGAATTGAGTGTTGGGAGAGTGAGAACGGATCAAAGGAAACTTTTTTTTTACCCAGCAGGGAATTCATCTGTGGAACTTCTTGCCGCAGGAGGTGGCGATGGCATCTGGCCTATTTCTAGAACCAGGAGGTTTGCACGTACCCATCCTGGCTTGTAACCCAGGATGAACCCAATCTGCCCAATCTCCTTTTAAAGGCATCCAATCTCCTTTTATCCAATCTGGACGAACCCAATCTGCCCAATCTCCTTTTAAAGGCATTTTTAAAGGCTTCAGGTGCCGTCACCACATCCTGTGGCAAGGAGTTCCGCAGGGGACTGACACACTGAGTAAAGACGTATTTTTGCTTGTCTCTTCCAACTCTGCTACCGTTGAACGTTAGTGGGTTTTGCGTGCCTGCAGACTTTTAATACCTGAACGTTAAGAGATCAAAGGCAGATAATCTATAGAGACGATCTCGCTTTATGGCGGCACAGTGATCATGCACAGGTGCGCCTGACGCCCAGAAGAATCGGCAAAGCAGCACCAGGGATACAAACATGAAAAAACCGTTTCCCGCCACGCTGCATAGTGCAAGCGGGTGTTTCTCTTCTGAAATGGTTATCCTCACAAAGATCTACATTCCCATCTTCTGAAGTGCTCTTCTTGTTTACTCACAGCTCTGGTAGATAAGACTCAGCAAGGATGCATTCCTGGGAAGATATATGCAGGTGTAACTATGGAAACCAGGTGAGGATGGAGAAATGGGATCCTGAACATTGCTAGTCTGTCTATGGGCCCCTCTTCCTCCCACCATTTGTTACATAAGAACATAAGGAGAGCCCCTATGCTGGATCAGGCCAAGGGCCCATCTAGTCCAACTTCCTGTACCTTTCAGTGGCCTACCAGATGCCTCAGGGAGCACAGGAGACAACAAGATGCCTGCATCTTGTTGCCACTCCCTCGCACCTGGCAATCTGAGGTAAATTTCTGAGGTAAATATGAGGTAAATAAAACAGAATTTGCTGTCCTGTCTGTGGGAAGGGAGCTGTAATAACTTGCAACTCAGTCTGGGCTTTAAGAGCACAAGAAGAGCCCTGCTGGATCAGGCCAAAGGCCCATCTAGTTCAACTTCCTGTATCTCTCAGTGGCCCACCAGATGCCTTAAGGAGCACAGGAGACAACAAGATGCCTGCATCCTGTTGCCACTCCCTTGCACCTGGCCTTCAGAAATACAGTATCAAACCCAGAGGCTGCATACAGTCATCAAGATGTAATGTCACCTTGATGCGATGGAAGTTTCCTCCATAACATCCCCCAAAAACCCTTTCCAAAGGCACCTAGGCCAGACGCCATCGCCACATCCTGTGGCAAGGAGTTCCACAGATGGATCGCACACCGGGTCAGGAAATGATGTCTTTGCCCAGGTGATGGACAGGAGACCAGAGGCAAAGGAAGGCTGAGGAGAGCTACAACAGTTGGGGGAGCCATCGCCCTGCTGATCCAGATCCCAACTAACAGCCTGGCTCTGTGGCTCAGCAACAGAGTCCCAATTTGCCTGCACAAGGTCCTGGGATTAATCCCTGGCAGTGTCTCCAGTTGGAAGCAGGAATGACCCCCCACAACCGAAACCCTGCTACAAGCCAGTGTGGAGACACCTGAGCTAGATGGATGAAGGACCTGACTTGGTTCAAGGCAGGGGGTGGCCATGATGAGCAGGCAACGCTGTAGCCTTTTCTCACGAGGTGCCCCAACCCAGCAATCATCATGTTGCTCTTGTCAATTTCCACGAATTAACGCAAATTCGTGTTATAGCAGAGCAGTTCCAAGCGAGTGGACATGAGCAGCGAGTGCTGTCCTGCGACGAAGTGCCTCGTCCGCGACCAAGTGCCAGGTAAAAGCGCGTTACGCATCTGTGCGAGTTAAGCAGCAGGGCGAGGAAGCCAGGGCCCCAGACCCTGCCCTTTCTCTGAGAAGCAGGGCAGTTCATCCCTTAATAAATACAGAGATGGAGCCAGACAGCCAGCAGTTGGGTGGGGGCTATCCAGTGTTTTGTACAGAGTGCCACATGTATGACTATATGCCTCTGGGGCATAAGTCGTGGGTGTGTCCTCGGTGCAAGGAGCTCCAGGCACTCAGGGAACGTGTCTGCTCCCTAGAGGCCTTGGTTGCCAACCTGGAGAAGCATAGACAGGTAGTGAGGGTTCATGGTGAGACTTCCGGGGACTTGCAGGCTTCGTCCCATTCTCAGCCAGGCAGCTCCTCAGCTGCTGGGGAAAGGAGTCTCAGGGCTGGAGGACGTCAGCTTGGAACAGAGGGAATTGATCCCCCAGCGGGGGGCCCTTCTTCCGGTGATGAGCCCGCATCCAGTCGCACTAAGGATGCTCCTCGGCGGGAGGGGGGTCGTGGTCTCCTTGTTGTGGGCGATTCTATAGTTAGGAATATAGAGAGAGGGGTCTGTGACGGATGTGAGGACCGCACGGTGACTTGCCTGCCTGGTGCGAAGGTTGCGGACATCACGTCTCGTCTAGATAGGCTGGTAGGGAGTGCTGGGGAGGAGGTAGCGGTCGTGGTGCATGTTGGCACCAACGATGTGGGGAAATGTAGCCGGGAGGTCCTGGAAGCCAAATTTAGGTTGCTAGGCAGGACGCTGAAGGCCAGGACCCCCAAGGTGGCGTTCTCAGAAGTGCTACCAGTTCCACGTGCAGGGCCAGCTAGGCAGGCGGAGCTCAGGAGTCTCAATGCGTGGATGAGACGGTGGTGTCGGGAGGAAGGGTTTAGATTCGTTAGGCACTGGGGAACATTCTGGGACAAGCCAGGCCTGTACAAGAGGGACGGGCTTCACTTGAACCAAAATGGAACCAGGCTGCTGGCGCTTAATATTAAAAAGGTGGCAGAGCAGCTTTTAAACTGATCCCTGGGGGAAAGCCGACAGGAGCCGAGTGGCGTCTGGTTTGGAACTCCTCATCCCTACGGGAAGAGGAGGGTGGAGGAGTACCAAAGAGCAATGGAGGAGTAGGAATTAGAACGTCAAACCTGAGTGTAAGTGATAGTTTGTCCAGTACAAAGAGAGGAGGGGGAAAGGGATCAAAAAACAGTCCCTCGTTAGAGAACCCCGTATATAGGTGTTATTATGCGAATGCCCGAAGTGTCCGAGCAAAGATGGGGGAACTGGAATGTTTGGTGGCTAGGGAAAACGTTGATATAGTAGGTATAACGGAAACCTGGTGGAATGCAGAGAATCAGTGGGATACTGCAATTCCAGGCTATAAACTCTATAGGAGGGACAGGGAAGGGCGTGTTGGTGGAGGGGTGGCCATCTATATCAAAGAAGGGATAGAATCCAGCAGAGTAGAAACTGAAGGTGGGCCAGACTCCTCTGTGGAGTCACTGTGGGTTAAACTACCAGGCCGTAAGAGCAATGTAATAGTGGGGGTGTGCTATCGTCCTCCCGACCAAAAACTTGAAGGTGACCTTGAAATGAGGGAACAAATCAGGGCAGTGACCAAGAGAGACAGGATTGTAATCATGGGGGACTTCAATTATCCTCATATTGACTGGGTCAACTGCTGCTCTGGTCAAGAAAGAGAGACCGGATTCCTTGATGTGTTGAATGACTGTGCCTTAGAGCAGCTAGTCATGGAGCCGACCAGAGGACAGGCGACTCTGGATTTAATATTGTGTGGCACTCGGGACTTAGTGAGGGATGTATGTGTTACTGAGCCATTGGGGAACAGTGACCATGCTGCGATTGGTTTTGCCATGCATGTCCAGGAAAGAGTGCAGAGCAAATCTGACACAAGAACCCTGGACTTTCGAAGGGCAGAATTCCCTCAGATGAGGAGGCTAGTTAGGAAGAAATTGAAAGGGAAGGTAAAAAGAGTCCAATCCCTCCAGGCTGCGTGGAGGCTGTTTAAAGTGACAGTAGTAGACGCCCAGCGGGAGTGTATACCGCAAAGAAAGAAGGGTTCAACAAGGTCCAGGAGGGTACCTGCATGGCTGACAAACGAAGTTAGAGAAGCTGTAAAGAGCAAGGAAGCTTCTTTCCGTCAATGGAAGTCTTGCCCCAGTGAGGAGAATAAAAAGGAACATAAACTCTGGCAAAAGACAAGTAAGAAGGTGATACGGGAGGCCAAGAAAGCGTTTGAGGAACGCATGGCTAGCAACATAAAGGGGAATAATAAAAGCTTCTTCAAATACGTTAGAAGCAGGAAACCTGCCAGAGAGGCGGTTGGCCCGCTGGATGGTGAGGGAGGGAAAGAGGAGATAAAAGGGGACTTGGAGATTGCAGAGAAATTAAATGAATTCTTTGCGTCCGTCTTCACAGCAGAAGAACTTGGGCAGATACCACAGCCCGAACAGCCCTTCCTAACGAAGGAATTAAAGCAGATAATGGTGAATAAGGAAGATGTTTTAGATCAAATTGATAAACTACATATAAATAAGTCACCAGGCCCAGATGGTATACATCCAAGAGTTATTAAGGAACTAAAGAACGAAGTTGCTGACCTCTTAACTAGAGTATGCAACTTGTCCCTTCAAACGGCCACGGTGCCAGAGGATTGGAGGATAGCCAATGTCACGCCAATCTTTAAAAAAGGGAGAAGGGGGGACCCTGGAAACTACAGGCCGGTCAGCCTAACGTCTGTTCCGGGTAAGATGGTGGAAAGCCTTATCAAAGATAAAATCCTAAAACACATAGAGGAACAAGTACTGCTAAAAGAAAGTCAGCATGGCTTCTGTAAGGGTAAGTCTTGCCTCACAAACCTTTTGGAATTCTTTGAAAAGGTCAACAGGCACGTGGATGTGGGTGAACCTGTGGATATCATATACCAGGATTTTCAGAAGGCGTTTGACACGATCCCCCACCAAAGGCTGCTGAAGAAACTTCACAGTCAGGGAATAAGAGGGCAGGTCCTCTTATGGATCCAGAATTGGTTGAGGGCCAGGAAACAGAGAGTGGGGGTAAATGGGCAATTTTCAGAATGGAGAGAGGTGAAAAGTGGAGTGCCCCAGGGATCTGTCTTGGGGCCCGTGCTTTTCAACTTATTCATAAATGACTTAGAGACAGGGATAAGCAGCGAGGTGGCCAAGTTTGCAGATGACACAAAACTTTTCTGGGTGGTGAAAACCAGAGAGGATTGTGAAGAGCTCCAGAAGGATCTCTCCAAGTTGGGGGAATGGGCAGCCAAATGGCAGATGCGTTTCAACGTAAACAAATGTAAAGTGATGCACGTTGGGGCCAAAAACCAAAACTTCACCTATAGGCTAATGGGTTCTGAGCTGTCTGTGACAGCTCAGGAGAGAGATCTTGGGGTGCTGGTGGACAATTCCATGAAGGTATCGACCCAGTGTGCGGCAGCAATTAAGAAAGCCAATTCCATGCTCGGGGTAATTAAAAAAGGGGTTGAGAATAAAACAGCCAATATTATCATGCCATTGTACAAAGCAATGGTAAGGCCGCACCTGGAATATTGTGTCCAGTTCTGGTCGCCGCATCTCAAAAAGGACATAGTGGAGTTGGAAAAGGTGCAGAAGAGAGCGACAAAAATGATTACGGGGCTGGGGCACCTCCCTTATGAAGAAAGACTGCAGCGTTTGGGGCTCTTCAGTCTAGAAAAAAGGCGCCTGAGGGGGGACATGATTGAGACATACAAAATTATGCATGGAAGGGATAGTGTCGATAGAGGGATGTTCTTTTCCCTCTCTCACAACACCAGAACCAGGGGGCATCCGCTAAAACTGAGGGTTGGGAGAGTTAAAACAGATAAAAGGAAGTACTTTTTTACCCAGCGGGTAGTTAATCTGTGGAACTCCTTGCCACAGGAGGTGGTGATGGCATCTGGTCTTGATGTCTTTAAGAGAGGATTAGACCGATTTCTGGAGGAAAGATCCATTGTGGGCTATAGGCAATGATGGATTGTGCAACCTCCTTACAAAGGTGGTGGGCTACAGGTACCGGGTGTAAGGGAGTGGCAACAGGATGCAAGCATCTTGTTGTCTCCTGCCTCCCTGGGGCACCTGGGGTGGGCCGCTGTGAGATTCAGGAAGCTGGACTAGATGGGCCCTTGGCCTGATCCAGCATGGCTCTTCTTATGTTCTTATGTTCTTAAATTCCCAATCCTCAGGTCCTCCAAGTCTTCTCCAGAGGCTGGCCATTTTCCAAGCGTCTAGTGGAGGGGAGCGAGAAGGTGTTGTTGTTGTTGTTGTTCAGTCGCTAAGTCGTGTCCGACTCTTTGCGACCCCCTGGACCACAGCACGCCAGTCCTCCCTGTCCTCCACCAGCTTCCGGAGTCCGCCCAATTTCATGCTCATTGCTTCGGTGACACTCTCTAACCATCTCATCCTCTGCCGCCCCCTTCTCCTTTGGCCTTCCATCTTTCCCAGCATGAATGTCTTTTCTAGAGAGTCCTCTCTTCTCATGAGGTGGCCAAAGTACTTGAGCTTCAGCTTCAGGATTTGTCCTTCCAGGGAGCAATCGGGCTTGACTTCCTGGAGGACTGACCGATTGGATCTCCTTGCAGTCCAGGGGACTCTCAAGAGTCTTCTCCAGCACCATAATTCGAAAGCATCTATTCTTCGGCACTCTGCCTTTCTTATGGTCCAGCTCTCACAGCCATACATTGCTACTGGGAAAACCATAGCTTTGAATATGCGAACCTTGGTTGGCAGGGTGAGAAGGTAGAGCGAGAAGGTAGAGTGGATTTAAAAGCAGGGGGCAGCCCGTGTTCAAATAACTGAGATAAGAGGCCACATTGGCCTCGCCTTGTTGCACAGAAGCTAATCGCTGCCCTACGCGCAACCGGCCTGCACATGATTTTTGCAATGCATGTGAACCGCAGAGAAGTTTCCACCACCATAAATCCCAGGTCCTTTTTTCCTACCCATTAACAGTTACCCTTTATGGACAATAAAACATGCATTTGGAAATAGCATCATCCCAATCAAGCAGGGTCAGCGACAAGGTGGGCGGATTGGCTGCCTCTGGTATTTGCGAGCCAATAACTTTGATTGTAAGAGCACCAAGTGTGCCCGAAACATCTTACCTCCTCTGGTTGGCCTAGAAGGAGAGCCGGAAAGGTGGGGCAATGCAGGAACAAGAGTTTTGCACCACTGTAATTAAGATGCTTTGGGTCCCCATGTGGGGAGAAAAGCGAGGCTTAGAGCACAATCCTAACCTGGAGTTAGGCCGGCACAGTTAGGCCAGCAAGGTTTGGCCAGCACCAGGGCCAGCATAAAGTATGTTTGGACCACTTTCAGAGTCAGAGGCCAGCACACCGACATGCGCCATCCTCCCTGACTGCAAGAGTGGTCCAAACGCCACTCCCTTGTATCTGGCATTCTGAGGTAAATTGCTGAGGTAAAATTCTGAGGTAAATATGAGGTAAATAAAGCAAAGTCTGGCCAGCAGAAGGGACACTGTAAAGCATGTTTGGGCCACTCTTGGAGTCAGAGAGGCCAGCACACAGACGTGCGCCATCCTCCCTGACTCCGAGGGTGGTCCAAACGCCACTCCCTTGTAGCTGGCACTCTGAGGTAAATTCCGAAGTAAAATTCTGAGGTAAATAAAGAAAAGTCTGGCCAGCACAAGGGACACTGTAAGGCATATTTGGACCCCTCTCGGAGTCAGAGAGGCCATCACACAGACGTGCGCCATCCTCCCTGACTCTGAGTGATCTAAATGTTCTTTACAGTGTCCCTTGTGCCAGCCAAACTTTGCTGGCCTAACTGTGCCGGCCTAACTCCAGATTAGGATTGCACCCTGTATCAACGGATCCGTGGCCCATGCCTACCCAACTTCCCAGCAGTGATTCAGCCATGCCAATGGGGCATTCACGACACCGGTAGTTCCCAACGTTTTTTTGCACTGGGACCCACTTTTTAGGTAAGACAACCCGCCAGACCAGAAGTGATGTCATGAAGCAGGAAGTGACATCACTGTGCTTGTAAAAAAACATTGTGCTTAACTGTGCCAGGTTAGGATTGCACTCTGCATCAAAACATTTGAAACTCAGAGGAGGGTAATGGGTATGTAGCAAGACAAAAGCCAGTATATCAAATCGGTGTTGTAAACTGAACCGGGCCTCCAGATCACAACATGTCACCCAACCATGAACAGAGTGTCTAAACAAGGAGTTGGCTGTTTTGCCAAAAAGGTGGTGTTCAATAGGAAACGGGGAAAGTTTTGAGCAGTTAATTTAAAAATCAGAAGCAATGCTGTAATAGAAGCAATTATCCAGGCGGCATTAATTCAGTTGTAAGCTGAGCCCAGAAAAGAATTAATCAAGAATAATTTAATAGTTGATACTGAAAGTCTTTCCTCCCCCCCCCCATTTTTGCTAATGCCCAAATCCTTTCCATTTACCAGTTTTAATTATCTGGGTGTTAAAGCAGCCTATTTTTTTTAAAAAAATGATAAAAATCAAACAAAAGGTGACTGAGGGCACAATCCTAACCTGGAGTTAGGCTGGCACAGTTAGGCCAGCAACGTTTGGCCGGCACAAGAGCCACTGTAAAGTATGTCTGGACCACTCTCGGAGTTAGAGAGGCCAGCAGACAGACATGCGCCATCTTCCCTGACTCTGAGAGTGGTCCAAACGCCACTCCCTTGTATCTGGCATTCTGAGGTAAATTTCTGAGGTAAAATTCTGAGGTAAATATGAGGTAAGTAAAGCAAAGTCTGGCCGGCACAAGGGCCACCTTAAAGGATGTTTGGACCACTCTCAGAGTTGGAGAGACCAGCACTCAGACATGCGCCATCCCCCCTGATTCCGAGAGTGGTCCAAACATGCTTTATAGTGGCCCTTGTGCTGGCCAAACTTTGCTGGCCTAGCTCCAGGTTAGGATTGCACCCTGGGGCCTGTGCCTCTGCACTCAACATTTAGGGGTGTAAATGAGGAGATAGGGCTATCCATCTCTTACCTACAAGCTTCCCAATAGAAACTGACCGGCCTCTGTGAGAATGCCATCCTAGCTGGGCCTTAGGCCTGACCCAGCAGGGTCCTTCTGGCACGATGGCAAAGCCAGAGACTAAAACCCCATTGCAGTAGATTCAACCACCTTGCGCTACGTTTTTCTCTGCATTTTTCCCTCGCCTCTTTCTCTCCGGTCCCTGGAGGGAGAACGGCAGCCACTAACCCCCCCCCCTAATACAACGGATGAACACAAAAAGCCCTTGGTGCCCAGCATTGTCGTCAGGTAAAGAACCCCTGTGTAATTCCTCCCCCCTTGGTCAGATTATGGAAATCACGTTGCCTGTTCTCTGAAAGGCGTAATCTGATGTTGAGACGAGATTTATTTTCTTGAGCGCGTCGCGCTGACATTAACATAAGTTCTGGGGGTAATCATTCTGGCGGGATTAGACGTTAAACAATTGTTGCAGAACGCGGCGGTGTGCTGGGGGACGCACCAAAGCTGTCGTTCGCATGTTCCCGGGGATATTATTACAAGGCTTGTCGTGTCTTTAATAGCTTTTCAGAGCCAGTCTGCTGCAGCCTGGATTTGCAAATGTCCAATTGCTTGTTCTTTTCCCCCCACTGTATCAGTTTTGTATACAACATTTCCGATCATCTCTCTCTCTCTCTCTCTCTCTCTCTCTCTCTCTCTCTCTCTCTCTGAGCCTTTCTTTATTGTTTTTCCTTGGGGTGGTGGTGAAGGATATTCTTTCCAAGTTGTGTTCCTTCATAATGGACTTGTGTGAATCCATTTTTGAGATCCCGGGCAAAGAAGGGGAAATGGAACTGAGCAGGAGATCCAACCCAATTGACATGTTTCCAGTCCCTATTGCAGGAGCAAATCTGGAGAATTTCAACCGTTGGCTCACTCCTGCAGGCCTCAGACCACTGGCCCAAAATAGAGAGGCAGTGCACAATAGTGGTTAGAGCAGGGGCGTCGAGCGTCAGGCGGATGCGGTAGGAGAGGCGAGGGGGAGCAGGTAGATAGGGGGGAAGTAGAAAAGGGTGATGATTGGATTTGTAAGGAGTGGAACGTTCTGTCTCAGTGGTTCCCAAACTGTGGGCCAGGACACACCAGTGGGTGGTAAGCCAATTGCAGGTGGGTCGCAGAGCACCAAGAGCAGCCATCTTGAACCGATGGGAAGATGAGATGCTGGAAAAGGGGAGGGCTGTGTGGTTGTGAGTGTTAACAGCTTGCATTTTCAACTGAGAGTTGTATAAAAACAATGGCTTTTTGGTTCAGTGCTTTTTCATAACATTTTGTCTTGGGGTTCAATCCTAACCTGGAGATAGGCCGGCACAGTTAGGCTGGCACAGGGGACAACATAAAGGGCGTTTGGACCACTCTTTGTATCAGAGAGGCCAGCACACAGACGTGCGCCATCCTCCCTGACTCCGAGAGTGGTCCAAACGCCCCTCCCTTATATCTGGCATTCGGAGGTAAATTTCTGAGGTAAAATTCTGAGGTAAATATGAGGTAAATAAAGCAAAGTCTGGCCAGCACAAGGGACACTGTAAAGCATATTTGGACCACTCTTGGAGTCAGGGAGGCCAGCACACAGACGTGCGCCATCCTCCCAGACTTCGAGAGTGGTCCAAACGCCACTCCCTTGTATCTGGCATTCTGGGGTAAATTTCTGAAGTAAAATTCTGAGGTAAATATGAGGTAAATAAAGCAAAGTCTGGCCTGCACAAGGGACACTGTAAAGCATATTTGGACCACTCTCGGAGTCAGGGAGGCCAGCACACAGACGTGCACCATCCTCCCAGACTTCGAGAGTGGTCCAAACGCCACTCCCTTGTATCTGGCATTCTGAGGTAAAATTCTGAGGTAAATATGAGGTAAATAAAGCAAAGTCTGGCCTGCACAAGGGACACTGTAAAGCATATTTGGACCACTCTCGGAGTCAGGGAGGCCAGTACACAGATGTGCGCCATCCTCCCTGACTCCAAGAGTGGTCCAAACATGCTTTACGGTGTCCGTTGTGCTGGCCTAACTTATGCCGGCCTAACTCCAGGTTAGAATTGCACTCTTAATCTTCCTTTCCATCAGTGTGCATTCCAGGAGTGTCTTTTGATCCCGTCCCAATGATGGCACGTCCCGCTTGATGACGTCACTCCCGGTTTAATGACATCACTTCCGGCGGGTCCGGACACGAGCGCCGTTCCAAAAATTGGGTCCCGGTCTAAAAACCTTGAAAGCCGCTGCCCTCGCAGATCACGGGGACTGGTCATAGTTCTGTGGAAACAGAAAGGGAGGCAGGAATCGGGGGTGACGCTGGCAGCGGGCGCATTTGCCAAGCAGAAGCCACACAGCCTCAGAGTGCAAAGTGCCGCCAAGTGGGGAACGCCGTCAAAGCGTCATTGGGGTGGGGGAGCCGGGACTCCGATGGAGACCCAAATGTCAAGTGTGCAGTGGCACTTGCCAGTGACGGAGTGGCACAGGCACATAAGCTCCCAGGGGTAATCTCTCACTGGGCACCTTGAGTTGCATTACACCAATGCTCAGATTCTTCCAGCAACGACTTTTCAAAGCTGGTTCTGGTGCTTGGGGTACATTGCAGGGAACAGTAACCTTTTTTGGAGGGTCTGCCTTTTCCCCCAGCCCCCCCCCATTGAGCCTGGTTTGTCGAACCTACACCCCGCCTTGGCATGATTGATGCCGGGTCTCTCGCTTGCTCCTTAATGGCCGGCCGACGTTTCTGCTACTTCTGCACCTTTGAGGTTTGTAACTAGAAATAATCAAGTGGGGAGGATCTGAAGTGAGGAGGGCAGGAGCTCTCCAACGTTTTAGCACCAGGACCCAGTTTTTGAAATTATCGGGACCCACCTAGTTTTATGAGGCTTAAAAAAAAAAGGTGATCGAGAAAGGTTCTTTAAAATGTATTTACAAGTGGTACTTTGTTGATTGATTTGCGAAAAAGGGGGGAAAAAAGAGATCCATTTCTCATGATGAGGCAGCCTTAATGAATTGCCTCAATGCGTGTGATCCAGCCTTCACCTGCCTCCCTCCTACCTGTCATAAATGAGGGGGGGACATGCTAGAAAAAGATGCTCAAACACTTATCTCCCTGTATTTACACCAGCTTGCAAACTGCAGGCGCTCGGCTGGTTGCAGGGCAATTGATGGTTGCCTTGCAAACTGCAGGAGCTCAGCTGGTTGCAGGGCAATTGATGGTTGCCTTGCAAACTGCAGGAGCTCAACCCTTTCAAGGCTAATTGCCCTGCAGCTGTCTGATGGTGGAATTGCCTCATCTGCCAAAAGACGTTGCTGACTGATGATGTCACTTCTGACCCTCAGCGAGGGCTGTCCGGACCGCTGCATGAAACACGTTGAACTCCCCTGCTCCGTGCCGAGCGAGTCCCGTGCTCCATATGTGTAGAAAAGAACGCAGGTCCCACATCCCGCGAGTAATCCCTTCAGGCCTGCCCCGCGCCACTAACCTTTTTCCTTTCATGTGCGCACAGCTGGAGATAGGAGTGGGAAAGCATGAAATGCTTCTCGGCGTTCAGTTCCGAAGCTGCGTTTGGAGGGGATGCCCGAGGACGGTGATTAATCCGATTTTTGCATGTTTCCAAGCGGAAAGCGGGGAGTCTCGTTCGTCTCGTTCGGGAGTCTCGTTCGGCGGGGAGGGATGTGCCGCAAGCATCCTTGTCATGTTGACGGTCCTGGGAGGTTCTCACTTCTAAGTTGCGCTTCAAGGCCTGGCCGCAGGAAGTCAGAAGCAGAGCTCGCTCTCTCGGCAGGTGGGGCGCCGGCAGCTCAATCCGGGACCCACGACAGGGCTTTGGACCAAAGAGCTGGACTCTTCGATAAAATGCCTTCCATAGCTGATGGGCTGCCGAGCGGCCACAAAGCAGCCCCATAACTGGCAGTGCTTTTTCCGGTAATTATCCTGCCAGTCCGTGGACATTTATTAGGGGTGTCAATATAAATAGCGAACTCTCTATCCAGACAGGAGAGATGCAGCTCTAGAGATGCCACAAGACGGGGGATGTAGATGAAGATGTTTGTTGTTGTTCAGTCGCTAAGTCGTGTATGACTCTTTGCGACCCCCTGGACCACAGCACGCCAGGCCTCCCTGTCCTCCACTAGCTTCCGGAGTTCGCCCAATTTCATGCTCATTGCTTCGGTGACACTCTCTAACCATCTCCTCCTCTGCCGCCCCCTTCTCCTTTGGCCTTCCATCTTTCCCAGCATGAGGGTCTTTTCTCAAGAGTCCTCTCTTCTCATGAGGTGGCCAAAGTACTTGAGCTTCAGCTTCAGGATTTGTCTTTCCAGGGAGCAATCAGGCTTGACTTCCTGGAGGATTGACCGACTGGATCTCCTTGCAGTCCAGGGGACTCTCAAGAGTCTTCTCCGACACCATAACTCAAAAGCATCTATTCTTCGGTGAAGATGTAGGATGTCTTATTTCTGTGCTTTGCTACTCAGATATTGGGGTCAGATCTGCCCCAGTCTGGCTCTTGCTCTTGCTGGGAGAACACTGGAATATGTGAACAAGAATAAATGAAACAATTTTCTCCCACCTCTAAAGATCAGTAATGGATGCCGCAACACTCCTAAAGAACATAAGAAGAGCCCTGCTGGATCAGGCCAAAGGCCCACCTGGTCCAGCTTCCTGGATCCCACAGTGGCCCACCAGATGCCTCAGGGAGCACACAAGACCACAAGGTGCCTGCATCCTGTTGCCACTCCCTTTCACCTGGCATTCCGAGCTAGCATTCTTCTAAAACTAGAAGGCTGCCCAACCCATCATGGCCTGTAGCCCACGATGGACTTTTCCTCCAGAAATCTTTGACTTTTGAAAGGCAGCTAGGCCATACACCACCCCCACCTCCTGTGGCAAGGAGTTCCACAGCTTAATGATCTGCTGGGTAAAAACGTATTTCCTTTTATCCGTTCTAACTCTCCCAAAACTCCATTTGAGTGACTGTCCCCTGGTTCTGGTGTTGTGAGAGAGGGAAAAGAACATCCTTCTAGCCACTCTATCCCACCAATGCCTAATTTTGTATGTCTCAATCATGGATTTCCCAAACTGGATTTGAACCCACCCATGCTGAGAGATCGAGATTAAGTGGTGCGCATATGCGCTGCACCAGAGCGGGGCTGGCTTTGGAAGCCTTCCTTTGATGTCGTCCACCAAAGCGTGCGCTTCCATGCCGGAAATCCTCTTAAACGAACTGACATATCTCTTTTACGCCTCCGTTCCTCTCCACAGTGTCTGCACCAGCCCTGAGGGGGTTAAACCACACGCTGTTTGGTTTGGTTCAACATGGGTCAGCTCATGAAAATCTCCTGCATTCCAGCCCATCACTCTGGGGAGGTACTAGACAAGCCATGTGTGTGAAATTCTGATTGGGATTTGCTAATTTGCACCGACATGCCTCTGTCGGTCTTGGGAATTCAGCTCTATCAGATGCAATCGGATATCTGCAAACTTTAGGCCAGATCTGGGGGTTTTGCTTTTCAGCTGGAGAGCTAAAATACTTTTGGTCCTTTTGACAAATGAGGCATGTATTTTCTCCCATGGGCGATGCAGAAAACCCCATCAAGCTTGTTGAGTTGTGGGGCAGGTGAGAGGGCAAGGGGAAGGAGGAAGTGAATCTATCCCCGCCCCAAAGCAAGTTGTCTTGGTTCTTGGCTGAAGAAGTTTCTCAAGAACCTGCAATTATGCATGTCTAATGTGGAGCGTTGTGAAATTACAGCTTGACGCCTGGAAATTAATTAGTGATTTCTCCAAAGAATCACTGCCTGACAACCTCTCGACTTCAGAACTTGGTGGCTTGTCTGGTTTTGATAAGCAGGCAATGTGTACGGCAGGCGTTGGATGGTGTCGGCATTTCTGCTGGGTTGCTGACAACCCATGAGATAGCACGTTTCATGCTCTGAAAAAAAGCAACACGTAGATCCGGCTTCTGGACGTACGAAGCCGAAGTGGTTAGAAATGTGGTGGGCAAGCATGGCATCAGAAACAACCTACTGGATCAGACTGAGGGCGCAATCCTCACCTGGAGTTAGGCCGGCACAGTTAGGCCAGCAAAGTTTGGCTGGCACAAGGGACACCATAAAGGGAGGCCCTTGTGCTGGCCAGACTTGGCTGGCCTAACTGTGCTGGCCCATCTCCAGGTTGGGATTGTGCCCACAGTGGTCTTGTGAGATGTGGGTGCCCACCATCTTTGATCTCACGGATCTCAGGAGATTTGCGTATGGCCATCTTGGGAAGAAGAAATGGCTGTGGGGCTGTGGTGAATAAGTTTGGGAACCACTGAAATACACTTCTGTCTCGACGCCAGGAGAATACAGGAGATGCCTTCAGATGGTTGGTGTTGCTTCCTTTCGGATCCAAGATGAACCATTAAGCCAATTGAATAAACTGTAAGATGTAAGTCATGCCTGAATGTGAACTGTAGCCAAGGTGTCCAGCTTTCAGCTCTTGCTTAGAGGGACTGTTTCCTGTTTCCCATCTGCAAAGCCGTTCCCATCGACGTGGGAGAAGTGTGGGTGACATGATTGGTGAATCTGACCACCTCCTTGAGGATGTCAGGCATTTGAGAGTCTATTGGTTTAGAAGCTTACTAAATTTAAACAGAAGCATTACCGCGGCCTTAGGCTCTCTTGACAGATATAAACTCTTCCTTGGGGGGGATGGTGGTAATGCTGTCTAATCAGCTTAAGGAGTTAATTAAACAGCTGTCATTTAGCTGCTTAATTCTGAGACTTGATGCTAAATAAGATTTGAAATTAGTTATGCACGACTGAGGCGTGATTCTCGACGCACTGGAGATGGCTTGCAGCTGAAGAGGAGGCAGACAAGGCTCTGTGAGGCGCGATTTGCATCAAAAGCCACGGGATGCCGTCAAGATGGCCAGGCCAGGCTTCTGCTGGGGCTCCATCAGGCACACCAAGATCTGGCCAAAGGAGACTTGAAGTGAAACCATGAGAGGAGAAGCTGGTGAGAATTTTTCTTTCCAAAGGGGGAAGCCCAGAGAACCATAGGTGGAAGTTTCCATAGACCGTTCCATAGAAGGTTCCATAATGTTCCATAGAACTATAGAGTTGGGGGGTCCCATAGAACCTTCTGTGGTTCCTTAGAACTTTCTGTAGAAGGTTCCA
>JAJKFI010000092.1:3483861-3499212 GCA_029204185.1 Lerista edwardsae
ATCAATCAATCAATCAATCAATCAATCAATCAATCAATCAATCAATCAATCAATCAATCAATCAATCAATCAATAGTATTTATATACCGCTTTTCAACATAAAGTTCACAAAGCGGTTTACAGGCAAATAATAACATTAAAGTTAAATGGCTCCCTGTCCCAAAAGGGCTCACAATCTAAAAGAATTGAGAACACCACCAGCAACAGCCACGAGAAAGACACTGTGCTGGGGTGAAAAGGGACAATTGCTCTCCCCCTGCTAAATATAAGAGGACACCACTTGAAAAAGTGCCTCTTGCCCACTTAGCAGGGGTTAAGTGTATTTAATACCAGTGTATTTTAGAGCAATGTTTCCCAAGCTGTGGGTCAGGACCCACCAGCGGGTCGCAAGCCAATTTCAGGTGGGCCGCACCTGTTGTCTGTGTGCTGGCCTCTCTGGCTCCGAGAGCAGTCCAAACACTTTTTACGGTGGCCCTTGTGCCAGCCAGACTTTGCTGGCCTAACTGCGCCGGCCGAACTCCAGGTTAGGATTGTGCTATCGTTTGTGGTTGCTGGGGTTAGAACGAGATTTGGTGCGACCTTCCATGCGTGGTAAGCCTTTTTAGCCAACCACAGTGACTGAAGACTGTGCTTTCTCCCGTAGGAAGCCGAGATCCTGAACACAGCCATTCTCACTGGGAAGACAGTCGCTGTCCCGGTCAAGGTAGTTTCGGTGGAAGATGATGGAACCGTCACGGACCTTCTAGATTCTGTGGAATGCAGGTCGTCCGATGAAGATGTGATCAAGGTAGGTTTTGGTGCAATTTTCGGTGCAAATTTCGGTGCAACCAAGGTAGAAAATTCAGTGCAATTTTCCAATGCTCATGAGGTTTCAAAGGTGATGAGGAAGTCATAGAGTTGGCAAGACCTACAAGGTCATCTATTCCAACCCCCTCCCTGTAGCAGGAAATCCTTCTAGAGCATCTCCAGCAGGTGCCTGTCAAGCCACCTTGGGAGGATAGCCAGTGGCGGATCTAGGGGGGCAGGGGGGCATGAGCCCTGGGCGCCATCTTGGGGCCGTCTAGGGGGGCGCCAGTGGCCCCTGCAACATTGTGCGGATAGACCTGGGCTCCGGAGCCCAGATCTACCCATTGGGACCAGCCGCGAATAGACCTGGGCTCCCTCGAGGGAAGCGCAGGTCTACCTGCGGTCGTTTCTAATGGGTAGACCTGGGCTCCCTCGAGGGAAGCACAGGTCTACCCGGGGCTGCTTCTGGTGGGTAGACCTGGGCTCCCATGGGGGCGCACTTCTATTGGGTGCCCTGGGCGCCATTCTGACTAGGTCCACCCCTGAGGATAGCGCATGTCTCTGTGCCGGCCTCTCTGACTGAGAGTGGTCCAAATTTACTTTACGGTGTTCCGTGTGCCGGCCACACTTTGCTGGCCTAAGTTCAGGCTAGGACTGGGCCCTTAAAGTGTTCTGCATATGGAAATGAAGCAAATCAGGAAATTAAGCAAGGAGGCCAATTGCCTTCTCTCAAAGTGTTTCCAATTTCAAGCAACCACAGAACGAACGCGTCAGCAATACAGATCTAGAAATATAAGGTGTGCTCTCTTTCCTCCTCCTCCTCTTTTTTAAAACCTACATTAAACAAATCTATTTTCCAAATCAGTGGCAGATTTATAAGGCCACTTGGATTAAGACACTGAGCGAGGCGTGTTTAATCAGATATTGCCAGCGTGATGGCTGGGTCTGTAGCCGTTAAGCTAAATGGAAACCCTGCAATGATTTTTATACGGCATGTCGGACTTGGCAAAGCTACCTGAAGCAGATCTTAACAGGCGGGAGGGATTAGTATGCAAACAGCGCAGCTGAAAAGACGCCACGTCTGCGTGGAGGAGGTAGAAACCCACTTTGGAAGAGTCCAGGCCTGTTTGCATGGTACCTTGGCATCGTGATGGCCCCTGCTCGATGGTTTGAGCTTGGCTGGCACATGCAAGAAGTGGAAGCTTCATGGGGCCATGCGGTGTACAGAAAGTCCCACTTTCATAGAATGAGTTGGAAGAGGACCTACAAGGTCATCTAGTCCAACCCCTTGCCTGTAGCAGGAAATCCTCCTAGAGCATCTCCAGCAGGTGCCTGTCAAGCCTCTGCTTGAAGGTCTCCAGGGAGGGAGAAGCCACCACCTCCTTCAGACCTGCAAGGTTCATAGAATGATAGAGTTGGAAGAGGACCAACAAGGTCATCTAGTCCACCCCTTTGCCTGTAGCAGGAAATCCTCCTAGAGTGTCTCCAGCAGGTGCCTGTCGAGCCTCTGCTTGAAGGTCTCCGGAGAGGGAGAAGCCACCACCTCCTTCAGACCTGCAAGGTTCATAGAATCATAGAGTTGGAAGGGGGCCTACAAGGTCATCTAGTCCAACCCCTTTGCCTGTAGCAGGAAATCCCCCCAAAAGCAGTGAACGCCAACCTTTTTTGCACCGGGACCCCCTTTTTTAGGAACGACAACCTGTCAGGACCCCCCTCCCCCCAAGGCCTAGGGCTGGATGTGATGTCATTCAAAAATGACAGTTCTCCCTCCCTGGAGACCTTCAGGCAGAGGCTCAACAGGCCCCTGCTGGAGATGCTCTAGGGGGATTTCCTGCTACAGGCAAAGGGGTCAGACTAGATGACCTTACAGATCCCTTCCAACCCTATCATTCTATGATACTTTGCCCTTCTCTATGTGCCCTCCTTCCTCGGAACTTTTTTTGCCAATGCTTCTCCTGGACCTGAATTTAACCCGGCTTGGCTTGGGAATTTCATCTCTGCAAAACAAAATAAAGAGGCGTTAGGCACCTTGCCGGGCTCGTTCCAGAGCGGAGGAGGGAAGAAAACGCACCTAAATGAGCACCGAAAGCCTGGAAAACAAACAGGGGAGAAAACCGTCAAAGTGCCCCACATTCTCATTAGCTGCCTTGCAGAAAGTGTTTATGGAGAGTCACAGGCAGGTAACAGTCATTGGCCGGGCTGTGGAACTGGGGAAGGGGAGCTTTCTTAATGACCTGTTTTGCAAGCCTATCTGCCAGTCTCCGTCTCTCGGCAGCTTAAATAATTGGGGATTCCTGGTTTCGATGGAGGCTGTTGTTGCTGGGAGCTCTTAAGGAGCACGGTGCATCGTTGAGGCCCAATTAAGCGGTCCGGGGAAAGAAGGTCCAGTTTTGATCTTTGTGAGCAGCTCAGGGCCAGACTGGATCTTATGCAAGAGGAACCGGACAGGGGGCAAATCCATTCTTCTAGGGTGCTGTAGCCGGATTGCTGATGGGGTGTGTGTGTTTCACCCCAATATTGTAAGAATGACACTTCCTTCCCATGGGCTTCTAGTCTCATTCCAAACTGGTGGATGCAGGGGCAGACCTAGTCAAAATGGCGCCCGGGGCACCCAGTAGAAGTGCGCCCCCATGGGAGCCCAGGTCTACCCACCAGAAGCAGCCCTGGGTAGACCTGGGCTCCCCTTGAGGGAGCCCAGGTCTACCCATTAGAAACGGCTCCAGGAAGACCTGGGCTCCCTTCGAGGGAGCCCAGGTCTACTCACAGCTGGTCCCAATGGGTAGACCTGGGCTCCGGAGCCCAGGTCTACAGGCACAATGTTGTGGGGGGCACTGGCGCCCCCTAGACGGCCCCAAGATGGCGCCCAGGGCTCTTGCCCCCCCTGCCCCCTAGATCCGCCACTGGCTGGATGTTCTCCTTATAGGACTTCCTAGTTTAGATCCATGATAGCTCAAGGCTGTATAAGGGCCCGATCCTGTCGGGCGTAACACAGGCAAGACGAGTGAACTTTCCTGCGTCACTGCTGTACAAGGAGCCCCACACAGTATGTAATGGGCATGGGGTGTGTGAAAAACCAGGGAGAACAGAGAACCATATTAGTGGGTGGGGTGGGTGGGTGGGGCCTGTATATATAAATATAACTGGCATGCTTTGTGACTTTTAGTGCAGTGTTTCTCAAACTGGGTCCGAACCCACTAGGTAGGCCGCAAGCCAATTTCAGGTGGGTCATACAGCACCTTGCGCGGCCATGATTGAAAATCTGGGAAGGTGAGGTGCTGGAAAGTGGGAGGACTGTGTGGCTGTGGCCACCGGAAGTGATGTCCATAACCTGGAAGTGATGTCTTAGCCAGAAGTGACCCACCAGTGGGTTGCGAGACAACATCAGGTGGGTCGTGCAACATCTTGAGCAGCCATATTGAAAATAGAGGAGATGGGATGCTGGAAAGGGGGAGGGCTCTGTGGCTGTTATGCTTGTGTCATGACTGTAAATAGGCTTTTTTCTTTCTGATTCACTTTGCTGTTGGAATATGGCTGGGGAATAACCCAACTCATGGCTGCGTTCTCAGGAAAGCAGCTGGCTCTGGCATCACAATGACGGCATGTCCGGCCGTGACATCACTTCCAGTGGGTCCTGGATAGGTGGTCATTCCAAAAAGTGGGTCTCGGTGCTAAAAGGTTTGAGAACCACTGTTTTGGTGGAAGGTGGGATTAAAAAATGACCCTTCAGATCCATCCACCAGATAAGGGAAGAACTCTAAGCAATTCCCACCCACTTCGTTTTAGATAGATCCACTTCAAGTGAGGCTTGGGATTTTTGAAATAAAAAAAGCCCTATTCTGGAATTTTGTTGTTTCGTGGCCTTGTCTCCATTTGGAAAACATGCCTGCCCCGCCAGACAATGGAACTGCTTCCAGCATGGCGAAGAGTAAACGTAACAACAATCCATTTGAAACCGATCCAGCAATTAGAACACAAAATAATGCTGCATCAGTGATAAGGGAAGGTCAATGAAACCAGAAAAGAGACAATGACAGCCGCATTCAAAATATTACCCATTAGGAGTGTGGGAGGGAAAAATTGCCTTCGCTTGACAGCCCAGGTGCATATAATGGTTGTTTTTTCCATGCTGTACTTTACGGTTAGGCTTTGAGCTGTTCTACAGGATACCCCAACCAACGTTCATTTCTTTGCAGAATTTATATCCCGCCGTTCTCATGCCCAAGCAAATGCCCAAGGTGGCTTATATAGGCTAGTCCAGTGATTCCCAAATTGTGGGTCAGGACCCACTACTGGGTCGTGAGTCAATTTCTGGTGGGTCGCGAAGCACCTAGAGCAGCCATATTGAAAACATGGGAACACGGGTTGTTGGAAAGGGGGAGAGGTGCGTGGCTGTTTTGCTTGTGTCAAGATGGTAAATTGTGGGTCGGGACCCACTAGCTGGGTCACGAGCCAACATCAGGTGGGTCATGTAGCACCTAGAGCAGCCATATTGAGAATAGGGGAAGATGGGATGCTGGAAAGGGGGAGGGCTGTGTGGTTGTTTTGCTTGTGTCCAGGTGGTAAATAGGCTTTTTTCTTCTTTCTGATTTACTTTGCGATTGGAAAATGGCAGAGAAATAACCCAACTGCATTCTCAGGAAAGCAGCAGGCTCTGGGGTCACGATGATGGCGCTTCTGGCCATGACATCACTTCCGGTGGGTCCTGGACAGTGACATTCTGAAAAGTGGGTCCCGGTGCTAAAATGTTTGAGAACCACTGCCCACGTCAATGGTGATGTGATCCCTGATTGGCCGGACCATATAGCCACCTTGAGCAACAGTCTTGTTATTGAGATAGAGCAAAAGTTCCATTTTTGCGTCAGAAATGTTTGCCCATAAATATTCAACCCAGACCGATTTAGAAAGCAGCTGATAGATCAGTTAAAAAATTATGTCCCTGCTTGAAAGCTATGAAATAATCTTCACCCAATGCTTATTTCTGAGAATCCTCACATTCTCAGCTCACCACTTCAACTTGCAAAAGGGCTGTCTGTCGCCTTCTCTTCAAAGGGGGGCATTATTTATAGTGCTTAATGCCAACTCCAAATCACAAGTTTCCTGGTGTGGCCATTTAATGCGTTAAAAATGCTGGAAAATTCCAGGATACATCAGCAAAAATACTGCCATCTCTTCCTGATTTATTGGGAATATTGGTACTCTGTTTTTGACTTCCCAGTCCTGGTAAATGGGTTAGGATTGTGCCCTTAGAGGGACACCATAAAGGGACACCGTCAAGTATGTTTGGACCACCCTTGAAGTCAGAGAGGCCAGCACACAGACGTGCGCCATCCTCCCTGACTCCGAGAGTGGCCCAAACACATGTTACGGTGTCCTTTGTGCCAGCCAAACTTTGCTGGCCTAACTGTGCCCGCCTAATTCTAGATTAGGATTGCTCTCTAAGGGCGCAATCCTAACCAACTTTCCAAGCCTGGCATAGTTGTGCCAATGGGGCACATGCTGCATCCTGAAGTTGGGGGGGGCAGTCATGGAGGTAAATTTCTGAGGTAAAATTCTGAGGTAAATACAACAATTTGCTATCCTGTCTGTGAGGAGGGATCTATAATAACTTGCAACTCTGTCTGGACCTTAAGAACATCAGAAGGGCCCTGCTGGATCAGGCCAAAGGCCCATCTAGTCCAGTTTCCTGCATCCCATAGTAGCCCCCCAAGTGCCTCAGGGAGCACACGAGACCACAAGATGCCTGCATCCAGTTGCCACTCCCTTCTATCTGGCATTCTGAGGTAAAATTCTGAGGGAAACATGAGGTAAATAAAAGAGAATTTGCTATCCTATCTGTGGGGAGGGAACTATAATCACTTGCAACCCAATCTGGGCCTTAACAACATAAGCAGAGCCTTGCTGGATCAGGCCAAAGGCCCATCTAGTCCCGTTTCCTGCATCTCACAGTGGCCCACCACGGAGCACACAAGACAACAAGATCCCTGCAAGAAGTTCTTGATTCACAAGGATAATTCCTCCCTCCGCGTAGTCTTCCTTGATGATTTTCAAGCACAGTACCGAACAGCAATGAATTCCCAGAAAATTGCCCAA
The DNA here is from genome assembly GCA_029204185.1 of Lerista edwardsae. Lineage (NCBI taxonomy): Eukaryota > Metazoa > Chordata > Lepidosauria > Squamata > Scincidae > Lerista > Lerista edwardsae. The sequence goes on from JAJKFI010000092.1 coordinate 3,490,738, forward strand.
TCAAATCCTAGCAGCTCGTTGGGATATGTTGAGAAGGGGCGGGGGGGGGGGAGGGAATGTGATGCACCCTGCACTGGTTCCCAATTTATTTGAGTCGTGCTCCAATATTATTTTGCAATTATCAGAGCGCAAATAAACTTGCCTCCACATCTGCTGATGCCGAGTGAAGTCTGCGGCCTCACTCGGATAATCAATATTTGCTTGATTGTCTGTCATTTGCATAATGAATTCAGCTTCTGGTGCTGTTTCTCAAACTTTAATTGGGGCATGTTGTTTATCAGTGTTTAAAAGGGGAGAAACTCCACCAGCCATGTTTGAGGGGGCCATGCTGGTCGCAGGTGCCATTCTGCAGCCTCTGGAAGGGCTCTGCAGCCTTCCGAGATCCTTGGGCACTTCCTGCTGCACTCTGCTGGCTTCCTGAGGGTCTCTGTTGGATTCTAGAAGTTGGACTGTGCCCTCGCTCTGCAAGCACTAGCATTTATAGGGTTGTGCCATCAGAGGTGTACTACTGCTGAGCCCAAAGGTAACAACAACAACAACAACAACAACAACAATAATATCAGTATTTATATACCACCTTTCTTGGTCATTAGATTGCTCCTTTGACTTTAATTCAAGGCGGTTTACATAGGCAGGCTTTTTCTAACCCCGAGGGATTTTACAAATCACAAACAGGTTCTATCTTTCAAGAACTACTACATTCAGATGACACTGTCATAGTCCAGCCTTTCTTTCAGGCCGCACGATCGCCTTCCTGCTGGCTGATAAACGGCTTCTTTGCTCTCACCAAAGAAACAGCTGGCCCAGCACAACTCCTCTCTCACAGGCAGCTGGAGACTGCTCAGATCTTATCAGTTGCATTCTCAAGGTCTGCCGCTCACGGAAACTTCCGGTGTTCTCAAACTGGCGACCTTCGGATCTCATCTTCGGGCTTAACGGCGGCTTTTACCCTCTCGACTAGACCTTCTAGGTAGCGCACAGCCCTCATGCCTAGCAGTCAGCGACAGTTCCGTTCTCCATGCATAACAGTGCCATGTTATGGTGGATCTGCACGAATGCACTGATATCTGGAAGAGGGGTAATGCGGTCCGTGATACCCCAACATAGTATTAGCGATCGTGCGCATCCTTAAACATACAGCCATAAAGGCCACACATGCTTCAGCTCATAAATGTGAAGTGGCAGCCCAGGATGTAGCTGCTGAGCTGCTATTCCAGGGCAAAATATGAATAATAGAGGAAATTGAAAAAGCAGGAGGGAGAGATGTAATGGAATTGAACATTGACATCAATGTATATATCATGAATGGGAGATTGGGTTTAATGCCAGATACGAAATTCAGACACCGAAGGCATTCAGGGGTGGGGGGAAGGAAGGAGGAGGAGATAATCGACTCATCTCCTCAAGAATCCCTTGGGCTACACCACGTTCGAGTGAAGGAAGGAAGAAAAGACATATATACTCGCATGAGATAAGTTCTGCTTCAAATGATACGAGTGGCTGCCTGTTGTTCAGGATCCGGCAGGCTGACTGCATAAGAACATAAGAAGAGCCCTGCTGGATCAGGCCAAAGGCCCATCTAGTCCAGCTTCCTGTATCTCACAGCGGCCCACCAGGTGCCCCAGGGAGGCACGAGACAACAAGATGCCTGCATCCTGTTGCCACTCCCTTGCACCCCGTACCAGTAGCCCACCACCTTTGTAAAGAGGTTGCCCAATCCATCATTGCCTATAGCCCACGATGGACCTTTCCTCCAGAAATCCGTCCAATCCCCGCTTAAAGGTATCAAGGCCAGATGCCATCACCACCTCCTGTGGCAAAGAAACTTCCAAAGTTTGCAAACTTTCTTTGCAAACTTTGCAAAGAAATTGCAAAGTTGGCCATTCCCTCTGGAATGAGCTTTGATAGGGCTGTCCAAGTGGAATGAAATGGGGGGGGGATGAGTGGAATCCCATGTATCTCCTGGGCTATGTGGGTGCACCAGCAGGCGGGGTTGGTGCCCCGAAAGGGTCATGATTCAGGGTGCCGTCACTGTGACACCGGAGCCTGCTGCTTTCCTGAGAACGCAGCGATCAGTTGGGTGATCTCTCAGCCCTTTCCCCATTGCAGAGTGAATCAAGCAGCAACCCTGGGCTCACTTTTGCGCAAGTGAGCAAGCTGCATTGAACACAATGGGACTTACTTCTGAGTAGACATGCCTAGGCGATTGCACTGTCAGGAAAAAAAAAAGCCTGTTTTCAACCTTGACACAACCACCCAGCCCTCCCCCTTTCCAGCATCACCATGTTTCCAATATGGCTGATCTCGGTGTTTGGCGACCCACCTGAAATGGGTTCCGTGACCCACTAGTGGATCCCGACCCACAGTTTGGGAACCGCTGAGATCGGGGATCATGCTTTAAAGCTGCAATCCTATCCCTGCTTCCCTGGGAATCAGTGCCATTGACTGTAATGGAACTTACTTAAGAGGAGACATGCATAGGGTTGGGATGCAGCAGTTTCCCCCCCCCCCGCACTGTGACCTAGTGGAATGTCTTCGGTTGACACAAATGCTTGTCTGGCACATACCAATAAGCACATGGTAACAACCAGCTGATTTCTTGTCACCCTGGCTGTCTGTGAAAGTATGTGTCATGTATTTATCACTCCCCCACCCCCCACACACACACGCACACTTGTTAAAAGCGAAAGAGCAAACAAATGGGTGGAGCAGTATGTTTGCTTTTGTTTTCTAATGCGGTGTTTTGTCTTATGGCTGAAATGTCATGCAGGAAAGATTAGAGTTCACTCCAGGACAGTGTAGCCCAGGCTGCTGTTCCCATCTAGTAGCCTCTGTAAGCCTTTCCATACATTGACTGAATTTTAGATAGATAGATAGATAGATAGATAGATAGATAGATAGATAGATAGTTTCCCCACGACCAAATGGTCTAGTCGTAACCGACTGTAGGGGGCGATGCTCATCTCCATTTCAAAGCCTGTAGAGCCGGCGTTTTGTCCGAGGACAAGCTTCCGTGGTCATGTGGCCGGCATGACTCAACGCCGTTCCCTTCCCACCGAAGTGGTCCCTATTTATCTACTCACATTTTTAGGTGCTTTCGAACTGCTAGGTTGGCAGGAGCTGGGGCAAGCAACAGGAGCTCACTCGGTTGCACAGTCTTGAACTCCCAACCTTCCGGTCGGAAAGCCTAGCAGCAGCAGATTAACCCACTGCGCCACCACGTCCCCCCCCCCCACATATATATATACATCTGCTGCTGCTGGGCTTTCCAACCAGAAGGTTGGGAGTTCAAGACTGCGCGACAGAGTGAGCTCCCGTTGCTTGTCCCAGCTCCTGCCAACCTAGCAATCCGAAAGCACCTAAATGCAAGGAGATAAACAGGGACCACTTCGCTACCTCCATCAATTTGCCACTCCCTTGCACCTGGCTTACTGAACTCTAGCCTGTTTCTAAAACCAGGAGGTTGCACACACCCATCATGGCCTGTAGCCTGCGATGGACTTTTCCTCCAGAAATCTGTCCAATTCACTTTTAAAGACACCTAGGCCAGACGCCATCATCAACTCCTGTGGCAAGGAGTTCCACAGTTTAATCACCTTCTGGGTAAAAAAAAATATATATTCTAACTCTCCCAACCCTCAGTGTTAGTGGCTGTCCCCTGGTTCTGGTGTTGTGAGAGAGGGGAAAGAACATTCCTCTGTCTGTCCCAGAAGACCCTAGTTGAGAATTCCAGTCCATCCTCATTATTCGCTAGGTTGCTGGAAATCATGAACTTATGGGATCAATGGGGTTTGGTGCAAGGGGTCCCTTATCAGCCATCAGAAGAATCCAGCAGGGGTTATCAGGAAGCCAGCAGACTGCCGCAGGAAGTGCCAAAGATCTCTGAAGGCTGCAGAGCCCTTCTAGAGGCTGCAGGGACCTTCCGAATGGCACCTGAGACCAGCAGGGACCCCTTAAACAAGACCGGTTCTGAAGATCCTGCAGGCTTTGGAAGGTCTCTGCGTAGTGGATAACGAGGACAGATAACCAGGAAAGTAGCAATTCTGCCCCTTGCAGATCAGCAAATTTGCAGATAGCGGGTTCTTCTACAAAGAGGACTAACCGTATATTACAACACTTTTTCTGCAATAGAACGATCGTATTCCATTGCGGTGGCCTGCAACTGTCTTGCTGCATGCCCCTGTTAGAAACCGGCGAATCGAAATGTATGCAGGCGCTCTTTAAAAAAAGCAAAAAAAGCAAGACAAACAATTAAGTGGCAGCTGTATCCTGAATAATTCAGAGCCATCACCGTGCTATGAGTGAGTTGTAACTAACTGTGTCAAATTAATGACCTCTGTTAGGAGCGAATGAAGACAAATAGAGTTGGAACCTTCCGCGATTCTCTTTCTCCTGGGAAGGCGCCGCACCGTTTTGGGCCTGGGCCAGCGTCTGCCGCGAGGTTCTGGTTAGGAAATAGCAAATGAGCCCGGAGCCCCGGCAGCAGCCATCGCGGCAGGTGGCAAATTGAAAGAGGCACATTGGAGCGGTTGGGATGTGTCATTTCAGCATGGCAGGAAGAGCTCCGGATCCCAGCTCTCGCCCACTGCCGATGACGGGGGCAAACTTTTAAACTATGTCGGCATGGCCGGTATCCGCAGGGAATCAGGATACGGATACAAGGATACGGATACAGGATACGGATACAGGCAAGGATACGGATACAGAAACCGCGGATAGATTCCACAGGGAATCAATCAATCAATCAATCAATCAATCAATCAATCAATCACTAGTATTTATATACCGCTTTTCAACACAAAGTTCACAAAGCGGTTTACAGGCAAATAATAACATTAAAGTTAACTGGCTCCCTGTCCCAAAAGGGCTCACAATCTAAAAGAACGGAGAACACCCCCAGCAACAGCCACGAGAAAGACACTGCGCTGGGGTGAAGAGGGACAATTGCTCTCCCCCTGCTAAATATAAGAGGACACCACTTGAAAAAGTGCCTCTTGCCCAGTTAGCAGGGGAATCCATTCCAAAGATACGGATACGGAAACTGCGGATACCAGATCCACAGATATGGGGGCCCACCTGTATATATTATTGTAAGGTCTTCAAACTTTTTAGGCCGGGACCCACTTTTTAGAATGGCGCTTGTGTCGGGACCCACCGGACGTGATGTCCTGACCCTGGAAGTGATGTTGTGGCAGGAGGTGAAACCCTCCAGCAGGAAGTGCTGTCCTTGTGACATCATACGATGACACTCCTGAAAGGCAAATTGGCGTTCTTGGACTGCGGCAATTGGCTCGGTTCCTGGAGATCCTCGCGGATAGCAAATTCACAGAGAACGACCCATTGATCCTATGGGATCAATGGGGTTAGGTGCAAGGGGTACCTTATCTGCCGCCAGAAGAATCCAGTGGAGACCCTCAGGAAGCCAGCAGAGTGCTGCAGGAAGTGCCCAAAGATCTCGGAAGGCTGCAGAGCCCTTCTAGAGGCTGCAGGGGCCTTCCGAACAGCACCTGCGACCAGCAGGGACCCCTAAATATGGCTGGTGGAAGCTTCTGCTGACCATTTTAAAGGGGTCAGTGCTGGTCGCAGGTGCCATTCTGAAGGTCCCTGCAGACTTTGGAAAGCCTCTGCATAGTGGATAACAAGGACAGAGGCACAGATAATGAGGAAAGTAGCAATTCTGCCCCTCGCAGAGAAGCAAATTTGCCGACAACAATTTCACTTATAAAGAGGACTGACTTCATCTCTATCGATTTCAACTCTATGAAAATACTATAAATGGAAATGTAGGACAGGCAGGTTCTTGGAATGACATATTTCTGGTATGTATCGGCAGTAAACCAAAAGAGAGAGAGAGAGGTGTCTTTTTTTTTTTCTCATGGAGAGATGTTTTTATAACAAGGGCCTCTCATTAAAGGGCTGTCTACACACAGTGATGACTTAGTGGTTGATTCAGAGTGTCTGTGCCACGAAAACATTCGAGCTGGCAGCTCAAATTGGATGCTTGCCTGGAAATCTGAGTCTTTTAATATGCGCTATTCTGTATTTCATGCAAGTCTGCTTTGTGATGGGGGAGGGGAATTGGTTTGCCTCTATGCTACGGAAGTACAGAGAGAGAGGGGGGGGCAGGCAGATCTATATTTATTTACAAATTTACATCTCACTTTATCTCCCTCCTGGTGATTAGCGTGTCCGTAAAAGATGTCCTCATGGTGGTGCTGCAGGTTAAACCGCTGCTGCTGGGCTTTCTGACCGGAAGGTTGGGAGTTCGAGGCCACGGTTCGAGACCACATCTTACCTTTAAAAACTGTGGTTTTTTGAGCCACTTGGTGTACTGCACATCAATGTCTGACGGATCCTGCATTGGGCCTGCCCGCTCTTGTATCCAGTTGGGTCTAAAGCACAGGCATCCAGAGGCAGTTGGGGTCTGCACTGAACCTCTATAGGCCTGAGAGTCAGGGTCCAACCCTAACCAATTTTCCAGCGCTGAATTAGCTGTGCCAACAACCCTTCCTGACTCCGAGAGTGGTCCAAAGATGCTTTACAGTGGCCCTTGTGCTGGCCAAACTTTGCTGGCCTGGAGGCTTGATCTCCACCACTCTTTCTTGAGGGGAACCAAGTCCAACACCAGAAGCATGATACCATCCTGGTTCTCTTGACACCTGGGCAGATGCCCTAGTTTGTTCTGCCTGGATTTCAAGGAGGTGTGTGTGTGTGTGTGTGTGAGCGCAGTCCCAACCTGGAGTGAGGCCGGCACAGTTAGGCCAGCAACATTTGGCCAGTACAAGGGCCACAGTAAATTGTGTTTGGACCCCTCTTGGAGTCAGGGAGGATGGTGCACGTCTGTGTGCCGTCCTCTCTGACTCCGAGAGTGGTCCAAACATCCTTTATGGTGTCCCTTGTGCTGGCCAGACTTTGCTTCATTTACCTCATATTTACCTCAGAATTTTACCTCAGAAATTTACCTCAGAATGCCAGATACAAGGGAGTGGCGTTTGGACCACTCTCAGATTCAGGGAGGATGGCGTACATCTGTTTACTGGCCTCTCTGACTCCAAGAGTGGCCCAAACATGCTTTAGCCGGCCGAACTTTGCTGGCCTAACTGTGCCGGTCTAACTCCAGGTTAGGATTGCACTCTGAGTCTTGATCCACACTCCTTCCAGCCCTTTCCAGGGCCTCACACCAGCACTTTAAGGCAGTGCACCCACTTAGAGCACCCATTAACATAACTCACCTGAATGCTGGAACTTTCACCTCTCGCATCTCCAAGCCCTGAGTGCTCTGCTAAATCAGCACGTCTCTTGTACGCCTGCCAACGCGAGAGAGCTGTCGTTGAAGTATGCATTATGGATGCGGCGAGACCTTGTGCCGGGAAAGGATTATTGTCCGCCAGATTTAGGCGTAGAAATTAAAATCCCGGAGCAGAGAATCCAGTCATGAGAGCTGGGTAGAAACAACAACACATACGTTCCTCAGCTGTAGAACCGTTTGGTAATGGTGTTGTGTACCATGGATGCTCATTGCGTTCTGTAAGACTGAGGGTCCAATCCTGTGCTCGTCTGGCTTGAAACCGCCATCGCTGTAACTTGCAGGACTAGAGAAGCAGCCAGAACTCTCCCTGGGGTAACGGTAGCTTCAGTTCCCTTTCATTGTATAGACCCTGGAGGGGTCTACTTAGCTGGATCTATTTAGCTGGTGCAGTACCAAGGAGACTTTGTTGGGCTCCAAGGCTCAGGAAGGGGGGGATAAGATCTGGAGGCAGCCCCTGCTGCCATTCCCAACCCAACTCAGAGGCCTGATCATAGAGTTGACCATAGAGTTGGGAGTGACCCACAGAGTGCAATCCTAAACTGGAGTTAGGCCGGCATAAGCTAAGCCAGCAAAGTTTGGCCAGCACAAGGGCCACCTTAAAGTGTGTTTGGACCACTCTCGGAGTCAGGGAGGATGGTCACCTCTGGGTGCTGCCCTCTCTGACTCCGAGAGTGGTCCAAACACACTTTGCGGCGTCCCTTGTGCTGGCCAGACTTTGCTTTATTTACCTCATATTTACCTCAGAATTTTACCTCAGAAATTTACCTCAGAATGCCAGATATAAGGGAGTGGCGTTTGGACCACTCTTGGAGGCAGGGAGGATGGCGGCCATCTGTGTGCTGGCGTCTCTGACTCCGAGAGTGGTCCAAACATACTTTACGGTGGCCCTTGTGCCGGCCAAACTTTGCTGGCTTAGTTTATGCCGGCCTAACTCCAGTTTAGGATTGTGCCCACAAGGTCATCTGTTCCTCTTCATCATTGCCCTGACAGAGGATTGGACTGCCCTACTGTTGTCCTGTCTTATTCCCCAGAAATAAACGCCTCTACTCATCAGCCATCTCTGAGGAAGTTTATCAGCCGGCACCTTCATAACAAACCGATGTCTGGGATGGTTCTCCCGAGAGAGAGAGAGAGAGAGAGAGAGAGAGAGAGAGAGAGAGAGAGAG
>JAJKFI010000092.1:3499222-3523829 GCA_029204185.1 Lerista edwardsae
GAGAGAGAGAGAGAGAGAGAGAGAGAGAGAGAGAGAGAGAGAGAGAGAGAGAGAGAGAGAGAGAGAGAGAGACTCTTCTTGTAGAGCTGATGGCTCTTCTGATGTTCTTAGGCCTATGAACATTCCCTTACCTTGAGGAGGCCTCTGTGACTGCCCCCCTCACAACTGCAGGATGCAGCTCATGCCCCATTGGCACAGTTATGTCAGTGCTGGGAAGCTTGTTAGGATTGCACCCTAAATCTGGGATGTTCAACATGTAAAATCTAGTGGAACAACCAACCCTCTCCCCTATGGCTTTATCCTGAGCCAGACTCTTGTTCCACCCGCTCAGAATTGTCTACACGTTGTTGCTTTTATTTCATTTTTGCCGCAGCTGGGCTAATAGAGCGACCCGTCTGGAATATTGAAACACCGATACTCCTTCAAAGAGCTCGGGGTCTTGGGGATTCTCTGCCACAACGTCTGCATGTTTAGCAGCAGGCAAAGAGGGGAGCGAAATTTGTCAGCATTCCAGGCAGGTCTTGTCTATGGAAGATGGCGGGGGAGGGGGGGGCGACACAGGCGGAACGCAGGAATGGAAATTGTGCCAAGGCCACGACTGAAGTTTCGGCAAGATTTAGATCTGATCTGCATTTAAACTGAAAAGGAGGGAATGGCATTAAATTCAGATAAGTGTGAGCTCATGCATATTTGGGCGGCAGAAATATTAAATACACCCTGTTTAATGGAACCGGAGGCCCCGGCTCGTAATGGATGGGGAGAAAGAGCACAGGGTTCAAATAGATCATTCCTTCAGCTCGTCGCCTCGACAAAGTGGGAGTTAATAAATTATGGGCCGTGTGTTTGCGCCGGTGATTTTAACTGGCGGTAATGAACGGTAGGTGTCATCTCACCTCAAGGCGGGCGACGGCTGCCAAGGAGGTGTGATGGAGGAGCTTGCGGCCATCTCAGTGGCCAGGGCAGGAGGTCATAAAGACGGTGATGTCAGCAGAAAAACGGGGGCAATTTGTTTCAAGTTGTCTCAAGTTTGGAAGGCAGGTTGCAAGCTTCTGAATTGCACAGGGCTAGGGTCGAGCTGGTGTTTCGTAGTCAGACATTTTGGGTGCACAAAGGGGAATTTGCAAGAGGGAGTTCTCTCTCTCTCTCTCTCTCTCTCTCTCTCTCTCTCTCACACACACACACACACACACACACACACACACACACACACACACACACACCAACGTTCGCTCTGCTTCACTCCTGGTCACGGCAGTTCTTAGGAATAGAAAGCGGTTTTCTTCTTCTGATTGTCATGATCCCAACCTATCAGGGATCACATGTAGCCAGTTTCTTTTGGAAGCGCACATCCTGTCTTGTGATTATCGGCTCTACGCCAGCCTCTTCCTTTTACTGGATGAGTAAATGCCAGTAAAATTGGATGATTTACTATGCCAGTAGGTGTGACCTAGTGTTTTTCCAACTGTTTTTCAAACACTTGGTGGGTCGCAATCTGATGTCAGGTGGGTCACAGAAAGCTAGGAACATCTTGCTTTCCGTTGGGGGGTGTTTCTTGGTTGTGCCATTGCTGCAGTCCAAGAATGCCAGTTTGCATTCCGGGAGGGTCATTTGATTATGTCACAGTGACGGCACTTCCTGCTTGACGATGTCACTAACGGCTATGGCATCACCTTTAGGTTCATTACATCATGTCTGGTGGGTCTCAACAGGAGTGCCATTCTAAAAAGTGGATCCTGGTCAAAAAGTTTGAAAACCATTGACTTAGCTTGTTCCTTTCTAGTTTCAAGATGGATGGGGAAAATGGTATATAAATATATAATTATATATTAAGTATATAATCCCATGCCTCTGCTTCTCCCTCTTTTTCTCAGGTCTCTGACAGATGTGACTATGTCTTTGTCAACGGGAAGGAAATGAAAGGCAAAATGAACGCTGTCGTTCATTTCATGTACCAGCATCTGACCACCCCGCTGGAGATGACTGTCTGGGTTCCCCGCCTTCCTCTGCAGATCGAGGTCTCCGACACAGAGTTAAATCAGATTAAGGGCTGGCGGATCCCCATTGTCTCTAATAAGAGGTGAGTGTGCTGTATCTCATACAAGGCCGGATACGGAGAGCGCAATCCTACTCTGGAGTAGGCCGGCACAGTTAGGCCAGCTAAGTGTGGCCGGCACAAGAGACACTGGAAAGTAGGTTTGGACCACTCTTGGAGCCAGAGAGGCCGGCACACAGATGTGCGCCACTCCCTTATATCTGGCATTCTGAGGTAAATTTCTGAGGTAAAATTCTGAGGTAAATATGAGGTAAATGAAGCAAGGTCTGGCCAGCACAAGGGACACTATAAAGTATGTCTGGACCACTCTCGGATTCGGAGAGGCCAGCACACAGACGTGCACCATTCCCCCCCTGACTCCAAGAGTGGTCTAAACCTACTTCACGGTGTCCCTTGTGCTGGCCAAACTTTGCTGGCCTAGCTGTGCCGGCCTCACTCCAGGTTTGGATTATGCCTAACATTCTGATGCCTATACATTCTTGGGGCTCCCCCTTTGGAGGTGTTCTAGCTAGAGAATGTGTGATCAATTCCTGATAAGAATTGATCTTACCCATTCTCGTGAACGGCTGAGGTTAGTTTCCTGAAAACTCCCTCAGCATCATTAGAGGGGGGACACAAATTGTCCAGGGGTGCAGTCAAGCCACAGCAGTATTCCAGAGGGAATCCAACATCCCCACCATCATCCATAGGTAGGTCCCCATCCACAGATCAGTGGTAGAGTTCATGCTTTGCATTTAGAAGATCCCAGAGTCAATGCCTGCATGTGTGAACCACTGGCAATCAGGGTTGGCGATGTAGCCCTAGATCGGCAGATGGCAGTTATTTATCCATCTGCAGAACAGAACAGGTCCTGTTTGCCTGACCTCTCTGTGCGGTTCCTTTGACAGGCCAGCAAGAGACAGTGATGATGAGGAGGAGGACGAGAGGAAGGGACGTGGCTGCACCCTCCAGTACCAGCACGCCATGGTTCGCGTCCTCACCCAGTTCGTGGCCGAGCCCTCCGAGCCTGGTGGCCAGGTCGCCTATTTGCTGGGCTCGGACTGGCAGGTGGACATCACCGAGCTGGTGAGCGACTTCATCCAAGTGGAAGAGCCAAGGATCGCCAAGCTGCAAGACGGGCAGGTGCTGGTTGGGCAGGAACTTGGCATGACCACTATTCAGGTAGGGGGACCAGGAGAGCGTGGGGCGGCACTAGATGAAGTGTCCTGTTGGGTTCGGCCAAAGATCGGTGTTTCTCAAACTGTGGGTCGGGAGCCCATTTCAGGTGGGTCACGGAGCACCCACGACAGCCGTCATTGAAAATATAGGAAGATGGCACGCTGGAAAGCGGGAGGGCTGTGTGGTTGTGTCCTTCCACAGTAACCCGTGAGATGCTTCCAGAAGGTTTCTAAACAATAAGGGGGACCTTCGTTGTTTCCTCTTACTTTCCTCAAACTGTGGAGGTGGGTGTGAAACTCAATTTCAGGTGGGTTGTGAAGCACCTAGAGCAGCCATATTGAATATATGGAAACATGGGATAGCAGACCCACTTTTGAGAATGACCATCTGTCCAGGACCCCACCGGAAATGATGTCACGGCCGGAAGTGCCGTCATTGTGACGCCAGAGCCTGCTGCTTTCCTGAGAACGCAGCCGTCAGTTGGGTTATTTCTCAGCCGTTTTCCAACAGCAAAGCGAATTGGAAACAATAAAAGCCTATTTACAATCTTGACACAAGCGAAACAGCCACAAAGTCCTCCCTCTTTCCAGCATCCCATCTCCCCCATTTTCAATATGGCTGCTCGAGGTGCTGCACGACCCACCTGATGCAGTGGTGTCATCTAAATGATTTAACAACAGGTACTCACTTTTGATTGGCACGTGTCGGGACCCGCCCACCGGAAGTGATGTCATAAGCCGGAAGTGAGGTCGTGGCAGGAAGGCACATGAAAAAAGCCCTTTTTGAGGCCTCAGACAATTTTAAACTGACCCAACAGTTGCAACAGTATTCCACAGCACCCCCAGAACACGTTAAGGAGGCCTGGCATCATGTTAAAGTGACCCAACAGTTCCAAAACCCCAGAGCAGCTCATTTTTCAGTGGCAAGGCAAGGCAAGGCTCCGCTCACTGCCTGCCTGCCTGCCTGGCTCTGAGAATGTGCAGGCAACTCAAACGTGCAGGAAATTCAAACATTGCAGGGGGCGGAGTCGACGAGTGGGCGGGCGAATGGGCGGGGCCAGCCGTAATCCTAGGAACCGGTACTCGCGTACCCCCGCGTACCCCCTGCATGACATCACTGACCTGATGTTGGCTCACGACCCACTAGTGGGTTACTTCTGGCTAAGACATCACATCCAGGTAAATGACATCACAACCCCACCTAGTGGCCCACAGTTTGAGAAACACTGATCTAGATCTAGAACCGCATCACAACACACCAGTGAATGGTTTATCGATTTCCTCTCCATAGCCAATCGTGAAATTAGACTGCAATCCTATCCACACAATCCTGAGTGGAAATCCCCTGGAACTCCCTGAGACTCCATGAACAGACACGCATAGGATTGCGCCATCGCTGATGTGGTGGGCGGGCATTTACGCATTTCTTTGATGCATTTCTGCCTTTCCCTTCCCCTCCCCAACAGAGAGGTGCTCCAGGCAGCTTGTGACACCCGAAAAACAAAATTATAACCAAAGGAACATGAAAGTACCAATATCCCTGCTCTGAAGCTTCTCAGATATGCTCATTTCAAACCCTTGAAATTTCAAATGCGGCTTCAAAAGCTTGGAGTGCTTCCTTATCGGCGTTTGAAATCGGCTGTCAATCAGTTTTACTGGGAGCTGGAATCACAGGAAAAGAAGAGACCACTTCTTTATCTTCTCTCATCCTTCACTCTGTCATGATTCTCTTTCCCTTTTCGCCTTTGTTATTCTCGATAAAAAGTACAGGTGTACCCCAGTATCTGCGGATTTGACGTCCGCGGTTTCCGTTATCCGCAGTTCCGCGGGTACAGAGGCACCTAGAGCAGCCGTACTGAAAAATATGGCTAGAAATATGGTTCTTCCGCCTAGAAAAAAAGGCGCCTGACGTGGGACTTGATTGAGACATACAAAATTCTTCATGGGATGGACAAAATGAATAGAGGGAGGTTCTTTTCCCTTTCTCACAACACCAGAACCAGGGGATGTCCACTGAAATTGAGTGTTGGGAGACAGAGAACAGAGAAAAGGAAATATATTTTTTTACCCAGTGGTCATGAATCTGTGAAACTCCTTGCCACAGGAGGTGGTGGCCTAGATCTGGCCCCAGTTTTGCCATTCCTCATTGGAAAGGTGTTCCCCATTAGAAATGTGTGTCCTTTGGGGCCCGTTTACACAATATTAAGCTAAAGATGGAGTTTCCCATACATGCATTGCTTGAGGGGGGGGAACGTCAAAACCCCAAACTTGCTGTATCCATTGAACAAAAGGGCAGCTTTGCTAGACTTTTAAGAAGGGAAAATGCTCCACAGACCCTCCATAAAGATATTTATTTATAGGTTTCAACGACTCTGTGTTTCATCTTGCCTTGTGCCGCTTGTCCATACATATCAAGAATATTTCCAGGAAGGGAATTCACGGCGAGAAAGAAATTACTAGTCAGTCCATCCACTTGGAAGGGTGTGTGTGCCGCCGCCCCCCCCCCCCAGCACAAAACAGTCAAGTCAGCTGCTTTTCAAATGCTGAGTTCGGGGAGGGCAATACGTCAGTCCCGCATCTGTCTGTTTCAGCTCAGTACCCTGAACTGCATGCTTGTCATGTCCTCATAAGCATTCGGTATAGAGCATAAGAACATAAGAAAAACATAAGAGGAGCCCCTCTGCTGGATCAGGCCAAGGGCCCATCTAGTCCAGCTTCCTGTATCCCACAGTGGCCCACCAGATGCCTCAGGGAGCACGCAAGACCACAAGATGCCTACATCCTGTTGCCACTCCCTTGTACCTGGCATTCTGAGGTAAAATTCTGAGGTAAATATGAGGCAAATAAAAGAGAATTTGCTAGCCTAAGAACATAAGAAAAGCCCTGCTGGATCAGGCCAAGGGCCCATCTAGTCCAGCTTCCTGTATCCCACAGTGGCCCACCAGATGCCTCAGGGAGCACATAGGACAACAAGATGCCTGCATCCTGTGGCCACTCCCTTGTACCCGGTACTCTGAAGCAGCCTCCTTCTAATGTAAGGAGGTAGCACCACCCATCACGGCCTATAACCCACGATGGACTTTTCCTCCAGAAATCTGTCCAATCCCTTTTGAAAGGCACCCAAGCCAGATGCCATCCCCACCTCCTATGGCAAGGAGTTCCACAGGTTAATTACCTGCTGGGTTAATTAACCTGTGGAACTCCTTGCCACAGGAGGTGGTGAATGGCATCTGGCCTAGATGCCTTGAAAAGAATTGTCAGTAATACATTAAGCGTAAATGAAGACTTTATAACGTTATAGACTTTACCTTTCTATTGTTTTTGTGTTTCTTCTGTTTTGCTTTCAGCTATAGATTTTTTTTTTTACTGCTTAGATGGCTTTTACTCCTGCCTATAAATGTTAGTTTTTGGTGTATTTGTACGGAGTATATGGATAAGAAAGATGAATCAATTTAGTAAACATATAATTTTGAAAGATATGAGAGAATATACACCAATGATGGGCACTTGAAAGAACTGCCAAGAGGCAGAGGAAAGAGAAGAGATGGGACAAGGCAGGGGAACAAGGGACAAGGGTGGGCGTTCGTGATTAAAACTGGCTTATGTTTGGGAATGGGAATTAAGGGCACAATCCTAACCTGGAGTTAGGCCAGCAAAGTTCAGGATTTGGCATCCCATGTTTCTGAGGTCCATCTGCTTATAGTGGCCGTGGTCTTTCCTTGCAGATCCTTTCCCCTCTTTCTGATGCCATCTTGGCGGAGAAGACGATCACCGTCCTGGACGAGAAGGTGACCATCACGGACCTGGGGGTCCAGCTGGTGACGGGTCTTTCGCTCTCTCTGCAGCTCAGCCCAGGGAGCAACCGGGCCATCTTTGCCACCGCTGTTGCCCAGGAGGTTCTGCAGGCGCCAAAACAGGTACGCTGACAGGTACTTCAAGTGTTGCATAGCAACATGTCATCATTGCGGAGACCCTCTTTGAGGTCTTTAGCCATCAAGCCGGAAGGATGGAAATAGACCACAGATGCCAATCAGGGAACAATCACAGCTTTGCTATGTAGACCAGTGGCCAGCCTCACGATAAGGCTCAGCTGCAGATGAGCGCCATCCTCCCTGACTCCAGAGTGGTCCAAACACACTTTATGGTGTCCCTTGTGCTGGCCAGACTCTGCTTTATTTACCTCATATTTGCCTCAGAATTTTTCCTCAGAAATTTACCTCAGAATGCCAGATAATCAAGGGAGTGGCATTTGGACCATTCTCGGAGTCAGGGAGGAGGGCGCACGTCTGTGTGCTGGCCTCTCTGACTCCAAGAGTGGTCCAAACATACTTTACGGTGTCCCTTGTGCTGGCCAGACTTTGCTTTATTTACCTCATATTTACCTCAGAATTTTACCTCAGAGATTTACCTCAGAATGCTAGCTACAAGGGAGTGGCGTTTGGATCACTCTCGGAGTCAGGGAGGAGGGCGCACGTCTGTGTGCTGGCCTCTCTGACTCCGAGAGTGGTCCAAACATACTTTACGGTGTCCCTTGTGCTGGTCAGACTTTGCTTTATTTACCTCATATTTACCTCAGAAGTTTACCTCAGAATGCCAGATACAAGGCAGTGGCGTTCAGACCACTCTCGGAGTCAGGGAGGATGGTGCACGTCTGTGTGCTGGCCTCTCTCTCTGGCGGCCCTTGTGCTGGCCAAACTTTGCTGGTTTAGCTTACTCCGGCCCAACTCCAGTTTAGGATTGCACTCTTAATCTAAGTAAAATATCCAGAGTGTGATCAATTAAATTCCTGGACTTTTTTTTTTTTTCAGCCACGCTTGTCATTTCTGAGTGCCTTTCTGAGCTCTTTCGGTCGGCAGTCACCCAAGGTACTGAGTCTTTTAAAAGGCCGTAAAAAATGAGGTTTCTTCCCCCTCCTTCCTCATCTCAGACGAAGCAATCAAGTGACACACTGCTCGAAATGGGGCCAGCCAGCTAATCCGCTGCCGACCTGGGGAGCTAAACGCAGAACCTTGAAATCAGCTCAAAAGGCTGCCGTCCCAGCAGGCTCTGCCTTTTCAGGTTCTGAGGAACTGAGTCGCATTTGAATCCATGCTTTGGGTGTGATTGAAGGAAGGGAGGGAAATAAAACCAGGCGACAGGTGAAAGTGGTGACATAAACGCGGAGATCCTGAGAAAAGATCTCTCTGTGGCCAGCCTGGTTTTGGTTTTCAGCCCATCACCTCGAACAGGGGTGGTCAACCCATAGCATGCCATGTGCCCCTTTCAATACGCCACTCCATCTTTCAGCAATTACCACGCTAGCTCAATAGAGCTTCCAACTTCAAGGGCAGTATATCTCAGTATGCAATCCTAGCCTGGAGTCGGCCCGGCACAGTTAGGCCAGCAAAATTTGGCCAGCGTACAGGCCATCGTAAAGTGTGCTTGGAGCATTCTCAGAGTCAGGGGGAATGGTGCGTGACTGGGTTATACCAAATTTTGTGAGATTTGGGTGCTGCCATCTTGGATTGGGCGAGATGTGAGCACGAGATTTCCCATAATTGGATGGCACGAGATTTCCCATAATTCAAGATGGCGGCACCCAGTTGAGGTGGGGGAGAAGGGACTGTGAAGTGCTGTGATGCTGGGAAGTTTGGGGACCTCTGTCCTAAGTCAATAGGTAGACCTGCCAAGGAGCCGTGGAGATGAATCAACGCCCCACAGAAAACATGCGTGAACATCCCAACGTTTTTGAATCTTGCCTGTCTACACAACGTCTCTGATGTGCCTTGTCCTCTGTTTTCCTCCCGGACAGGAAGCTGCCATCAGCTGTTGGATCCATTTCAGCGATGGAGCTGTCATGCCTTTGGACATTTACGACATCAAAGACTTCTCCTTGGTGGCCACGTCCCTGGATGAGAAGGTGGTCTCCGTGCTCTACAGCCCCAAGTTCAAATGGCCCCTCATCGCTGCCGAGTCGGAAGGCCAGGGTTCACTGGTGAGAGTGGAGATGACGATCAGTGAATCGTGCCAGAAGTCCAAGAGGAAGAGCATCATGGCTGTGGGGACCGGGAATATCAAGGTGATGTTTGGGCAGAGCGACGCGAAACCCAGCAGCGGGGAGGGCAAGCGTGGTGGCGGCGCCAGCGTGCAGGTGGAAAACCGCCCCGGCGACCGGCGTCAGAAGACAACGTTGCAGGAGAGATCGCGGCAAGACGGACCTTATTACAGCTCGTCCATGGGCCAAGAGGAAGCCAGAGGGGCCACCACCCTGAAGTCCATTCTAAGCCGGAAAGAGGACCGCGAGAGCCTCTTGGACGACGACAGCCACATGCAGAACCTCCCCGTCGATTTCACCAGCTTTCCCGTGCAGGTGGACCTGCCGAGGGGCAACGGAGACTTGGAAGGGGGCGACCTCGTGGAGATGCCCAGGGGCCTCAGCGACTTGGAGATTGGCATGTACGCCCTCCTCGGGGTCTTCTGCCTGGCGATTCTCGTCTTCCTGATCAACTGCGTCACCTTTGCCTTGAAGTACAGGCACAAGCAGACCCCGTCTGAGGAGCAAGAAGGCCTGAGTCACTCTCACGACTGGGTGGGCTTGACCACAAGGACGGAACTGCTGGAGAACCACCTCAACTTCTCCCCCCAGCCGGAGGAGTGCATCACAGCCATCGACCGAGGCCTGGACTTGGAGGAGAGCAAGTACCTCCTCGACGTGAACGCTCAGAAGAGCCTCGACGGCCACGTCTTCCGGTCCGCGGACTCCACCGCCTTCCCCGAGGAGAAGGAGCAGAAGGCCGAGCAGGCCCCCTCCCCCACCTCCAAGCGGAAACGGGTCAAGTTCACCACGTTCACCACCATCTCCCCCGACGACGGCTGCCCCACCGTCAACTCCCTCTCGACCGGTAGCGAGGACGATATCAAATGGGTTTGCCAGGACATGGACCTCAGAGAATGCCAGGAACTCAGAAACTATATGGAAAGGTTACATGAAAACGCATAACAGTGCACCAGAACCTGGGGGTTGTTTTTTTTTGTTTTGTTTCTTTTGTGGTTTTTTTTCCCATTCCGCTCACCTTTCTGCCTTTAATTTGGGGATATTGGGGCAAAAGAAAAAGAGACAAAAACAAAGCATTTGTGAGCGACCCAAATGCAGAGTGCTGTGGCTTTGGGTTGAGGTCTGAGAGCCTTGGATTATGGTCGTGGTCCGTGCAGTGATGTACAGTGCCCATTGCCACACTGGGCACCACACTTTGGCGGTATGTGAATGGGGTAATCGCCGAAGCCCGTGGGGTGTCTAGGCGTGTGGGAGTGTTAAAAATTTATGTGCCCCATGTGGCAGATGCTCTAGCTACGCCACTGGGTTCCACACCAGCATATGTTCTCTCTGTGCCCAGCGGTTCTGAAGAAAGACATTTTTGGGGGGGGGAGCGCTCTGATGCAAGCCCGGCTGACGCGGGGAAATAAAAACAGGAAAAAAAAACCAAAACGAGTCGTCTAATAAGATCTCATTCTTTGGAGCCGGCCCTGGGAATCGATCGACACACAGACGTGTTTAAAAGCCAACTCTGGCACAAAACGCGCACGTTGCATGCGGGGATGCTGTAGCTGTTCTTGGTCTGGCAGGGCTGCTGTTTTCTGCCAAAGGCAGAAACTTGGGAGGGGAGAAGCCGAATTACAAAAGGCAAAGTGCCGGGAGAGAAAATCCAGGTGCAGACGTTAAAACGAAGAGGGTACCGGGTGAGTTGCAATGGCATGTCTATCAGGGATGGGTTGGGTGGCCGTTGCTCTGAGATGGTGATCCTAAGCAGAGGTGTAACAAGGATGGAGCCTGGGGGGGGCGCCTACCCCAGACACAACGCCAAAGGGGACACAGTCTTTTCTCCTTCGCCAGCGCCGCTTCCTCTGTGACTTCCAGGTTTGCCCGAAGAAGGAGACTCTGGTGGTGCTCCTTTGCGATGTGGCTGCCGTCCCCGTTCCTGAGACTCCCCTTTGAAGGGGTGAGTCTTCAAGGAGGGGGGCGAGAAGGAAGAAGGGTGGCAGCCAATTCGCGAAGCAGCATCTCCAGGCGAACCAGGAGGTGACGTCACAATGTCACATGTTGATGAGCTTGATACGCCTGTTGATCCAAAGACTGATGAAGTCGCTGGATTCTACCAGCTGAGATCCAGGTCCGCCATTTTAGCCCTCTCTTGGTGCTGGCTCCAGTCCAATGTGTCCATGCGCCAACAAAGACAAGGCTTCAGATTCCACTGTGGCCACACCAGGGATTATGAGCTGATCTTCTAGTTCCTGGGCTGATTCCCTCTTCATCCCCACCGACTGGGTTTTTGCTTCCTTATCTATACCCCAGGCAGTGATGGGGCCCAGCTTGGTCCAGTCCTGCTTGGGAAGGAAACCCCATGAAAACTCAAGGGGGTTCAGCTCTGAAGAAATGTGGACCAGCTTGGACTTGAGTCCAGTGCCTGTTTACTGGGAAGTCAGGACAAATTGAAGGCTCTTTCTTACTCAACAGTAGTTTGGTTTGGAATGATCTGGATCGACAATGACCGATCACTTCCAACTCCGGGCTCTCTTCCCTCATGCAAGAACTCTAGGCTAGGCCAAGTGGAAGGAGCAGTGATGTCATGCAGGGGGTACGCGGGGGTACGCGAGTACCGGTTTCTAGGATTATGGCTGGCCCCGCCCATTCGCCCGCCCACCTGTCGACTCCACCCCCTGCAACGTTTGAATTTCCTGCACGTTCTCAGAGCCAGGCAGGCAGGCATGCAGTGAGCGGAGACTTGCCTTGCCTTGCCACTGAAAAATGAGCTGCTCTGGGGTTTTGTCACTTTAACATGATGCCAGGCCTCCTTCACATGTTCTGGGGGTGCTGTGGAATACTGTTGCAACTGTTGGGTCAGTTTAAAATCGTCTGAGGCCTCAAAAAGGGCTTTTTTCATGTCCCTTCCTGCCACGACCTCACTTCCGGCTTATGACGTCACTTCCGGTGGGCGGGTCCCGACACGTGCCAATCAAAAGTGAGTACCTGTTCTTAAATCATTTAGATGACACCACTGGGAAGGAGGTGTGTTCAAAGTCTGTCCACGCCCTGCACATTGGTGCATAGAGCTCAGGGTGAAAACACTACAGCTGTATTCAGGTCACGGGAAGGTGGGGCAGAGCTCATATGCACGTCTTCTCCGCGAACACTTCCGCCCTCCATTTTTACCCATAAAGAAAATGGCCCCCGTTCCAATCCCAGAATGCATCTGGTCAACAATGGCGGCCAAGGTTCCAGAAGCTAACTAGTCTGGTTTATTTATTTATGGTTTTTTTTTTCCTGTTCGTTTTCTGTTGTCGGGGAGCAGGAGTCTGCTGTTGGGGGGGCTTGTGCTCAACAGAGCCCCCACAGCCTCCTCGCAGCCCCCCTTCGAATCCCCTCCTCACACGAATGCCTCAAGTTGACTCCATTTGTAATTAGAATGTACTGTAGATTGTAAGAATGTATATATATTTATAAATTTCCAACTGTAAATAAAATTTGCATTCGAGAGCTTTATCATTTTTAACACTCTTCACCCAAACTTCCTGCCTCAAGGAATGCAATTAATGACATAAGAAAAGCCCAGCTGTAGCAGGCCCTAAAATGTCTATTTAGTCTAGTCCACTAGCCACCCGCAGGACACCCACAAAGGGTTATCTTTTTTCCCCCATTGTAGCCCTATACCTGGCATTCCACAAGAGAGATTGCCTCTGATTTTGGTGGGCATCATGACTGTATACCACGGATAGACCTGTTCCTCTATGAATGTGTCCAGTCCCCTATCCAAGCTAGTCGCCATCGCATCTTGTGGCAAGGAGTTCCACAGACAAATGACATGCTAATGCTCTTGTGTGTATCTTAGCGTGTGCATTTTATTTTGAACCCGGATGAACCTTTCCTGTAAGACGGCAGGCCTGCTATAAGAAGAATGGGGGGGGGAAGGTGAGGGGAAAAATTAGAATCAGTTCACACGAGAAATAGTATTTCACATGAGAAACAGTATTTTCAAGGGCCAATTTTACAAAAAAAAAATTGGAGAATTATAGAGAAAACAAGCTGGTTAGGGATACTATCCTTGGCAATCCCATTATACTGTGCTTTCCCCTATTCAATTTTTGCAATGCAATAGGTGGAATTTGTAGCATCCAAAACTGACAGTTAGTTATCACATAGTTGCGGCCTTACTGGGATTTTACCCTTTTCTACTCAAGGTAAGTGGGGTGCCTGTTGGAAGGTTGCTGCTTTCACTCACCGCACATAGAAAGGTAGCACTTCAGGGAGGAGAAATACAGCATGAGTTGCTTGTTTTCTAACGTCACCAAGGCTGACTTAAATAAGGCATGCCATTAAACAAATGGCATGTCATCACTTGATGTTTTGATCATCAAGTGACAAGTTTGTGGCTGCATGTCAGAACGAAGCCAATGTACTGACTGTCTGCATAGAATCTGTTGGAAATGCAGTCATAGACTCATCGAGTTGGAAGGAACCTACAAAGTCATCTAGTCCAACCCCCTGCCTGTAGCAGGAAATTCTCCTAGAGCATCTCTAGCAGGAGCCTACAGAATGTTCTGATTTTTGCCAAAACGCCTCTTTCCCTCTCACTGCTGGCGATCAACCTCTTTTTTCTTTCTTTCTTTCCTTTTAGAGAAAACTCTTCTCCACCAAGTGCAAAAATAATTGCCAGTTAATAATAATCTGCATTGATCCGGAGAAAGGAACTTCAAGCCAGTTTCAATTCGGGAACCGGAGCTGACTATGAAGATGAATGGACCTGCCCGTTTTCTGGGCTGCGGGAAGTTAACTTCAGAAAATACTTTCACACTTTTTAGGTAATGAATGAAATGGAGACGGAGGCAGCCAATTAGCGCCCAGGCAGTAGGCGGAAGCTTCCGGATAGGCTTGGATTGTAGTCCTCCAAGGGGAGGGGCACCTCCCCTCCGTTCTCCTCCTCCAGTCTCGCAGTCCATTCTTATCCTTGCCCCATCCAGGAATTTGGCATTCTGCCGAGAAAGAAAAGTCAGGTCTCTGCCCCAAGGGGGATACAATCTAGGTCGGTGGTTCCCAAACTTTTTTTTTTTTAGTTTATTAATAAAGATATGGGTAAGGAATACAGAAAATAAAGGGAAAAGGGTTTACAAGGGAAACACATGAGGTAAATCATTGTGTGGTGTCTTAAACCGTCAAATAGTACTTATAGTATCAAATCTTGCTCTTAACAATTGTTAAGTAAACATTTTTTTTCTCCCGCTTATAAACTAAAATTCTATAGCCATACATTTAAGCAAAGTTAAAATATATCCAGTTAAACATCTTCTTTAGCATATAGTCTCTATCCAGTTATAAATAATGTCCAATACTGACCAATCTTGTTCCATTTTCTCTCTTTCAATCTTTCAGTTAAAACATCCATTTCTGCAACTTCATAAATTTTTGCAATAATTTGCTCCATAGTTGGAATGCCTTCATTTTTCCATTTCTGTGCAAAAACTAATCTAGCTGCTGTAACAATATGACTAATCATATACTTTTTCATAACATCTTGAATTTTGAAACAGAAATAGAAGTTCCCAAACTTTTTAGCACCCACTTTTAAAAATGATACTGTATCGCGGGGGTCGCCTAACTCCGGCCCCTGGAGTTCACCCTGACCTTTTCCCGGGTGACCCCCCCCAGATATGGTGAAGGCATCTTGAAAGATGCCTTTCAAAGGGTTTTGGGGAGATTGAGGGAGGAAACGCCTATCACAGTATACAAGCCGTGATGGGTATATGCAACCTCTGGGTAACTTAATTCTGCATACTGGGTGCAAGGGGCAACTAAAAAGTCTCTTGTTGGCTTGTGTGCTTGTGTGAGATACAGGAAACGGGACAGGATGGGCAAGGCTCTTTTGATCATTTTGTGGGGGTTTTTTTTTTTACGACAATTAGCCTGTGGAACTCCTTGCCACAGGATATGGCGACGGCGTCTGGCCTAGATGCCTTTTCAAAGGGGATTGGACACATTTCTAGCAGAACAGTCCATCACAGGTTGCAAACTGTGATGGGCATGTGGGACCTCCTCGTTTCAGCCATCGGTACCTCCAAATGCCAGGTGCAACAGGGTGTGGCGACAGGACGCAGGCCTCTCGCTGTCTCGTGAGCTGCACCCCGAGGCATTTGGTGGGCCACTGTGAGATGCAGGAAGCTGGACTCGATGGGTCTTTTGGGGCCTGATCCGGTGGGGCTCTCCTTACGTTCTTCTGTCCCACGGTTTGGGAACAGCTGAGCTAGAGAATGGCTGAAATCCCACCAGGAGTGATAGCGGGGAAGATGTGTAGGTGTCTAATTTGGACCACCTGGCTCATCCTCGCCGTTGATCACACCTGAATCCACCCCCATTGTGGGCTTCTTTTCTTCCCCCCCCCCACTCCATCACAGCCAGCCATTCTTCCTTGCCAAGCAACAACTCCCTCCTCTCCTCCCTCCCCCTAATTCCCCCTTTGCAGCTTGCTGTTCTCCTTCCATCCCATTCAGGTCCAATCAATACCTTCCCTTTTAGCGCTGGGCATTCCTTCTCTCCTGACTCTATCAGCTTCCCAAGGTCAAAGCTGTCCCCTTCTGTCTCTATTCTTCTGAGCAAATGGTATTAAGTTGCCATGATTTCATAGGTGGGGGAGGGAGTCATTATGTCCCCCCACCCCATCAAACATTTATTTGCCTTGAGGCTGAGGTTTTTTATCCACCCACCCCTCCACATACACAATAGGGCTCTGGATAATTGTTGCATTCTCTGTTGTCTCCGAACGCCGTGTTAAATTGCCAAATGGGCGATTCAGCCAATCGCACCGATTTTCCAACAAGGAAAATTTTCGCACCATGGCCCACCCCAGAGGATGAGGCGTGGGCAGCGGCCCAGAAAGGTTTGGGATCCTCTGGGCTCGTGCAGATGGGTGAACAACTGTAGCATGTGTTTACATTGCATGGTTTTTGTTGATGGTTCTTTGCACCAAAGAGGGAAAAAAATTGTTCCCTCCCCCAAGAGGCTCCCAGTCTCTCAGAAGAGGGAAGGGGATACAAGGGGGGGGACGATGATTTGAGGTGCTCAATCCTATAAGGCTTACGGCGTAATCCTAACCTGGAGTTAGGCTGGCACAATTAGGCCAGCAAAGTTTGGCCAGCACAAGGGACTTGGCAAAACGTAAGGAATGCCTCTAACCACTTAGCGAAAGATAAGGAATGCCTCCAACCACTTAACAAGAGACAAGGAATGCCTCTATCCACTTCACAAGAGACAAGGAATGCCTCTAACCACTTCACAAGCGCAATCCTAACCTGGAGTGAGGCCGGCACAGTTAGGCCAGCAACGTTTGGCCGGCACAAGGGACTTGGCAAAACGTAAGGAATGCCTCTAACCACTTAGCGAAAGATAAGGAATGCCTCTAACCACTTAACAAGAGACAAGGAATGCCTCTAACCACTTCACAAGAGACAAGGAATGCCTCTAACCACTTCACAAGAGACAAGGAATGCCTCTAACCACTTCACAAGCGCAATCCTAACCTGGAGTGAGGCCGGCACAGTTAGGCCAGCAACGTTTGGCTGGCACAAGGGACTTGGCAAAACATAAGGAATGCCTCTAACCACTTAGCGAAAGATAAGAAATGCCTCCAACCACTTAACAAGAGACAAGGAATGCCTCTAACCACTTCACAAGAGACAAGGAATGCCTCTAACCACTTCACAAGCGCAATCCTAACCTGGAGTGAGGCCGGCACAGTTAGGCCAGCAAAGTTTGGCTGGCACAAGGGCCACTGTAAAGCACGTTTGGACCACTCTCGGAGTCAGGGAGGGTGGCGCACGTCTGTGTGCTGGCCTCTCTGACACCAAGAGTGGTCCAAACATACTTTACGGTGCCCCTTGTGCCGGCCAGACTTTGCTGGCCTAACTTGTGCCAGTCTAATGCTAGGTTAGGATTTCACTCTTAGTTACAGCATCCTGCTTTGTGATGGGTGGGTGGGAGGCCTCTGGATCAGTGGTAGACCCCCAGTTTTGCATGCTGAAAACCCTCTGGTTCAAGCCCAAGCCTTGCAAGGAGGGACCCCTTTTGATCCTTGGTTGCTTTCAAACTCCTATTACTCAGTCTCGACCAGGGGTTTCAAATCCCTTTCATCCAGTGGGTCAAATAACATTCCTGGAGCCTGCTGTCGACCGGAGGTGACATCACGAGGCAGGAAGTGGAGTTTAGCTTGCGCGTTTGACACCCCTGGTCTAGACACTGCCATGACAGTCCGAGCCGTCGTTACGTTGGAAACTGAAGAAGAGACTCTGTTTGGAATCTGCTTTGGTCGCTCGCTCGCTAATCCGTCTTCAGGATGTGTGTCCCTTTTGGGACTCAGCAGGCTTTGTCCTACTTCCGTTGATTTCCCATGTGAACCCTGGAAGGAACAGCCCCAGATTAAGTGCCCTTTTGTGGATCATGAAAAGCAAGGCAGTGCCCTAACGCTTTGTGGGACAATTTCCCCAGCAAGGGCGACGGCCATCAGTGAGGGTCCGGAGAGGATTTCTCATGCCACATTTCTGGGCCTAGTTCCTCGTCTTTGCTTAGGACCCGCTTTCCTCGTCCTCTGATCTCCCCGACCTCCTGACTCCCTTCTCCCCCGCCGTTTTCGCTTACTGTACTTCTGGAAAGCTCAAAATAGCTGGCCAGATTGAGCTGGCTCGTGAGAAGTTTAATTTTCCTAATGCTGCTTGGAAATCCCCTTTTCTGAACGTGCGGGGATACTTTGCTAAGGCTCTTAGCCTGAGCGCTTCTGCAGGGAAAATGCCTGCGAAGTGGAATTGATGTGGAAAATGAAACATTCTGGAGGGGACTTGTTTTACTCTCTCTCTTTCCAAGAGAAAGCGATTCCTCTCCTGGCCGGTCCACGGAGCAACATTCATCCAAGTAGATCTCAGGTGCTCGTGACGGTTTCATCTCAAAAAGGACGTAGTGGAGCTGGAAAAGGTGCAGAAGAGAGCGACGAAAATGATTGCTGGGCTTGGGCACCTCCCACATGAAGAAAGGCTGCAGCGTTTGGGGCTCTTTAGTCTGGAAAAAAGGCGCCTGAGGGGGGACATGATAGACAAACACAATTATGCAGGGGATGGATAGAGTGGATAGAGGGACGTTCTTTTCCCTCTCGCACAACACCAGAACCGAAATTCAGAAGCCACTGAAATTGAGGGTTCGGAGAGTTAGAACGAATTAAAGGAAATACTTTTTTACCCAACGGGTAATGAAGCTGTGGAACTCCTTGCCACAGGAGGTGGTGATGGCGTCTGGGTTAGGTGCCTTTCAAAGAGGATTGGACAGATTTCTGGAGGAAAAGGAGTCCATCGTGGGCTACAGGCCAAGATGGGTGGTGCAACCTCCTTACATTGTTAGGCTATTTCAGAATGCTAGGTGCAGGGGAGTGGCAACAGGATGCAGGCATCTTGTTGTCCGGTGTGCTCCCTGAGGCATCTGGTGGGTCACTAGATGGGTCTTGGCCTGATCCAGCGGGACTCTTCTTATGTTCTTCAGGCCCAGACTGCGTTGCGAGTTATTATAGCTCCCTCTCCACAGACAGGATAGCTAATTCTCTTTTATTTACCTCATATTTACCTCAGAATTTTACCTCAGTGAAGGCCTGCTGGATTCAAGAAATGTATCTATTAGTTGGTTCAAAGGCCGGAGAGTGACAAGAAACGTGTGGTTGTCTCGGCACATGAAAGCCTGCCAACTTGAAGGCCAGTCCTTCTCCTGCCGCCATAAAAACCCAGCCTGCCCACAAAGATTGCAGAGACCAAGGGTATCATTCTCGTTCTCCTCCTCTTCCATTTTTCTTCCTGGAATTGAAGGGTGGCTGAAAGGTGTCGTCATTCCGCTCTGCCTATTGTCCCCCGTTCTGCACTGTGCCGGAGTGACACCTTCAGACGCATCCATTCATCTTTTCCGCCCCCCTTCCTAAGCTCGCACAATGGTTATTGTTGTCGGAAGGACCCGGGGCACACTCTTTCATTATTCACTTCATTTATTTTGATGCCCTGCTTGGAACCACTTCATTAAATTTCCTTTTTGGGAACGTCCTGTCACTTTGCCCCTCCTCCTTTCCTCCGCCTGGCTGCCGCAGATAATGTAATAACCGCCATAAACAACCAGGTGACATTCCCATTGAAGGGGAGGCGAGAGGGGAGCCTAATTTGATTTATTGATCATGGATGGATACCCACTTCTTTTAGAATAAGGGAGAGAGAGAGAATTGCAGGAGGTGGCTGAGCCGTTGGCACGAATTGGTCCCTTGGCAAGCCCATCAAGCGCTGGCAAGCTTTAAATATCTCCAGCCATTAACTGATAGGGCAGGTAGCAATTTCCGAAGAAAGGCTGTCCATATTGCCGAGCAAAACACAGCCTATTAAATGATTGTACTGAGGCGACGGAAGCAGGAGATGCTTGTGGAATGACTAGAGGACGACAACGTCTTGGAGGAGGGGAGGGGAGTGCGTAGCAAACGCTGGAGCCTCCTCAAGGCACAGAGCTTGTTTCCTCCCCCCCCCCCAGTGGTTCAACGCTCATGTTCAGGAAAGGGGCTTTGGCAGGGAAGGGTGGTCTAAAGTCCAGTGTTACATAAGAATGTAAGAAAAGCCTTGCTGGATCAGGCCAAGGCCCATCTAGTCCGGCTTCCTGTATCTCACAGTGGCCCACCAGATGCCTCAGGGAGCACACAAGACAACAAGAGGCCTGCATCCTGTCGCCCCTTCCTTGGACCTGGCATTCTGAGGTAAATTTTTGAGGTAAAATTCTGAGGTAAATATGAGGTGAATTTGCTATCCCGTCTGTGGGGAGGAAGCTATAATAACTTGCAACACAGTCTGGGCCTGAAGAACATAAGAAGAGCCTTGCTGTATCTCACAGAGCTGTATCTCACAGAGCCTTCCTGTATCTCACAGTGGCCCACCAGAAACAAGATGCAGGTATCTCGTTGTCTTATGTGCTCCCTGCGGAAATCTGGATTTTGCTATGCAGAGTAAATAAATAAAATGCATAGAATCATCGTGTTGGACCTACAAGGCCATCTAGTCCAACCCCCTGCCTGTAGCAGGAAATCCTCCTAGAGCATCTCCCGCAGGGGCCTGTTGAGCCTCTGCTTGAAGGTCTCCAGTGAGGGAGAGTCCACCACCTCCCTCCAGTGGCAATCTGTCGAACCACCCTTATTGTCAGGAAATTCTTCCTGATGTCCAGCCGGAATCTCCTCTCTTGCAGTTTGTATCCATGGGACCTCGTTCTGCTGTCAGAGGCAGGTGAGAACAAATTGGTCCCTTCTTCCTTACGACAGCCCTTCAGGTATTTGAAGAGGGCTATCTTGTGCAATCATTTCCCCATCCCAAGCCCCACTTTCTCTCTTTGTAGGTATGTGCTGCACACAACACATATTAAATGGCAAAGGTGTGTGCTATACAGTTTGCCCACCTCTAAAGATTCCATTAACCTTTCTTTTGTGGCAAGCATCATTCAGAGCAGGAAGGAAGATGTAAAACACACAAGCGCACAGACACAAACGGTAACATCAGCTATTGTCTTTTGATCCGAGGCGTGTCGAGGCAACAAAATGACATGTTCTGAATAATTCTCTATATGTTTTCTTGCAGGAATGAATTTGCCCATGATCAGAACATCCCTGCAGTCTACGTCGAGGTATTTGATTAAAACGGCACTGTCTGGTGGGATTTTCTCTATAATGCAAGACGCTGAATTATTCTTATTGTTGTGGGGGCCTGGTGCATATTGTTTCTTTCGGAGGGACTGTCTAAACCACCCATTTGGTACCCAAAAGTCAATGTGATTTCTCCTTACATTACTCGGACCTGATTTTTCCTTTCTTCTTAATGTTGGTGGCTGTTTTGGAATGTGTTTTGCTGATTTTGATTCTTGTGGCTTTTTTCGGGAAGGAGGCAAGGATGGTAGATGATTATTGTGTTTTATTTATTTCGAAAACTGCATTCCCCAGGGCCAAGGATTTGGCTGTTGCAACATCAAAGGTGACTAAGGGCGCAGTCCTAACTTGGAGTTAGGTTGGCACAGTTAGTCCAATAAAGATTAGCCAGCGCAAGGGACACCGTCAAGTATGTTTGGACCACTCTCGGACTCAGAGGGGCCAGCACACAGTTGTGTGTCATCTTGACTCCGAGAGTGGTCCAAATGCCACTCCCTTTATCTGGCATTCTGAGGTAAATTTCTGAGGTAAAATTCTGAGGTAAATATGAGGTAAATAAAGCAAAGTCTGACCAGCACAAGGGACACCATATAGTATGCTTGGACCACTCTCAGAGAGGACAGCACACAGATGTGCGCCATCCCCCCCTGAATCTGAGAGTAATCCAAATGTGCTTTACAGTGGCCCTTGTGCCGGCCTAACTTTGCCAATGTGCTGTGGCATGCTGGTTGAAAGCTGCTGCCTTCAGCCATGCTGAGCTTGTGGAAGCCCTGGAAGAATTATTTCGGTGTCTGTTTTGGAGAAATCTCAACTAGTGGAAAGTCGAAACCTACATCAGCTTCCTCCTCCTGTGAATTGTTTTTCTTTTAAAATTAGAGTTTTAAAGTACCTTCCCCACTGAGGAATGTTAGGCGGTTTATCTGCCTGAGGGCTGAAGCAACAGGACTCCAAGAGTCTGTTGAAACGAGGACAGACTCCTCGTGGACCCCAAAGGGAACAGCCACCAGATGACAATGGCTCCATCCTGCTCACCACTCATTCAGTGGAATTCCCTGGTCGCGGTTTCAACCGTACCCAACCAACTGGGGAGCGTTCTATCACCTGCCCTCCCGTAAAAGCGCACAGCCTGAACCGATCTGATTTGCATGTGTCAAACCCCGCAAAACATTATCGAGCGGAAAGTTCTCTTGATGTCTCTGATTGGGATAATTACAGCGCCGGGGGAGACGTTCGGCCTCGCTAAAAATAGTCCAGAGGGTGGGAGCAGGTGGACTTGCGCTCCACCAGGAGAGATCTTTTCTCTTTGTTGTGGAGCAAAGGAATAAAAAAGTGCTTTTAAATGGGGGAGGAAATAAGGATGCCAATATTAGACTGCTAATGAAAATGTGTAGCACTGAAAAAAACCAAAATGAGGTCAGAGGCACAGTCTGCTTATTTACCTTCCACATTTGAATACCGCCTTCCTCCAACGTTGTCATGGCTTCTTTTCCTCCTCACAACAACCTTGTGAGGTAGATGAGGCTGAGAGTGCAAGACTCACCTGGAGTTAGGCCGGCACAGTTAGGCCAGCAAAGCGTGCCCGGCCCAAGGCAATAAGGTATGTTTGGACCACTCTGGGAGTCAGAGAGGCCAGCACACAGATGTGCACCATCCTCCCTGACTCGGAGAATGGTCCAAACGCCACTCCCTTGTGTCTGGCATTCCGAGGTAAATTTCTGAGGTAAATATGAGGTAAATAAAGCAAAGTCTGGCCAGCACAAGGGCCACCGTCAAGTGTGTTTGGACCCCTCTCGGAGTCACACAGGCGTGCACCATCCTCCCTGAGTTCGAGAGTGGTCCAAACGCCATTCCCTTATAGCTGGCATTCTGAGGTAAATTGCTGAGGTAAAATTCTGAGGTAAATATGAGGTAAATAAAGGAAAGTCTGGCCAGCACAAGGGACACCGTAAAGTATGTTTGGACCACTCTCGGAGTCAGAGAGGCCAGCACACAGACGGGCACCATCCTCCCTGACTCCGAGAGTGGTCCAAATGTGCTTTATGTTGGCCCTTGTGTCGGCCACACTTTGCTGGCCTAACTGTGTTGGCCCAACTCAGAGTTAGGATTGCGCTCGGAGAGATTGCTAGAGGTGGCTGACCCATGGTCACACAGGAACCTTAGTGGTGGAGGGGGAAATTTGAACCCAGATCAGAATCCAACGCTCCTGTATACAGAGACCTCCTGGAGGCTGCAGGGACCTTCAGAGTGGCACCTGTGACCATCGCTGACCCCTCTAAAGCGGCCAGCAGAAGCATCCACCAGCCATGTTTAAGGGGTCCCTGCTAGTCGCAGGTGCCATTCAGAAACTCTGCCTCCTGTAGAAGGGCTCTGCAGCCTTCATAGATCTTGGGCACTTCCTGCTGCACTCTGCTGGCTTCCTGAGGGTCTCTATTGGATTCCTCTGATGGCAAATAAGGTACCCTTTTCACTGAACCCCATTGATCCCATAGGATCAATGGTTCGTTGTCTGCAAATTCACTGTTTGATAGGATTTCCCGGAACCTTAGTGGAAAACGAGGACTGACTCTATATTGATTTTGCGGGGTCTGGTCCTCCTTTATTAATGCAACCCAAGGGATGGAGAAAGGACAAGCTTGCAAGCAAGCGAGGTGGGCAGCCCCTCTTGATGCTGGCGCCCCCTGTCTGTCTTGAAATGTAGGACATTTTGAAATTTATCCAGGACAGAAGGTTGGAATGGAGGGCGTGCCTTGGAAAAACAGGACGTCTAGTCATGCTAGCTGCTGCAGAATGCTTCATGGACAACTCCTGCCCCAATTGAAGCAGCTATTTTTTTCACAAGCACCTCTCCATGGTGCTGAAACTTGGACCCAATTCCCTGCTGTAACTCCTGTTTTGTCCAGGGTCGCTACCTGTTGTCCCAGCAGGTCCCCTCCTGCCTTGCCAAAATCTCTGGCTCTGCCTGCCTGCTTACCTGCCAAGCCTGACCACAAAATCACACAGGTGACTTTTTTTCATTATTAGCTTCTGCAGTCGTATGAGGCCAATTTGGAGATGGCCTGGGTGGGTTTACGGCGCCGGCGGGAATCCGATTGAATCGGACTAATGAAAGAGGCGACCTCTATCAGGGGAGGTTAAAGTGATGGCTGGGCCGGCATTGAAGAAGATCTGTGCCGAAGCCGAGGCGCAGACTCGCCAATGGAAATTGCAATATTCACGGCCTGCAGCAATAACTGCATAAAGAAATGATTTGATGCGGGGGCAGCAAAAAGAAGGAAAGGGGTGAAAAAAAGACATAGGAGGGAGAGACAGACAAAACACCTTAACCTTCCCAATCTTTTGGAGTCATACATGGGACAATTCAGGGCACAACCCGAACCTGGAGTTAGGCCAGCAAAGTTTGGCTGGCACAAGGGACACTATAAAGTATGTTTGGACCACTCTGAGTCAGAGAGGCCAGAACACAGACATGTGCCATCCTCCCTGACTCCGAGAGTGGTCCAAATGCCACTCCCTTGTATCTGGCATTCTGAGGTAAAATTCTGAGGTAAATAAAGCAAAGTCTGGCCGGCACAAGGGACACCATAAAGTATCTTTGGACCACTCTTTGAGTCAGAGAGGCCAGCACACAGACGAGCGCCATCCTCCCTGACTCTGAGAGTGCTCCAAACGCCACTCCCTTGTAT
>JAJKFI010000092.1:3523839-3540509 GCA_029204185.1 Lerista edwardsae
GTGTTTGGACCACTCTCGGAGTCAGAGAGGCCAGCACACAGACGAGCGCCATCCTCCCTGACTCTAAGAGTGGTCCAAACATGCTTTATGGTGGCCCTTGTGCCAGCCAAACTTTGCTGGCCTAATGCCAGGTTAGGATTGCACCCTCAGCATTTCTCAAGCCTATATTGGGGGCCTAAATTGACCCACTGTGATTAAAATTGTATTTTAACAACACACCAGGTCCTTTAAGCTGTTAAGGGTGTGCTAACCTGCACACCTTTTTTTTTATTCAGTAATTCAGACCTCTTACTATTCTCGGAGTTGAAGAAAAAAGGCCCAGCCCATTTACTCCTTCGCAATGTATTCCGTGATCCCCGATGATTGAAGAAGCTTAACAACAAGAGAAAGAAAAAAAAAAAGAGTGTGGCTGCTTGAGCCAGAGAAGTAAGTCTTCCTTTTGTGTTAATTTGGAATTGCTGAGATTTCCATTAAGACTCTAAATCACTCCTGTCAATTTGGGATTGAAAGTGGCATCCCCAAAGGGCAGTGATTAATCCACCCAGCTTGCTGGTGCCGTCGCAAAATGTCAGTCCGTAATGAGTCCAGGGCTGGCAGGGGTTTGGTCGGGCTGATCCATTGACAAGTGTTCCGGGTTTGAAAGGGGAGAGGAGGATGTTAATTGAGAGGTGTTCAATCACAGGTTAATTCGCCGCCGTGACGACGCGAGCCCGCTGCCGTTCTCAAGGAGAATTTTACCATTTGGCAGAGTTCATACGGAGATTAAGCATTTCTTGTTGGGATAATTGCCACGTCTTAGCATCCAAACCAGATATTTCAGGGGCCGGACGTCTGTTCTCAGGGTCCTGGTGAGCAAGGGTAAGTAAACGTCAGAAGCAGGGGCATAGGCTGTTTCCCATTCCCTGAGTTTCTTCCCCAGCCTAAATACAGGTGCCATTTGGAAGGTCCCTGCAGCATTCAGAGATCTTTGGGCACTTCCTGCTATACACTACTGGCTTCCTGCTGGCTTCTTCTGATGGCATTTAAGGGACCCCTTGCACCTAACCCCATTGAGCCTATAGGCTACACCCCAAATTAAAGGGATGGTGGCTCAGGGACAAGCCTTCTCTCTAGTGGCACCACAAATATGGAATTCTCTTCCAGAGGAATTAAGAACTACTCCATCCCTTATATCTTCGTGGAGAGGGCTCAAAACATACCTGTTTCCTCTGGCATTAGGATGAAATCCCACCTGAAACAGGTATGTTTGTCTCTAGAATAGTGCTGTAGCTTGACTGGTCCCTTGGATAATTTTGCTCCCTGCCCCTCCAGGGTCTAATAAGATGTGTTGGGTATTGCTCCGTTTGTTTGTTTGTTTGTTTGTGTGTGTGTGTGTGTGTGTGTGTGTGTGTGTGTGTGTGTTTTAATGTTAAAATTAATGCTTAACATTTAAGTAAAACATTCCTTTTCCATAACATCTAAAAACATTGCTGTTAAAATGCTTTCATTCTTGATTATTTTAGGCATTGTTTTTCTATTGCACTTTTAGCATGTAACTCTGTCAACCAGCTTGGACATTTGCTTCGGCATGGGAAAGGCAGAGTATAAATAAATAAATAAATAAATAAACAACAACAACAACAACAACTCTTTCCAGAATTGTGCCCTTAAGTGCAGGTTCCTCAACCAGAAATACGTAAGCATCACAACGCTAAACTTAGATAGCTGGTGGTCGAAACGCAGAAAAGGGTACAGAAACGAAAAACCTTTTTTACAACCAGTGGGAAATGACTCACAACTGCTTTGAGACTTGTATTGTGGATATAATAACTTTCCTTTAATTCTTTTTTTGAAACAGAGGCCGACCACAATGCATTTCACCATGCCACCGACGGAGGTCTTCAGATGGGGAAAAGAAATGAAATCCACACACACACACAAAAGTCAGATTGCACAAAGTACCCAATACAAATAACTTTTGAGCTTCCCTTCTGTGAAACGTTGGACCAAGGATGAGTTGTGAAGTTCACATAAACCCGCAGTGCTTTGTTGCGGTAGCTACTAATTCTCAGTCCTTGATAAATGAGACAAACGTAAACATCACTTGATTATAAGTGTGTTCTTCGCTTGACGGACGTAGCACGGTCTGGATTGTGGCGTTCGCTCGGATCACCTTGAACGGGGGGGGGCGCTCATCCTCAGGATGTATTTTGGCTGGTATTATCCTCTTAAACAAAGCAGCGATTCTTTCTGTGCATTGCCTGTTGCACCTCTACTTCGGAGGGTGGGGGGAACGGCACCTCCAATGGCGACATCGTGACAATAATCGGCAAGTGCTATTAGTGATCCAAGAACCTGTCAGTTGGCTTGGGGGGTGTCTCCCTGTCAAGTGTCCATACTTGGTTTCAGAGCCAATCACTGCAGCTGCAGGACGAGCTCCCGATAAGCCCGCCCTTCCTGTTCCGGCGAGTGGCGCTCTGAGACGTACTCCTTGGCCCTGGTCACAATCTCCTTCTGCAAAACTGGGTCGCCCATCAGGCTTTTGGCCAGCTCGACAAACTCCTGAAAAGACAAAACATCACCATCAATATGTATTATACAGGCTAAACCCCACCCCACCCCCCAAAAAATTATTTATTTATTTCCAATTCCAAACCTTTATTGGCATATAAAACATACAAAGATACTACTAAAACAAACAAAGACACAGAACATACAAAATACAATAAAAACCAGGGGTTAAAAGGCATCACGAAATCTCAACTGCTAGAGGAGGCCCTATTAGCACGTTCAGAGTTGGACCTCACAATACTAAAAATAAACCAAGCAAATTGATGGACAAAATTAGGCTCATCGGAGGAGAAAATTTTTTTAAAAAAATTTCAGAATCAGTCACCTGAAAATTGATCATGGGCAAAAAATTGAGAAACTTATCTCTGGCCTCCTTATGGAGAGGACAATATAAAATAAGATGCTCAATGGATTCAACTACTTGCATGTCACAGGGACAGAGTCTATCTAGATAGGGAGTTCCACTAAATCTGATATCTAGATAGGGAGTTCCACTAAATTTATTTTTTTATCCCGCCTTTCTGCCCAAGGGCACCCAAGGTGGCTTACAACATCAAAAGCAACAACAATATATACCAATTAAAACGATGCTAAAACAATATTTAAAACAGTTAAAATTTAACACAGCAAGCCCCGTGGATCCCACAATT
This sequence comes from Lerista edwardsae, assembly GCA_029204185.1. Lineage (NCBI taxonomy): Eukaryota > Metazoa > Chordata > Lepidosauria > Squamata > Scincidae > Lerista > Lerista edwardsae. Next base: position 3,527,040 of record JAJKFI010000092.1, read on the forward strand.
TAAAACGTAAGGATAGAATGTAAAAAATGCCAGCCTGCCTGTCACCAGTTAAAGGCTTGTTTGAATAAAAAAGTCTTCTGCCCCTGCCAGAATGTTGCCAAAGAGGGAGCAGTTCTTAATTCTAAGGGGAGGGTGTTCCAAAGTCGGGGGGGGGGGGCTTTGCTCCTGAGAAGGCCCTGTTCCTGGCCGCCATCCCCCTCACCTCTCCTGGTGGCGGCACAGTCAGAAGGGCCCCCCCAGATGACCTAAGAGCACGGGTAGGATTATATGGAAGGAGGCGGTCCCTCAGATACCCCGGGCCCGAGCCGTAAAGGGCTTTAAAGGCCAAAACCAGCACTTTGAATTGGGCCTGGAAAGGAACCAGCAGCCGCTGAAGCAACGGCCCGACAAAGTCGAACCGACGCCTGCAAATCTGGTATCTGCAGAGTGGTTTGGAGACCACTTAGCTAAACTGAAGAGCAGAACATGCAGGGAACTTTCTTAACACTAGAGGGCGACTAACTGAACGTTAACAGGAAGCAGGAAGTCCTGCTTCGTGTTATCATCCAGTTAGTTTCCTTTCCACAGCGTGCAAGCTCACAAGGATTGGGTGCCACCATCTTGGCTCTTGCGAGAACCACGATGGTGGTGTCCGGCTAGACCTGGAAGAAGAGGCTGGGGTGGTGGTGTCATAACCCACTCGAGTTTGGGAGCCAAGGATCTCTCCTCTCTGTAAGAACCCACAGCAGAGTTCTCCAGGAGGTCACACTCATTTATATTTGCGACAGAAGCTTTAGGACAAAGCCCAGCAAGGGTTTTCCCTCTCAAAATCCACATCGGACGGTTTCCGCTGCCTAGAAGAAATTTGGTTCAGTTCTTGCCCCCCGCCCCAGGTATTTTTTTTTTTCCTGCTGCCACTACTGTAATGCCGAAGTCCATTTTTAGAAAGATTTCTGCCCGACAACTTCCCTGGCTAACTGGTTTCTCCCCAATGCGGATAAATACACACACACTTGGGGGAGGGGGAAATGTAGAAGGTTCTTCTCTTTCGGGAAGACCAATTGCACTGGTTAACAAAAGGAACCATTTGCAAAGGGAGCCATTTGCAAGGAACAATGAGCTCTCCGGGGATTAAAACGTTAAGGCACAGTCATTTTTTCCCCCTAGTTTTCAAACACAGATGGGGGGGGGGACTGCCAAAGTGTATAATGAAAACAGAGAATCCACCTTCCCGGGACTCTGTGTAATGGTATGCATTAATCATGGCCACCCTGGGGGGAAAAAAAAAAGAAGAAGAAAGGGGTGGGAAATACCCCAACTGCTGGAGAAGAAAATGCATTTTCCACTTTGCAGTTTTTATTTAATCTCGGTTTATATTTAAAGAGTAGCATTACTGCACTTAGGTAATTACTGGGTGGAACTGGAAATCTAATTTGCACACGGCTTCCTCGGAACCAAATTAAGGGCAAATTATAGCCTGGCTAATTAGGCTGTAGGGCAGTGACGGCGAAGGTTTTGGGTTTGCTGTGTCAAAAATGCCTAACATTACCCTACTGGAGTGTCACTCCCCACCGGCAACAAAAGAGAAGCAATTATTTACATACACCTTTATCTAAAAAAAAACAAAACGGTCAAATCACTTGTGGGGCTATGCATTATATCAAGAAACATCAAATCAAATTGTTACAAAATATTGAATCATTACAGGAACAAACTCAGGGTGCAATCCTCACCTTGAGTTAGGCCGGCACAGTTAGGACAGAAAGGTTTGGCCGGCACAAGAGACATGGATGTTTGGAGGATGTTTGTAAAGGATGTTTGGAGCACTCTGGGAGTCAGAGAGGCCAGCACACAGACAAGCGCCATCCTCCCTGACTCTGAGAGTGGTCCAAACGTGCTTTAGGGTGGCCCTTGTGCCGGCCAAAGTTTGCGACTTGACTGTGCCGGCCTAACTCCAGGTGAGGATTGTGCCCTCAGTTGTTGTTAGGTGTTGGCAAATGCTGGTGTGTCATCCAAAACATTGTGGCGTGTCACCTTTGAGCGCATGTCGTAGGTTCGCCATCACTGCTCTAGGGCAAAGCGTCAGAACATGTATTTTGTGTCGTTACCTGTTGGCTCGAATATAGCAGTCCCGTGGCTCTATGGGTAATTATGGCAGCATTTCCAGGGATATTCCTTGCCAGGACTGGAACACTTAAATCCATTGCCTACGGAAGGGGAAAAAAAAAGACTTTGGTTAGGTCCTGACCTACAGTTCGAAGAACACTGCCCTGGGGCATCGGGGTCTGTCTCTGCCCCATAGAAGGCCTGCTGTAGGGCTTAGAAATGCACTCCCCATTTTCACGATAACCAGAAATAAATAATAATAACTTGTATTTATATTTATAATAACTTGTATTTATATACCGCCTTTCTTAAGATCACTAGATTTCTCTAATGACTGTAACTCAAGGCGGTTTACATAGGCGGACTTTTATTCACAAACCCGAAGGTTTTTACAATTTACAGAAACGTTCTATCTTGCAAGAACAGCACTCATACAGATGGATCTTTCTGGATTTAGCCTTCTTTCTTAGCCACCCGTCTGTCTTCTGCTGGCTGATAAGAGGCTTCCCTGCTCCCACCAGAGACGCAGCTGACTTCAGCACACTCCTCCTCCCACAAGGCAGCTGTCATTCCAAGGTGTTTGGCAGGCCTGCTAAGGCCTGGGCAAGCCCCTCACAGCTCTCCCCAGACCCCACAAGTGGGGGATGGCACCCCCTGAAGCTGTAGTACCTGGAATAACGTAACCCGCCCCCACTCTGCCTCAGCTACATCCCTGATGTGTGGGGAAGAAACTGGCCTTGAACCTCCATCAGGCCTAGAAACTTGTAGAAACATGTACAGAAGAAACGCCAGAGGCAAATTCCAATCTTCTGAGGGGAAGCTGGCGTGTCTGCTTGTCGAGTGAAGCCCCTCCGACCTGAAATTTTAATTACTGCCGCCAGCGTCAGAACTCCTGAAACGCACGGGGCCTTCGTAGTGCTTAATGCCTCGTCTTGTACAATTATCGCAGCGTCAGACAACAGAGAGAGAGAGAGAAAGAAATCCACTCTTCAGGTTGTTCAATCCATACTGATTCTCTGCCACTTAGGAGAGAATGCGCTTTTAATTACTCTCATTACGGTTTCTGACGGGGAAACGTGAAGTCCCTGCGGCGTAGTCAGGGCAGAAGCAAAGCATGAAAAACGGGGTGAAGAAGGGGAGAGTGATTTGGGGATTGCCTCCACCGCCTCCTTGCTAAAACTGCAGCAATTACATTATTATGCTGGTCAGTTTAATTGGATTAAAGCCTGCCAGAACGCCAGAATCAAGGGAGCGGCCACAGGGTGCAGGCATCTTGTTGTCTCGTGTGCTTCCTGAGGCATCTGGTGGGCCACTGTGACATACAGGAAGCTGGACTAGGTGGGCCTTTGGCCTGATCCAGTGGGGCTGTTCTGGTGTTCTTAAGGCCCAGATTGGGTTAAAGGTTATTGCAATTCCCTCCCCACAGACAGGATAGCAAATTCACCTCATATTTACCTCAGAATGCCAGATACAGGGGAGTGGCAAAAGGATGCAGGCATCTTGTTGTCTCATGTGCTTCCTGAGGCAGCTGGTGGGCCACTGTGACATACAGGAAACTGGACTAAGTGGACCTTTGGCCTGATCCAACGGGGCTTTGCTTATGTGCCTAGTTACACCTCTACCACTTGCGTCTCCCTGTCTCCTGTGGCGAATGGACTGGGGTTGAGATCCGAGCCAAGTGGCTGCCATCAGGCCACGGGACTGGCCTGAAGCGCCCCACAGTGGCTCACGAACAGACAGACATGCCTGTAGGGTCCGATTTATTTAGTCTCCACAACAAGCAGGTGGGTTCAAAAACAACATTTTTTCCCTGCTACCAGGGAAAGCCATTTCTCCTGGCTTCCCCTGTCCGCTGAAACAGGGATAGTGACAGATGGCTCCTGCCACTGACCGTCTCGGCTGGAGGGGACGGGGCTGCCTAATTAAAATGGCTCCGTCTTTCCAGAGCGTCTTGCTCAGCAAGCAGATGGCCCGGCTTTATTGCGGAGGCCAAGAGTGTCCTCCGTGGGCAAAACTGGGCAAAACACGGGTTTTTGAAAAATGACAGAGAAACTGGGGTAGGGGGGTGGCGGTGACTACAGATCGCGCCGCTCGTTGTGAATCTCCCACGTACAAAATGAACAGCAACAACAGCACAAATGTACACACTCCACTGTCTCTGCCCTGCAGGGAATTTGGCAGACCGAACCATCTCAGCTGTCTAAGGAAGCAGCAATATTTTGCAGTTGAGGGCCAAATATCTGTCAAGCCGAACATTGTTGGTTTATTACCAGAGGCGGGGGAACAACGGTGAGAACAAAACAAAGACACCGCTTTCTCCCCTTCTCATTTTTGGTAAAACAAAACAAACCAACAACTCCCCTGCCACAAAAAAACAAGATCGGAAAATAAATAAATAAATAAATAAATAAACACACACACACACACACACACACACACACACACACACACTGTATCACCTATATCACCGACCTAGTACACTTTTAAAGCAATTATTAGTGTAAATCTGGAATAAAAACATGGCTTTCTGCACTTGGAAAACAAAGAATTCCACCCCCTAAAATGTTATTTCCTACCCTGTACTGACTACTAGTTGGGCAAAATGAGGCAGAAAATTGCAGGTGAGGATAAGGGGATTTCCGTTCCCATTGGGGGTTGCCCAACGTAGCCACACAGCCCTCCTCCTTTCCAGCATCCCATTTTCCCACACTTTCAAAGATGGCTGCCCTACGTGCTTTGCGACCCGTCTGAAATTGGCTCGCAACCCGCTGGAGGGTCTCGACCCACAGTTTGGGAACCACTGGTCTAACACATGTTGGGTATTATACGCACAGTGATTACGTCAATAAAGGTTTTGACTGACTGCAACCTGGCGATAGAGTGTCAATGCACAGGATGTTTCGTGCAAGAGAGTGGCAACAGGATCCAAGCATCTTGTTGTCTCGTGCCTCCCTGGGGCACCTGGTGGGCTGCTGTGAGATACAGGAAGCTGGACTAGATGGGCCTTTGGCCTGATCCAGCAGGGCTCTTCTTATGTTCTTATGATAGCAAATTCTCTTTTATTTACCTCATATTTACCTCAGAAATTTACTTCAGAATGCCAGGCACAAGGGAGTGGCCACAGGATGCAGGCATCTTGTGGTCTCATGCCTCCCTGGGGCACATGGTGGGGCCATTATGAGATACAGGAAGCTGGACTAGATGGGCCTTTGGCCTGATCCAGCGGGGCTCTTCTTATGTTCTTATGTTCGTGTGGACCCCGGAAGACTCCGGCACACCCACCTCTAAGATGGCGGCAGACATCCCCTCCGAAGCGGAACTGTTGACCACGGCAAAGCAGTTTCTCATGACCGCATGGAGGTCTTCCTGCGGAATCTCCGGAAGCAAGTGGACTCCTCCCAACCTATCAGGGACGACACTGGCCTGTTAAATGGGCTTCAGATTTCTTAGCCATTTTCCAACAGCAAAGCGAAAAAAAGGCCTATTTCCAACCTTGACGCCAGCAAAACAGCCACACCGCCCTCCCCCTTTCCAGCGTCCCAGCTTCCCCTATTTTCAAGACGGCTGCTCTAGGTGCTTCGCGACCCACCTGAGATGGGCTGGTGCCACACTGGTGGGTCCCGACCCACAGCTTGGGAACAACTGACCTAAGGCATACGATGTTAGAAGCCTACCTTTCAACTTTCTCTTTCACTTCCTTTGCAAAGTCTGGATCAACCTATGAAAGGGGTGATAAAAAACACACACCATTATCTTGGACCATCAAAGAATCTTCCAGGTCAGGAAGAAACAAACGCTCTTGCAGGATGGCAGCAGTCCAACTCCAAAGCAAACAGCAGTAATTGCCTCTTATGGCGGGGGGGGGGGAAGCTCCATTAGCCTCTGTCCTGAGCTCGTTTCTAAGGAATGATGGCTGTAGACAGGCTGACACCTTAGCAATACCCTGTACAGCCATAAAAGTGGGTGCCACGACTACACACAACCGCTCTTAACAATAAAATGCACACATGTACATAAGGCAGTGGTTCTTGAACCTTTTAGCACCGGGACCCACTTTTGAGAATGACCATCTGTCCGGGACCCACCGGAAGTGATGTCACGGCCGGAAGTGCCGTCATTGTGATGCCAGAGCCTGCTGCTTTCCTGAGAACGCAGCCGTCAGTTGCCCTTTTCCAATGGCAAAGGGAATCAGAAAGAAGAAAAAGCCTATTTACAACCTTGACCCAAGCAAAAGAGCCACACGGCCCTCCCCTTTTCCAGCATCCCATCTTCCCATTTTTTCCCAACTAAACAGCGGCTGTACTAGATGCAATGTGACCCACCTGAAATTGACTCACACCCACCTAGTGGGTCCTGACTCACTGTTTGAGGAAACACTGCAATAGAAGTTCAAGCGTACCGAGTTGAGCATTGAGCCTGGTTTGACCTAACAACAAAATCAGATTTACAGGGGTGTGAGGCGGGTGTGTGTGCGTGTGTGTGCATTTCTCCATCCCCAGCTGAAGTTTTACACCGTCTGTCTGTCTGTCTGTCTGTCTGTCTGTCTGTCTGTCTGTCTGTCCCCTGGCAGACAGAAGTCGCACATTGTTTGCGACCAGCCAACACCTGTTAATTATGTGCCAATAAAATAGCCCCCGTGACTGAGCAGCGAGGCCAACGAGAGAAACAACGGCTCATCAATAGTCAGAAACAAACTATTTTGCTCCACGAGGGGAAAGTTTGCTCCACGAGAGGAAAAGTAGGTGCTGCTTGGTACGCGAACTGGGAAAGCCGATTTAGATGTTCAGAGAAAGCCCGAGATACAGCCCTCCCCCGTGGAAATCGCCCTCTGCCGCTTCGGAATGCACGTGAAGAACCATGTTTGGAAGCTCCTCGCCTGCAGAAAACTAGCCAGCCAACCCAATGCCATGATGCACTAGATGTCTATCCAAACCCAAAGCAACACCCCCACACACATCTGAAGGGTTAGGGGCAAGTAACACGATGCTAATTATTCCACTCTTTCTAGGGCTTGTCCTTGGCCGAATTTCACATCTGATGTCTTTTAAGATGTTGCCCTCTTGTGGATACAAAGATACACTTTGCAATCAAAACGGAGGCTCCCTTTTTCCGAACACAAAACACACACAAAGGGAAAAAAAAAACAGACGTTTTACACAGAGCGGAGATGAGCGAATGGGTTGTTTTCGGTCCAACATTTCTTGGTGGGCCAGACGGTGAAATTGTGGCATCAGTTGCCAAACTTCATTAGTCTGAGAAGGAAAAACTGAGAGCAGAAGTAGGTCTAGGGTGGGTACGAACGGCAAGAGAGGAGATTCCACTTGGACATCACGAATATTTTCTTGATGGTCAGGGTGCTCTGAGAATGGAAAGGTCACCAAGGGAGGTGGTGGAACAGAAGCCCACTGGATAAGCCAAAGGCCCAGCCACTGGCCCACCAGATGCCTCAGGGAGCCCAAAAGACAACAAGATGCCTGCATCCTGTGGCCACTTCCTTGCACCTGGCATTCTGACGTAAATTCCTGAGGTAAAATTCTGAGGTAAATAATAACCCAATCTGGGCCTTAAGAAGATAAGAAGAGCCCCGCTGAATCAGGCCAAGGCCCATCTAGCCCAACTTCCTGGATCTCACATGGCCCACCAGATGCCTCAGGGAGCACCCAAGACAGCAAGATGCCTGCATCCTGTTGCCACTCCCTTGTATCTGGCATTCTGCAGTAGCCTACTTCTAACGTTAGGAGGTTGCAACACCCACCATGGCCTTTTCCTCAATGGACTTTTCGTCCAGAAATCTGTCCGGTTAGGATGGGGATCTGAGAATGTATCCCCTTCCTTAAGCAATGCACACCTGTACATGGAAGGTAGACATGTAAAGTAACTTAGACCATGATGAAACTGAGGAATGCATTTTTAGAATGTGTCCTTAGAGGAAAGAAAAAAGAACTTACCGCAGGTCCAATGATGACCAGGTGTATATTCGGTTCCTTTCTGTGCCATTCTTTTAAACAAGAGGAGAGGGTTTGGTTACAGGGAAATTAACGACATTTCTACAAAATCAAGGCTTTGCAACTCAAAGACAAGTCTACAGTCCTAACCTGGAGTGAGGCCGGCACAGTTACGCTGGCAAAGTTTGGCTGGCGCAAGGGACACCGTAAAGCACGTTTGGACGACTCTCAGAGGCCAGCACACAGATGTGCGCCATCCTCCCTGACTCCAAGAGTGTTCCAAATGTGGTTTACAGTGGCCCTTGTGCTGGCTAAACTTCGTTGCTCTAACTGTGCCGGCCTAACTCCAGGTTACAATTGCCCCCCGAGTCAGTGAATTGATTCATTTAAAAAGCATTTTTGATTCATCTAAAAAAAAAAATCCCTATATACTGATTTATAAGGAAGCAGGCGGTTTTTAAAAGTTAGTCATTTTAATGCAAGCCGTGACAAAATTATTGGCTGCAAGAGCCATTGTAGAAGAGGCATTCCCCCCATTCTGTCTCAACCAAGATGGAATGCCTCTTCGAAGAGGCGGCGCCTTGCGACGCACAAGAGGTATCATCTTGCAGTGCCGTGGGTGGCTGGTGCTGTCTGGGAAGAGGCATTCCCCTTCTCAGACACGCGCGAGGGAATGCCTCTTCTAAGATGGAACCCATTTTGATACACAAAGACTTCATCTACATGCAACCGCGCACAGATTAATCAACTGATTTGACTAGAGCGCCCTAGATTACTGTGCAAAGACTCCTTTAAACCACGGAGTAGTGGCTTTACTTATTAGTCAAGTTCCTTGCTAAGCCCAGTGATATTTAGACAGCGGGGCTTGTTGCCTAGTTTCAACATGAAGATAGATTGGATTAGAGGCACGAGAGGCACTTCTTTAAGTGGTGTCCTCTTATATTTAGCAGGGAGAGAGCAATTGTCCCTCTTCACCCCAGCAGTGTCTTTCTCATGGCTGTTGCTGGTGGTGTTCTCCATTCCTTTTAGATTGTGAGCCCTTTAGGGACAGGGAACCATTTAAATTTAATGTTATTATTTACTTGTAAACCGCTTTGTGAACTTTGTGTTGAAAAGCGGTATATAAATACTAGTGATTGATTGATTGATTAGTCTGACAATGAAATTCATCATGTAATCAATGATACATCACCAGGAGCCAGTTTCAAAGTCATGTCACACTTGCATTTTCCTTGCGTTAAAAATAAAAGTCATCATTTACGCTGCTCAGTCGTGGACAGTATCCCTGACACACATTCTTTCTCTCTCTCTCATATCCCCCTCCTTCCAATAGTCCTTCAGCAAAGAATTTCAGGGATCTCCACAAAACTACAATCCCCAGAATTCCTTGGAAGAACAAATTTGTCTTATTTTGCTTATATTAATACATTAGGTCCTCAGTTTCCAAGGGGTGTCTGTTCACTGGACAGATTTCTGTTCGCCAGATTTCCAACCGCAGATTTCATTATCCATGTACTAAAATACGCGGATACTGAAATCAGCGGTCGGAAATCTGGTCGTATCCGGAGGTGTTCCGAGAGGTGGGGAGGATGCACACAACCTCCCGTGCCTCAGAAGAATTGCTGGACATGACCTCTGGCCGCGTCCAGGAGATCCTCTGAGGTCCTTGGGTTCCATCAAGGTGGGCTTCCAATCTGCGTTGAGTCAAATAAGCGGATCACAAGAACCCACAGATGATGAGGGACCCAATAATCTATTGCATTTTAACAGTCAGTGACGAAGTCTCCAGTTATTGCTTCGATTTTATGAGCCAGGAAAGCGACAATCCGATGCACCCTTGCGTAGGAGTAAGCCCTACTGGGCAGAGTGGAATTTACTTCTGAGTAAAGGCACGCAGGCTTGCACTGTTAATCTGAAGCAGTGGAACGTGGTGGCGCAGCGGGCTAATCCGCTGCTGGGCTTTCCGACCGGAAGGTTGGCAGTTCGAGACCCCGTGACAGAGTGAGCTCCCGTCGCTTGTCCCAGCTCCTGCCAACCTAGCAGTTCGAAAGCGCCTAAATGCCAGGAGATAAATAGGGACCACTTCGGTGGGAAGGGAACGGCGTTCCGTGCGCTACGGCGTAGAGTCATGCTGGCCACATGACCATGGAAGCTTGTCCTCGGACAAAACGCCGGCTCTACAGGCTTTGAAACGGAGATGAGCACCGCCCCCCACAGTTGGTCACGACTAAACCATTTGGTCGTGGGGAAACCTTTACCTTTAGAGGCACACAGGCTTGCACTGATAATCTGAAGCAATGTAACACTGGGCCAGCTGGGCACTCGTTGCCTTCCCAGAGCAACTGGTCTTACGGAGCTGCAGTGCCTTCTTTGGCCATCAACCCGCGTGGCGCTGCAGCGCAGGAAAGAAACGTCTAACGGCTTCTGAGAACTGCCCTGGTGATCGAGGGTAAGAGTCCTTGGTGCCTTACACCTGCGCATTTCATAGACACCCCATATAGCCAAGTCACATATAGACGCCCCATATAGCCAAGTCAAATAGCCAGATAGCCAGGAAAAAAGCACCCACTGGAAGGGAGAAATGGAAAGCCAGGGTACTGACCTGCAAAGGCATCCACCACGTACAAGGGGTCCTTGACTTTTCTCAGGCCGCAGACCAAAAGAAGGATGCGGGGACAGCTGTTCTCTTGGGAAATCCCTGTCGACAAGGAGTAACCAAAAACAAGAAGTCTCGAAAAGGCCAAACTTCAGAACTGGGTTCCAACCAAGGAACCCACCTCCCACCTCCCCCAGGACTTCCACAATGGGGGTGGCAGCAGCAGCCATCAGCCAACAAGCCACGGAAAACACAGAGATCCCGCCAACATTGGAGGTCGACGTTGGCTATCCGCGGACCGCTGTTCCGCGGATAGCCACATCATCCATGTTGAGGACCCTTCCAACAACACGAAAGGGCAGGGCCACAGACCAGAGAGCGTACACTCTAGAACAGGGGCATTCAAACGTTTTAGACCAGGACCCACTTTTTAGAATGGCCCTCGTGTGGGGGCCCACCGGACGCGATGTCATTAACCTGGAAGTGGTGTCTTAGCCAGAATTGACCCACCAGTGGGTCGCGAGCCAATTTCAGGTGGGTCGCAAAGCACCTCGAGCAGCCATATTGAAAATAGGGGAAGATGGGATGCTGGAAAAGGGGAGGACTGTGTGGTTGTTCTGCTTGTATCAAGGTTGTGAATAGGCTTTTTTCTTTCTAATTCACTTTGCTGTTGGAAAACGGCTGAGAAATAACCCAACTTCTTGCTGCATTCTCAGGAAAGCAGCGGGCTCTGGCGTCACAATGACGGCATTTCCGGCCATGACATCACTTCTGGTGGGTCCCGGACAGATTTTCATTCTCAAAAGTGAGTCCTGGTGCTAAAACATTTGAGAACCACTGCTCTATAGCAGGCCTTGTGATACAGAAACATTTCCTCCGCAACAACAGCTATGAAGGGTGGGGAAGAATGAATCTTACCCACAGCTATCTCTCCCCTACACCTAATTTTCTCCCTGTTGCCTCCTTGATAAAACACATATAGCAGAAATAATCCCTGATCAGTGCCTTATCCCTTATTTCTCCCCAAGCCTTTGTGATCTCTTTTTTTTCAAAAGAGGTATTAAAACCTGAAAGCGCGACACTCTCAAGTTGCTGGCGTCGGTTTTGGGCGCTCATTTCCCTAAATGTCACCGCGGCTTGGAAGCGGCAGGCACGTGGCAGCAACATTGCTTTTCTCCAAATTAAAAAGCAAGCCCGGATTTAAACGCTTTTGCGGCCGCTGCCTTCCCTCAGCCCCGATTTGCCGCGGTGTTATCGCGGCAGATCAGAGGCGAGGCAAAAAGTAATGCAATGAAACTAAGGAGGCAATTTTATTTTTATTTTTTAACAATATGACTTTATTGTCCAAAATAATAGTAATAATAGTAATAGTAATAGTAATAGTAATAGTAATAGTAGTAGTAGTAGTAGTAGTAGTAATAATAATAATAATAATAATAATAATAATAATAATAAAACACACAGAAAAGTAGAACACAATTACAAAACATTGACTACGTTTTTTTTTCCTGGAAAAGGCAATCAAAATATTAGCAGCGCTCTTAAAAGTTAAGCAGCAATAGATTTCTTTCTGTGAAAGGAAAGGAAGTTCCCCTGAAGGGCACTTTGTGGAATACTCCAATTAGAGAGCCCTGCCAATTGAATTCTTTCCCCTTCTTCCTGTACAAAGAGGCTGTGAGATTTTACTTAGCTATAACTAAACCCTAAAAATTTTCTCCACCTACGCCCTCCCACTTTGTATTTAGCAGTCTACTCTGGCAAACGGTGGCGTTAGCCTGTGGAACCCCTTGCCACAGGAAGGGGTGACGGCGTCTGGCCTGGGTGCGGATTCCTGAAACTGTGGATAACTGACCCGCGGATACAGGGGTGGGTAGGGGAAGCCTGAATTTCAACTTGTTCCAGGGGACTAGGAGATCATCAGACTTGAGGATCCAGTATGCAGTGACAGGCACATTCCCTGTCTCACAACATTCCTGCCCGCAATCAGCATCGCTTGTTCAAATTAAGATATAACAGTGTCTCGCGCCGTTTGTTCTGCTGTCGCCGAGGAAACTGCGTCTCCCCGGGCATACCCACCCCAGCTGGGGGAGAGCAGGAGAACGCTTTGTAAATACAATCAAAAGAGCCTATCGAGAATAATTCCCAACGGCCTGGCGACGGAACACGTTTTTAAAAAATACGACACATGCAAGAGCAAACACAAGCTGCATCCCTCTGAGCGGCGCTCGGTCCAACGCCTTCCCGGCATGTGGGCCGAAGAATTTCAGAAATCCGACTCGTTGGAGAAATTGCCGATAAAAGTCTTACAAAATGCGTCTTGCAGATCATTAATCTTGCGGCGGGCCCACAGGCCTCTGTGCACCTTAGAGATATCAAGGGAAACTCGCTGGAAACAGAAAGCATGCAGGGGAGAGATTACCTGATGTGAAGTGACTCGGAGCGCAATCCTAACCTGCAGTTAGGCTGGCATAAGTTAGGCCAGCAACGTTTGGGGGGCACAAGGTGTGTCTGGACCACTCTCGGAGTTAGGGAGGATGGCGCGTGTCAGTATGCTGGCCTCCCCTGACTCCAAACATACTTTATGGTAGCCCTTGTGCTGGCCAGACCTTGCTTTATTTACCTCATATTTACCTCAGAATTTTACCTCAATGCCAGATACAAGGGAGTGGCGTTTGGACCACTCTCGGAGTCAGGGAGATGGCGCATGTCTGTGTGCTGGCCTCTCTGACTCTGAGAGTGGTCCGAACATACTTGACGGTGTCCCTTGCGCTGGCCAGACTTCGCTTTATTTACCTCATATTTACCTCAGAATTTTACCTCAGAATGCCAGATACAAGGGAGTGG
>JAJKFI010000092.1:3541817-3597251 GCA_029204185.1 Lerista edwardsae
AAAAAAAAACTCTTAATAGTCTAGAAGTAAAAAAGAATTACTCTCATATTGACAACTACTTGTGTTATGAAGAGATTTTAATGTAATTTTCCTACTGTAATACTTATGAAATTCTGAACATTAACAGACATTTTTTTATGGGGCATGGCCGTTTTATTTTTGCTTGTGTAGATTTCAAAAAATAAGTCTGTCACAATAGTGCAATCTGAGTTTAAATAGACAGCAAGTAGCATTTCGTCCAGTGTGTTCAGTAATATAATTATGCAGAATTAAACCTTGTAAGTGCATATTAAATCATAATCAGGTTACCAATAATGTTTCTCCACGATCACACGTTTTTATTTTGGCAAGTTTTTACTTCAGGAGTAAACTATTAAGTCCTAAGCATCACGCGCAAACCAATCTGAAATGCTTGGAATCAGCATTGTTTTGAGTATAATGACGTAGCCGCTAAGCCCGCCCCCTGGCTTCACTTCGTTCCTATTAACTGCATGGGCGGGGCCACCTCCTGGGCCAAATGCTACACAAGGATCTCTGCCATGCCCTGTCTTCCTGTTCCCATGCCTCTCCTCTCCTTCACACTTCCTGTTCCTCTCTGTTCCTTCCTGAACCAAGGAGACAGGAAGATTGAGGTAGTTCGAGGGTCTCCTTGCTAATTTGCCTTCTGTGACCATCATCTCAGCCAGCCTTCCAGGAAGGGCTTGGCACCCTCTGTATCTGTGGGGGGGGGGGCTGTTCCCCGACTCCCCCCTCCATGGATACCAATATCTGTGGAAAATTCCATTGTCAGATAGGCCTGGCCAGCAAGATCTGTGCAATTCCAACCCCAGATCTTTAAAGTTGAGGTGGGGGACCCTCGTGACGGTAGCTCTCCCACAGAGCAAGTGAAATTTGGCAGCTTGCGCCAGGAGCCAACCACATCCCATATGATCGTTGGGGCCAGTTCCCTCCCTTCTGATAAATCACCCTCTTTTCTGCGTACCTGCCAAGATTCCCCCCATTAATCCCTCCCGACGGCAAGGAGGGAGAATACCAACACTGTGCGATGTGAAAGGGCTGGAGTAGGGGGCCGGGAGGGAGATAGCCCCATGCAGTGAGAGAGCAGCTTCTGTGAACATTTGGCAATAACAAGAGGGCTCAGCCAGGCGAGAGATCTGCCCCCCCTTAAATATTGCCGTTCCCCCCAATAGTCTCACGCTAAGCCTACTCCAAATCTTCCTTCTGGGACAAATCACAAGATGAGTCCAGACTCTTTTCGGTTGCCTTCAGTTCTCAAGTGGCAATCATTGCATGCTTTCCCACCCACCCCCAAAAAAGAAAAAAAATCATGCAAAACGATTCAGGCGCAACATATAATAAATCTAACTCCCTGGCGTGTTTTTTTTATCTTCCACAAAGAGAGGGGGGGGAGGATCGGCGAGCAAAGAGAAAAGACCGCAAGAGGGGAAAGAGAGAGACCGGAGAGAAATCTATTCACTGATCAGAGAAGGGTATTTGCCTGCCAAGTTGCAGCCAGGCAAAGGATTCTGGGCCGACTCCCCACGACCGCCACTGAACTTATCACCACCACAGACACAAAGCTGTGTCCTGTGTCTCACCCGTTTCAGTGTCTGTCCAATAAGCAGCTGGATGCCTGGAAGAATTTGGCGTGGTTGCAAGAAAAAAGGCAGCTCTAAGGCGGCTCTTTCAGGCCCAGTGGCTGACACAGAGATATGTTGGAATGTCTCCTTCCTCCTCTGAAAATTTTGAGCATCGTTTGAGGCCACTTCTAGAAATCCGTGCTACTTATTCGTGGGGAGGGGGGTTTAGTTAGTGATTTTCACCCCAGAAAATTACTTGATTCAAATTGCAGTGTTGTGTGCTTTTATCCAAATTTGTATTGCAAATTGTACAAACAGCCCAATAAATAAGGGTGAATCGCCCTACAAGGGTAAGCAATCACACGCACATACTGCAGCCTGAATAACCTGCTCAAAGATTCCCATGCTGCACCCTGGTTGCTGCTTGGAGCGTCAGGAAACTGCTGCTTACTACTTCCACATTTCATTAAAGTAGCCCCAGCATGCACTGTGAGCTATGAACATGTGTGCTCATGCAAGCTTAAGCAAGCTTCCTCCTGTTTCTGCCACTCCTCCTCCTGATCCCTTCCTGAAAACTATTTGTGGATGCCTCAAAAAACTGGGTCAAAAATAAACAAAGGTGGTGTCATTTTTGTGAAATTGATCTAAATTTGGGTCAAACTCTGTCAAAATAAGCAAAAGCGGTGGGGTGTTTTTTTGTTTTTTTTTTGTTTTTTTGCATTTTAACCTAAATTTCATTTCCTGTCGCATTTTCAGTAGAAATTCTTGTTATTTGGCGTTCACCGAAGAAAACCATCCCTCCCTATGGTAGTGGTTCTCAAACGTTTGAGACTGCGACCCACTTTTTAGAAGGACACTCATTTCGGGACCCACTGGAAGTGATGTCATCTCACTAACCTGGAAGTGATGTCATGGCTAGAAGTGACATCATCAAGCAGAACGTGCCGACGCTCCCATCTCCAATCGCAACCCACTTCCAGTTTACTGATTGGTGCCCACTTTCTCTGCCTTGCCCAGGGCCCCCCAATCGCCATCCCCTGCCCTTTTGCTGGACAGGGCATCAGGTGTCTGCCACATGTACTAAGGATTCGGGGGTGGGCCTGGTCATTGCTGCTGTAACCCAGAAAATTCACGCAGAAATGACAAGCAGTTATGGTGACAAGAGATCGGAGTTCTGGGGATTTTCCCCGCAGGCTGTTTATGAGCCTTCTGGCCAGGAAGGGGTTAATCATGAAGGAGTTCAAGCCAGGGCCACAGACTTGGCAGTGAATATAGATGAAGCACTCACATTATTAAACAGACTCCATCCTCCTCCTCCCGTTCATAATAAATTTAGGCTCAACTCTTAAGAACACTCACATGAATCGGTTTAGGAAAGCTGAGGAGACAAATCCACTGGCATTTGCTGCTGGGGGGGGGGGGCTCATAAACCATGCAGATCACGTGGGAGGGAACAAAAAAAAAATCACATAGATGCTCCTAAAAGGGGAAACCTCATATGCTTAAAAGCACAATCCTAACCTGGAGTTGGGCCGGCACAGTGAGGCCAGCAAAGTTGGGCCAGCACAAGGGACACCGTCAAGTAGGTTTGGACCACTCTCGGAGTTAGAGAGGCCAGCACACAGACGTGCACCATCCTCCCTGACTCCGAGAGTGGTCCAAATGCCACTCCCTTATATCTGGCATTCTGAGGTAAAATTTTGAGGTAAATATGAGGTAAATAAAGCAAAGTCTGGCCAGCACCAGGGACACCGTAAAGAATGTTTGGAGTACTCTTGGAGTCAGAGAGGCCAGCACACAGACGGGCGCCATCCTCCCTGACTCCGAGAGTGGTCCAAACGCCACTCCCTTGTATCTGGCATTCTGAGGTAAATTTCTGAGGTAAAATTCTGAGGTAAATAAAGTAAAGTCTGGCCAGCACAAGGGACACCGTCAAGTCGGTTTGGGCCACTCTCAGAGTCAGAGGATGGCACACAGGCATGTGCCATGCTCCCTGGATGCTCCTGGGCATGAGAATGGGGGTTGTTACAGGCACACAAGAGTGCCCTTATTCCCATGTTGGAGGGTATGGCATGTTTGCCATTCATTTGTCCCCGTCCAGGGCTGTGAAAGGACAGAGCCCTCAGAAAACCCTGAATAACAGCTGCTCTGAGCGGGATAGTACTGGCTTTTGTCACGTCTTTCTCTCTTTCCAAGGCCCGAATTCAGAGCGGGAGTTGTTTGGTGTTTGTTTTCGGCTGCCCCTTTGCCTGCCAAGCCATCACCGGCCATTAACGTCACGTCATGCAGCTTAGAGCGCAATCCTAACCTGGAGCGAGGCTGGCACAGTTGGGCCAGCAAGGCCTGGCCAGCACAAGGGCCACCGTCAAGTAGGTTTGGGCCACTCTCGGAGTCGGGGAGGGTGGCGCACGTCCGTACGGTGGCCTCTCTGACTCCGAGAGGGGTCCAAACCAGTGGTGTCATCCAAATCATTTAAGAACAGATACTCACTTTTGATTGGCACATGTCGGGACCCACCCACCGGAAGTGACGTCATAAGCCAGAAGTGATGTTGTGGCAGGAAGGGACATGAAAAAAGCCCTTTTGGAGGCCTCAGATGATTTTAAACTGACCCAACAGTTGCAACAGTATTCCACAGCACCCCCAGAACATGTTAAGGAGGCCTGGCATCATGTTAAAACCCCAGAGCAACTCGTTTTTCAGTGGCAAGGAAAGGAAAGGCTCCGCTCGCTGCCTGCCTGCCTGCCTGCCTGGCTCTGAGAACATGCAGGCAACTCAAACATGCAGGAAGTTCAAACGTTGCAGAGGGCGGAGTCGACGAGTGGGCGGGCGAATGGGCGGGGCCAGCTATAATCCTAGAAACCAGTACTCGCGTTCCACCGCGTACCCCCTGCATGACATCACTGGTCCAAACCTACTTGATGGTGGCCCTTGTGCCGGCCAAACTTTGCTGGCCTAACTGTGCCAGCCTAACTCCAGGTTAGGATTGTGCCTCGCATCTCTTCCCAAACAGGTTAACGTGATAAACAGTCACAACAGGAAAAAATGAAACAATATAATCAAGGAAGTGAGCCATATTGCAGAGTGACAATTACCGCCACCTAGTCACAAACGATAATGATACAGACATGATAATAGTCTAGCACAATGTTATGGAGACAGCTCTTATAATTAAGGAGCGCACTGTGCGTGCTAAGGGGAAGGAGCACTGTAGGACGTCATGTGGCGATACCTCCATCTTATTCTCTAACAAGGCACGGGGTGTAGCTCCTTTCACTATCACAGACCATGGTGTTGACCTATTAGGAACTAGGTGCAGAGATTAGGGGAGGAAGTGTTATATGGAGGTTTAGCTGTCGCCTTGCCTGAAGAAGCTAAGCAGGTCCGGCTTGGGTCTGGCCTTGTATGGGAGACCAGAAGCTGCTGGCTAGAGACTATGGAACTTGTTGGACAAGAAATAGGCCACAACCTGAGAACCAGCCTGCAGGATGTTTAGCAGCTGCCGGCAGAAGCTTGGAAAGCACAAGAGCTGTGCAACCAGAACGATGTTTGCATCAGGAGGTCTAGTCGAGAGGGTAGAAGCCACCGTTTGCCCGAAGATAAGATCCGAAGGTTGCCAGTTTGAGAACACCGGAAGTTTCCATGAGCGGCAGACCTTGAGAATGCAACTGATAAGATCTGAGCTGAGCTGTCTCCGGCTGCCTGTGAGAGAGGAGTTGTGCTGGGCCAACTGTTTCTTTGGTGAGAGCAAAGAAGCCGTTTATCAGCCAGCGGGAAGGCAATTGTGCGGCCAGAAAGAAAGACTGGACTATGGAAGTTTCATTGAATGTAGTACTTCTTGAAAGATAGAACTTCTCTGTGATTTGTAAAACCCCTCAGGGTTAGAAAAAGCCTGCCTATGTAAACCACCTTGAATTAAAGTCAAAGGAGCAATCTAATGACCAAGAAAGGTGGTATATAAATACCAGTATTATTATTATTATTTTATTATCAGGAAGAAATATTTGCACCTCTGGAGAAATGGAGGAACATGTGACTTTCATAGAAGAACACTTGCAAAAACTGGGGTGATTGCCTGCTGAAGCTCAATGGCAATCAGAGGAGAGAACCACCCTATGAAGGCTGCATCTGGGACCGAGGATTCCGCGAATCACAGAGCACTGTATATTTCTCAAAACTCCATTGAGAAAATGGTGGTTTAAGACTAGCCTGCCCATGTAAGCTGCCTTGGGCATTTGCTCCAGCGTGGGGAAGGCGGGATAGACATTCTTCAAATAAAAAATAAAAATAAATATTGAGAGATCATCCCCAGACAACCCACACCAGCAAGACTTACCAACCCTTGAAAAAGGAGGGGGGGAATCTGGGGTGCCTAGGACCCGCACCCAAACGGTGGTCTAGGATTAATCTTGCCGTCCATCAGGGTCATTTCTAGTGGGGCAGGCTCCACAGGTGAGTGACAGGGCAACAAACCAATGAGATTCGACATCATTAATGTTTCATTGAGTGTCTGTCGCAGCGCGCCCCCCCCCTCCACAGAGTATATTTGTTCAAAAATAAATAAATATGAGCAGAGATTTTTTTTTTCCTTTCTGCACAACAAAGCTCCCTGTGTTTTCCAACCCATTAAAGAGAAATTTATTTCGAAATAGGTTTTTGAAATGCGGACATTCCCGTGCCCCAAATAAACCATTTGCTTTCATCGGCTACCTTGTGGCAGATGCTTACCGCCCAACGCAAAACCAAAAGAGTTGGCGACCATCATTTAAACCGCTTTCCCGGTCTATACTAATCTTCCAGCTCCCCGCGCTCTCTTGGCTGCCAGTTTTTCTACCCCGGCTTTATTTCATTTATTATTTGGATTAGGGCCTATTCAAAATAATTAAAATCCCCCCAAAAAATATAATACGGGATGGAGGCTAAAGAGGGAGAGCTTGACCATTTGGGCTGATTGTCAGCCAACGGACAAGGCGGTATCCTGATTGGCCTAGTGGGCAGAGATTTGGCAACCGTGCCTATGAATGCCAGATGCACTGGACAACGGGTAGTTAATCTGTGGAACTCTTTGCCACAGGAGGTGGTGATGGCATCTGGTCTTGATGCCTTTAAGAGGGGATTGGACAGATTTCTGGAGGAAAGGTTCATCGTGGGCTATAGGCAATGATGGATTGTGCAACCTCCTTACAAAGTTGGTGGGCTACTGGTATCGGGTGCAAGGGAGAGGCAACAGATGCAAGCATCTTGTTGTCTCATGCCTCCCTGGGGCACCTGGTGGGCCGCTGTGAGATACAGGAAGCTGGACTAGATGGGCCTTTGGCCTGATCCAGCAGGGCTCTTCTTATGTTCTTAACTTCTAAATGGTATAGAGCATTTTCAGCATTTACATAGCAGCATGGACACACCCCGCTTATGTGGGGATATTCTCATGCAAGCCCCAGTGTTGGTACCCGGTTCTTTTGCCGGCTGGCCTCCTCACACACTCCCCTGCAACTCTCACGTGGTGACTAATCAGCCCATTAGCACCTCCGCCCTGCCACAACGGGTACAGCAGCTTGTCCCAGCCTGTCATTCTGTCTCCCATCCGAAAACAAGACTGTGGATTCTTCTGCTAAGCTACTGCTCAGAAAAATAAATAAATAAATAACAAGCCCCAGTATTCAAGCTCAGCACCCAGTGGCTTAGCTTAGGGAAACGGGGGGGGCATTGCCCCAGTACCACACCTTGAGAGGGTGCCCACCCACAGCAAACATGCATCTCCCTATATTGACACCAGCTTGCAAACTGCAGATGCTCAGCTCCTTGCAAACGGTGGCTTCTTTGATAGAGGTTCTTGGAGGGCTGCATCTGGTCTCTGGGCTGGGGTTTGGAGACCCCTGGCCTGAAGGAAGGGCATCTGGTATCAGCCCCATAGCTAGCACAAAAACAGGGGGGCCTTGAAGCACTCTTAAGTACTAGCAAGTCCCAACAAGCTTCTTTTGGGGTGTTTTTCTTTTCAACGGTAACCTCAGAAAATCTCCTGGAAGCCCTTTTCGATTTTGTCCACCTGGTTCCCGAAAAATGGGAGGGGACACATAGTCTTTATTATGACACCAGAAAAAGGCCTTGTCTTGAAAGTAGGACACCTAAAAAGCAAACTTATTACAGCTCCTGAAGCCTGGAGACAACAAACATTCAAGCACCCGGCGATCAAAGGAACATCAGACTGCCTGCTTTGAGATGAACACAATGTCATGGGCAGGCGGCGAAATGAAATGCTCACTTTGGTCTGGCAAAGGCTTGTGGACCGAGGTGGAGAGGGTTTCAGGTAAAAATAAAACAAGAGAGAACTTTCCAGGTAACCTCATGCAATGGGTTTGTTTTTCTTTCAACCCCCCACCCCGAAAATGATATATTTGGGGGGAACTTTGTAGCTCTGGAACTTCAGAAGGAGGTTGATTGAAAAATGACCCCCAACATTGATGCTAAAGCCATTAAAGTCTTGCTACGTTTAGAAGACAAATTTCTTTGGCTAGGCAGAGTCCCCTTCATGTTAGAGGGAGAGAGCAGCAGTGGGTTAGCTAGGGCATCTGGCTCCTGTACATTTTTAGCACCCCCATACATCCCTCAGTCTCAGAAGGTCCCTGAAAGACATCCTCTCAAGGTGTGGCACCTGGGTCAGTTCATCCCCCAGCCCCCCTAATTATGCCACTGGAGGGCAGAGGAGCTGAGCATTGGAAAGAAATAGCTGCTCCTATTTTTTCTGAGCCTGGTTTACCCTATGGCAGTGTTGTTCAAACTGTGGGTTGGGCCCCACTTAGCGGGTCGGACCCAGTGATGGCATGCTGGCGGAACGGGCCGGTACGCCATACCGCTTCCTTCGGAGGGGCTGGCAGCGAAGGGCGCCATTGCGTGGCAGAAGCCGCACGTCTTTGCGCCCTCCCGCCCGCCCCTGCACTCGGTTCGCTCCGAAAGGGAGCGATTCCAGGCGCAGGGAGGCATGGCCGGGCTCCGCCATTGGGGCGGAGAGCTGTCAATCATCTTGGCGTTCCGGTTCTTGGAGCGCCCAGATGACATCACTGGTCGGACCCTGATGTCAGGTGGGTCGCGGAAAGCTGGGAGCAGCCATCTTGAAAGCTTCAGACCTTACTCTTGCTATATTCCTTTTGAAAGCGTTCACAGTTTGAAATTTCAAGGGAGGTTTTTTTAAAAAACAAAAAACAATTTAGTTCTTTGCTTCTGGATAATATTTTGTCCTCATCTTGCTTTCTTCAGGTATGTTTCCTTGCTGTGCCATTGCCGCCGTCCAAAAATGCCACTTTTCATTCTAGGAGTGTCATTTGATGATGTCACACTGACGGCACTTCCTGCTTGATGATGTCACTTCGGGCTATGACATAGCTTACAGGTTAATGACATCATTTCCAAAGTGGGTCCCCATCTGAAAAAGTTTGATAAAGTTTGATAATCGCTGCCCTATGGCCTGACTGCCAGAACTTCCCTCAAAACTAAGACACCTAAAAACAAGATCACAACAGCAACTGAAGTCTGGAAACGACAAATACCAAAGCGACAAACAATAGAAAAGAAAGTCTCGTGGCGTGCTTTGAAACGAACACCATGTCACTGCTAGACAGCAAAATGAAAAGTTCATTCCTGGCCAACAAAGGCTCGGGGACAGAAAGGATTTAAGAAAGAAAGAAAAACGGAGGGAGGGAGAATGCATCAACTGGCCAGATAACCTGAGGACGACTTTCAAAACATTCTGTTCTCAGGACCTTTGTGTGTCAACTCCGGGGGGGGGGGGAAGAAGCCAATCCTTTAAAAAAAAATACACACACATAACCCACAAACACACAACCCCGATGATACAAGTGATTAAAGAAGATTTCCTAAGCTTAAAGCATCAATGACTCTAGGCAAAGCCCCTCCACCACAATCAGATTGGAAACTGGAAGGGAGGGGGTCTGGAATGCAGAGCGAGACGGCGGGGGAGAGCAAAGCCAAACTGGCAGGCTATTTCATCTCCGTCACCGCTGTTGGTGTCCTCCCCCCCCCCCCCATTCGCTTCTTTGTCCAGCCGGGGGCTTAGCGGTTAAGAATCGCCACCTGCACTTGCTGAGTTTGTCTGAGTGAGCAAAGCCTTGCTCGACTCAGCTGGGAAGACTCAGCCTTCATCTGGGGGTTCAGATGATTGCGTTCTGCCCCCCCCCCGCCCCAGCCATGGGCGGCAGATCACAAGAAGAGAGCGTGCAAAACTTCATGCCAAGGTTTCCCAAACTTTTCGCACCAGGATCCACTTTTTAAAAAACCGATACGCCACGGTGAACCTACGACGCGCCACGGCGTTTTGGGTGACCCGCCAGCATTTGCCAACACCCAACAGCAACTGAGGGCGCAATCCTAACCTGGTGTTAGGGCAGCACAGTTAGGCCAGCAAAGTTTGGCTGCCACAAGGGACACCGTGAAGCGTGTCTGGACCACCCTCGAAATCAGGGAGGATGGCGCATGACTTTGTGCTGGCCTCTCTGACTCCGAGAGTGGTCCAAACATACTTTATGGTGTCTCTTGAGCTGGGCAGACTTTGTTTTATTTACCTCATATTTACCTCAGAATTTTACCTCAGAAATTTACCTCAGAATACCACAAAGGTGTGGCGTTCGGACCACTCTTGGAGTCAGGGAAGATGGCGCACATCTGTGCTTCTCTAGGAATGCAGCAATGAGTTATAACTTCTCAGCCCTTTTCCAATAGCAAAGTGAATCAGAAAGGAAAAAGCCTACTTACAACCTTGACTCAAGCAAAACAACCACACAGCCCTTCCCCTTTCCAGCAGCCCATCTTCACATATTTTCAACATGGCGGCCCTCGGTGCTATGCGACCTTCCTAGATGGGTCCCAACCCACAGTGAGAAACACTGCTTTTGCGGAATTGCTTCAGCCAAGTCTCTCCCCCATCTTTGGTCAGCTGCCAGCTGCTCCCCTCTAAAAAGCAGGGGTTCCCAAATTGTGCATGGCACAATTCACAATTCCGCTGTCTTCATTCACAGCGGTGGCACAGGATGACTCTTATGGTGGAGCCTCCTCCTGTTTTTGTGAGCACCGCCATCTTGGATCTTGTGAAACATCATCCGTTCCGGAACAGAAGTGCCCAAATCTCAGAAAAATTGGGCACTGCCATCTTGAATCTCATGAAATCCCGAGAGACTAGGGCGCCGTCATCTTTGATCTCAAGATTTTTCGTAAGATTCAAGATGGCGGTGCGTGGCTGAGATGGGAAGAGGTGGCTATGGGAACGTTATAATCCAGGTACACTTGGGAACTACTGGTTTACTCCCTGTATCTTCCTGCTGGTGTAGTGTAACTTTTAAATGCCTCTTTAGCTATGGAAGCAACAAAATCTCTCTCTCCCTCTCCCCAGTGCCTACTACAGTTTTTCATCTCACAGTACCGCAACCCAACAGCAATGTTGGAAAGTGTTAATTACTCCCCAAAACACGATTAATTTCCCAGTGATTATTTCAGAATAGTCAGCCCGCCGCCTCAACTCTAATTACATTTCTCTTCTCAATTAATTAAAACCATCCTAAGTAAAATACTGGGGGTTTAAAAAAAAATATTTAAAGTTTAGCCAAAACGAAAATATATCGTGGGATAAGATTAGATGTTAGCAGACGGGGGCCTCAGTAGGGTTTCAATTATCCTGTGCATAATAGGTCCCTAATTCAATACAGAGCTATAATTAAGAATGTAATTAAACTTGGGGAGTTCGGCTGATGATGTCATCACGCCAGAGGACTACCTGATGGAATGTGTGAGGAGAACGCAGAGCTCGGGCGAGACCCAGCCTGTGGGACCCAACGTCAGATGTGTTGGGGCGCTCCAAACTGCCGCCATTTTGTTTCGAGGTCCAGCTGCCAGGATGAAGGTTCTAAGGAGGTACCAAAGGAATCCTCCATCTTGAACAGTGGAGTAGCACAGGAGGTCCAGGGGGGTGCATTGCTGAGGCATCACGCTTAGGAGGAGTATCAAGAGACCTCCCGGATGTGAGAGGAAGTGGCTTCTGGTCACACCTGGGAAGTGTTACAAGGCACAGGGAGGCTACACATAGCCTTAAAAAGATACTTCCAGATTTTCAGCTATATCTCAGCCACTTTCCAATAACAAAGTGAATCAGAAAGGCAAATAAAAGCCTCTTTACAAGGTTGACACCAGCAAAACAACCACACACCGCTCCCTCTTTCCAGCATCCCATCTTCTCATCTTTTCAAGATGGCTGCTGTAGGTGCTCCTTCACAGCCCACCTGCAATTGGCTCATGACCCACTGGTGGGTCCTGACCCACAGTTTGGGAACCACTCTTCTAGCCTTCACACCATAGAACATTATTTTAAAATACCTTGGACAAAAACGTCTGGATTTTGGAATAGTCTGGATTTTGGCTGTCTGGATAAGGGATCGTCTACCTATACTACCGATTTTCCTACTCCATGAGGTTAACCATTTTCTACCAACGTTGCGCCGGAGACTGCATTTCTACCAATGTTGCTCTAACGCACCATTGGTAGGAAATAAGTAAGGTAAGTGAAGTCACTAATTCAGGGTAGGCTCAAAACCAGTAACAAGCAAGGATTTCTCAAGGGGTGTTGAAAAAAGGCATTTTAAGAAGGGGAGGTTTTCAACACAGTTACCAACCTTCACAACCCACATGAGTGCTCGTGGCTCATTTCAACTCAAAAGCTCTCTCTTCCCGTCCTCTCTCCACCCCGAACACTGTCTCCTTTCTTCTAGACGGCACCGAATGAACGAAGCAACTTCCCTTCGGTGAGCGCATCAGGTAAGTAGAAGGGCTTTGGACCTGAAATCTCTCCACGCCGGCAGCCCTCTCTGAACGCCAAGCAGTTCAAGGCTGGGGAGCAACACCTTTCCCCAGGCAGCTAAACCTTTTCCCAAAAGAACGGAAGCTTCCGGAAGACCCCAGCTACAATAAGCTGGGACAATGCAGGCCAAAAAGGAGATGCACTGGGGACAAGGTCACGAACGGCCAACCTTCAAGTTCTCTCCTTTCGTGGCGGTAGGCTGACACCACCTTTAATTACGGGACCTGATCTGCTTCCTTGTACACGCCACGACAGCGACGCTGCTCTGTGCCGAAGAATGAACTTTGCTCCCCAATGGGGAGGCCCGTTTGCTATTTGCTCCAGGCTCCCGCCGAACAGATGGCTTCTGTTCAGAACCGACTCTCGAACTGCCTTCCCTGCATGGTGCTCCAGCTTTGTGCCGGAGACAGAATCGTTCACGTCCTCATGGGGTTTACGGCCGTTTTGTGTCTGGAAACGGTGTTCTTAGACATCCTGGGGTTTCTTAGAAGCATCTGGAGGCTTCATATGCTACTAACAGGCTACGAGGCAACTCTGGAAGACAGCTTGACCAGAATGGGATAGGATCGTCCAGTGAGAACTTCTGGCTCAAATTGGGGGCCACTGCTCTCCTCAGTTTGGGTAGGCCGGTGGCAGTGGCGACGCTAAGGTGCGGCCAGCGTACACTGCCACACCTTGAAGGGCTTCAGAAGACCTCCTGGAGGCCTCTGAAAGGTACTTCCTGTTTCCTCTGAAAGGCACTTCCTGTTTTCACTGAAAACAAGAAGTGCCTTTTGGCGGCCTCTAGGAGAGCGTCAGCACTGGTGCCATTGGGCCAACGCTAGCAGTGGTGTTGGCCCAAGGGTGCTGGCCCGAGCCACTGCTGTGCCGCTCGTACGTCAGCCAAATTCAAGCGGTTCTGTGAGGGAGGGCAGGCAGGCAGGAAGAACTGGGCAGGGGGCGTGCTGGCCCAGGAAGGGGCGGGGCTTCAATGCAGCCAGGAGGCCATATCCAAGCCTCCGTCCCCAGGTCATGCGGCCCCAATTCAGGCCATGTGGCTTCCTCAGCTCTGCACCTGCTAAATAGCAGGCACAGATCCAAGAAACCCCTAGGAGAGGCTGTCCGATTGCGCTCCGCAATCATTGGTTTCCAGGAAGAATCTTTCCCAACCTGCCAAGGATTGAACTTAGAATCTTCTGCTTGAGAAGCACACACACACTCTCACTCCGCTATGACCCCTTGGGTGGGAGTTCAGACCAATGTTTCTTGCCTTGAGGTTTAACCCCGATTCTTTTCTTACAACCACAGCCATCGATTCCGGATGTTAACTTCCATCTCTGGCCAACCAAGCTCCTCCCCAGAGAAGCCCTTTACGTAATTGCGATTCTCCTTAATTAACATTCCCCAAGGGAACGGACCTCTCCTCCCATCCATGCTGGGTGACATTATCGCTCCAGATGACCACGTCAAAATGTCAGGCAGAGCTTCTCATTACGGTGTCGTAGCTCCGCCGCTGCGGCTAATTTGATTTTCACGCAACTTTTCAAGAGCTGGTTGGGGAAAGTTCAACAGAAGCCTACAGCTCCAAGGCTTTGCGATCGGACCAAGACGTGTCGGCGCCTGGATGTCAAAGCCCATGAAATCGTCAGGGCGCTGGGGCTCCCGAAGCATCGTCGACAAAGCTAGATCACACCATATTCCAGGTGGATAAACTGCTGCCTGTGAGATGCTACTGTTGCTCAGGGGTTCTCAAAGGCACAGCACAGGCAGTGACGTAGCTAAGGTGTCTGCTACCCAGGGGCAAAGGAGATTTTGTAGCCCCGCCCCCTTCACAAAGCAATCAAATTTAGGGTGCAATCCTGATCCAGCAGGGCTCTTCTTATGTTCTTAACTCCAGGATGAGACCGGAAGTAGCTTCCGGTCACTTCTGGGAAGTTTCTGAGGAGGCTGCACACAGCCCCCCAAGTAAGGAATTGTACTGCTATGCAGCCCCCTCCCCTTTGCTCTCATTATCCACAGAATTTGGTATCCGCGGGGAGGTCCTCGACCAGATTCCCCACAGATACCAAGGTCCTACTGTATAGGACAAAGGTTTGCCTAGTCAAAGCGATGGTTTTCCCAGTAGCAATGTATGGCTGTGAGAGCTGTGAGACCATAAGAAAGGCAGAGCGCCGAAGAATAGATGCTTTCGAATTATGGTGTTGGAGAAGACTCTTGAGAGTCCCCTGGGCTGCAAGGAGATCCAATCTGTCAATCCTCCAGGAAGTCAAGCCTGATTGCTCCCTGGAAGGACAAATCCTGAAGCTCAGATACTTTGGCCACCTCATGAGAAGAAGAGAGGAGTCTTTAGAAAAGGCCCTCATGCTGGGAAAGATGGAAGGCAAAAGGAGAAGGGGGCGGCAGAGAATGAGATGGTTAGAGTGTGTCACCGAAGCAATGAACATGAAATTGGGTGAACTCTGGAAGCTAGTGGAGGACAGGGAGGCCTGGCGTGCTGTGGTCCAGGGGGTCGCGAAGAGTTGGACATGACTTAGCGACTGAACAACAACAACAACTGTATCTGCTTCTGGAGACAAACTTTCTGATCACACAATGTCTCTTCTCATCAAGGTGGTTTATAAAGAAGTAGGGAAGCGTTCACACCTCCCTGCCTGCATTTCTATAGATTTGATCATCACTGTCAAATATAACCGGCAAATAGAAACTGTCCCGTAAAAATTGCGGTTTGCTGAAATGGCAATTTGTCGGAATAATACTGTCACATCACAGACCCTTTGACGCGGAATTTCCTGCAGAACGCAACAAAACAACCTCCCGTGTAGTCTCTGCATTCTAGTAAAGGTGATGGCCCAACCCAAAAATAAAAATATAACTGTGATGTCACTTCCGGTTGTGATGTCACTTCCGGTTGTGATGTCACTCCCGGTTGTGATGTCACTTTCGGGGGCTACGTTTTCATTCGCTTGCCAAAGGCCACTGAGGGAATTCCCAGCAGAGGTAAATGTTGTACACTCTGCTCTTCTGCTCCATCCTAGCCCGACCATGTCGACTGTCGGCTACTTTTTCAGCATTAAAGAGCCGCAGTTCCTGGGAGAGGCAGAGAGGCGGGTGGGAAATTTAATTCCAGCCAATGAGGGGAAAAAAAAAGAAACAAGGGTTGAATATCTTCTACTAGTGTCCCAGCACGCCAAAGAGGTGCAAAGCCAGCCCTTGGCAAATGTCTTAAATGGTTTCTGTCAGGGCCACGGTTAGCAGACCAAACTCTTCGAGGGCACAGAATCGACGGGAAGTGCAGGAACGCCTGCAGTTTTTGCAGCACGAGCCACGTTTTCTTTCCGAGACCCCCGCTCAACCAACGAGCGCTCTCTGTGCATATATAAGGACAAAGATAAATAGGGGAAGGGGAAGAATCGACATCCGCAGGTCAATTCACGCATTAGAGTGAGAAAGGGAGTGGGGAGACGGGGGGAACCCGAGGCTGCGTATTGACCCAAAATAGAGCGCGCGTGTAGAAAGAGAGGGAGCCTTTCCACGTCCTAACGAGAACAGACAGTGGCAGGGCAGAAGCGGAATTGTCTGAAGCTAACCGCATCCTTCTCCTCCGGCTTTTTTCGCTCAAGAAAGGAGAAGGCAATTAAAGGAAGAAGAAAAAAGGAAAATTGGGGAAGCTCGGGAGAGAGTGCGGTGGCAGCGTTTGCTCAGAAGGCAGCCCTACTGCGTGCAAAAGGGGCTTATTCTCAGGAAAGGGGGTATAGTGTTGTCCCCTTTCTATTCAGATGCTTCTGGTTCTCCCCTAGCCATCCTCCCGGAAGCCTTCTCAGAAGAGTTGGGAAAAAGGGGTACATTTCTAGCCAGGTAGTGGGGACTCACTGGTGGGTCATGACCTGATTTTGGGGGGGACACACCAAAAGGTGATGGGACGATCAGATAACCAATTGCCTCAATCCTCAATCATTGGAGCATCTTTTTGTCCCTGGTTATGATACGCAAATACATTATTTCTTTCTGGATCTCCTTTTTTTCCAAGTCAGATAAACCCAAGTGGGTCCCAACAGTGTTTTCAAAACTGAGTCCCGGTGCTAAAATGTTTGAGAACCACTGGGCTACAGCGCTGGGCAGACACAGATGGCTATGCTTGGCCAAACATAATCCTGCATTAGTGTATAGTAGAAGAAGCCTTCCCTTAGGCAACTGCCTCAGTTGGCCTCACCGATGGGGCCAACATTCTTCCACTTCACACTATAATGATTACAAAAAACAATGAGGGCATGGGAAGAAGGTTTCTGTATAGGTCCAGTTCTTGCCACAGCCCCACCATCTTCAACTGTGCCCCCCCCCAGAAAGAAAAAAAGGTCGTGTTTCTTTGCCTTGTTTTGTTGTCATCCAATTTGCTCCTCCCAGCAGTATTTATAGCATATCTTTCTCTAGCTATATATATTCATCTCTCTCCAGCTCGATATATTGTTGGCCCAAGTCTTCAGAGATTACCCACCTCCGAGGCTCCGCAAGCTGTTGTCGAGCTCGGCTCCCCCACCCCGGAGCCATAATTCAGCTCGCACGTCTGTCGGACTAGAAGCCTGCCGGCATGCCGCTCATTTAGGGCTCGGCGCATGGAGGAGGCTGCTGCCAATTCTCTGATCGATGCGGCTGCCACGCTCAGCAGGTAAGGACCGCTGATGCTGCGTCAAGACCGTCACCTGGCCAAGACTTTTTGGGAGGCCCCGTTTGCCCAGCTATCTTCTGCCCAGGCAGAAGATTTAGCCGAGAGGGTTAATGCCTCCGTTTGCCCGAAGATAACACCTGAAGATCTCAAGGTCGTGAGCTCGGGACTGCCGGAAGTCTCTGCGAGCTGCAGACCTTGGAAACTGCGGCTGATTAAAAGCTGAGTTTCAGCTGCCTCGTGGGAGGAGGAGTGTGCTGAAATCAGCTGCATCTCTGGTGGCAGCAGGGAAGCCTCATGAGCCAGCAGACGACAGACGGATGGCTAAAGAAAGAAGGCTAAATCCAGAAAGAAAGATCTGTATGAGTGTTGTTCTCGGAAGACAGAACATTCTGTAAATTGTAAAAACCTTCGGGTTTGTGAGAAAGTCTGCCTATGTAAACCGCCTTGAGTTCAATCATTAGAGAAATCTAGTGATCTTAAGAAAGGCGGTATATAAATAAATGTATTATTATTATTATTATTATTATTATTTTCATTCCCGCTCCAGCTGAGCACCACCTTGCCAACAGACACTTCCATCCGTTCTGAAGGTGCTCTGCAGTCCAGGTGAGATAGAGCCTGTAAAAACTCTACTACCCCTTTATTTTTTAAGCCACCCTTTCCCCAAGGAGCTCAGGTGAGGACAAAAGGATGCTGTGGTTCCATCCCTCCTTTTATCCTCACCTGAGAGGTGGGCGAGGCTGAGAGATGGTGACTGGCCCAAGGTCCCCTAGGAAGCTTTGAGGCTGAGCCGGAATTTGAACCCGGATCTTCCAGGTCTAAGTCCGGCTCCCGAACCACTACACCATCATGGATCCGTCTAACCCTCGTGCCCTCATCCTGAAAGCCATACATTCTCTATTTAGAATAACCAGGAAAAAAGATGCTCAAATGGTGCTCTCCCTATGTTGACACAGGCTTGCAAACTGCAGGAGCTGAGCTCTTGGCAGGGCAATTAGCAGCTCCCTTGCAAACTGCAGGAGCTGAGCTCTTGGTAGGGCAATT
Source organism: Lerista edwardsae (assembly GCA_029204185.1). NCBI lineage: Eukaryota > Metazoa > Chordata > Lepidosauria > Squamata > Scincidae > Lerista > Lerista edwardsae. The sequence continues at coordinate 3,559,939 of JAJKFI010000092.1, forward strand.
AGCAGCTCCCTTGCAAACTGCAGGAGCTGAGCTCTTGGTAGGGCAATTAGCAGCTCCCTTGCAAACTGCAGGAGCTGAGCTCTTGGCAGAGCAGTGAGCAGCCACAGATGCTCAGGCAGGCAATTCTCTGTTTTTAGTTATTTTGTTTCCCTCCCAGCTGCAACTTTCCATGGTCGCCTGAAGCATGTGTTTTTTCTCCCTCTTGCCCATAGCTTGGAGATCTCAGGCCCTGAAGCTTCTTAGATCATGTTAAGAAGCCCATCATGTTATACCCTTTTGGATTACTGCAATGCATTGTACATGGGGCTGCCTTTGAAGGCTTCTTGGAAACTTCAGTTAGTAAGTTACTTCGATGGTAAGGCCACACCTGGAATATTGTGTACAGTTCTGGTTGCCGCACCTCAAAAGCGACATAGTGGAGTTGGAAAAGGTGCAAAAGAGAGTGACGAAAATGATTACGGGGCTGGGGCACCTCCCTTATGAAGAAAGACTGCAGCGTTTGGGGCTCTTCAGCCGAGAAAAAAGGCGCCTGAGGGGGGACATGATTGAGACATACAAAATTATGCACAGAAGGGATAGAGTCGATAGAGGGATGTTCTTTTCCCTCTCTCAGAACACCAGAACCAGGGGGCATCCACTAAAACTGAGGGTTGGGAGAGTTAAAACAGATAAAAGGAAGTACTTTTTTACCTAGTGGGTAGTTAATCTGTGGAACTCTTTGCCACAGGAGGTGGTGATGGCATCTGGTCTAGATGCCTTTAAGAGGGGTTTGGACGGATTTCTGGAAGAAAAGTCCATCGTGGGCTATAGGCCATGATGGATTGTGCAACATTAGTAGCAGGCTACTTCAGAGTACCGGGTGCAAGGGAGTGGCAACAGGATGCAAGCATCTTGTTGTCTCATGCCTCCCTGGGGCACCTGGTGGGCTGCTGTGAGATACAGGAAGCTGGACTAGATGGGCCTTTGGCCTGATCCAGCAGGGCTCTTCTTATGTTCTTATGTTCTTATTAGATGACCTTGGGCCACTCGTTCTCTCTCCTTCACCCTCGCCTCCCTCCCAGGCCTGTTGTGAGACCAAAAGGAAGGAAGGAACTATACACAGCATAGTTCCTAGGAGAAAGGGCGGTATAAACACAGGAAAATAGAACCACCTCTCTTTTCCTTTCTACCTTTCTTGTGAAGCTGCAGGCAGAACTCCTAAGCCCCAATATGTAGGGTTGCCAGATACAAACTGGGACAGAGTGCCTCTACCTTTAACCCTTGCACAGAAGAGGGAATTTGGGCAGGGGCGGCTTTTGAAACCCTTCCAGATGAGCTGCACCTGCCCAAATTCCCTCTTCAGTTCCATGGTTAAAGGTAGAGGCACTCTGTCCCAGCTTGTATCTAGCAACCCTACCAATATGCGTATTCAGGGTGAATATTGTAAGCTCCTTGGGACAGTGACCTTTCCTTTTTGCCCTGTGCTTAGTGCCACACACATAGATGGTGATGTATACTTCTATATTCTGGTGGGTTTTTTTCCTCATCCCACATTTGGTAATTACTCAGCGGGTAATTAAACTATGGAACTCCTTGCCACGGGAGGTGCTGATGGCATCTGGCCTAAGTGCCTTTAAAAGGGGGTTGGACAGATTTCTGGAGGAAAAGTCCATCATGGGCTATAGGCCATGCTGGGTTGGGCAACCTCCTTACATTAATAGTAGCCTACTTCAAAATGCCAGCTGCAAGGGAATGGCCACAGGATGCAGGCACCCTGTTGTCTTGTGTGCTCCCTGAGGCACCTGGTGGGCCGCTGGGAGATGCAGGAAGCTAGATTAGATGGGCCTTTGGCCTGATCCAGCAGGGCTCTTCTTATGTCCTTAGGTGGTGTTCCCTCTGTCAATTCTCTTTTGCAGGGGCGGGGGACAAATAAAATGAGGATTTTTATTTTCCCTGCACCTCCTTCTTCAAAATCCTCCCTTAAACCTCCAAAGAATCAGCTCAGGGGAGAGTGAAAAAAAAAGAGGGTAGCCAGAGGCCTGCGAAGACAGCTTCAAAGCCAAGAGTCTTTTCTTGGTAAGCTCCTGACGTCATTCCCAACCGCACAGCCGATGCAGGCAGGATAAGACGAGAAATAAATTTGTTTACGGGTCAAGAGGAACACAGCGGCAACAAAAACCAACAAGGGGCAACATTTTTCCCACTGCCTTGTCCCCAAGGTTGCTTCTTGGCCCTCCCAAACAACCCCAGCAACGGTTTTGGAGAGGGCTCGTCCAAGCTGAAAAGCCCACATTTTTGCAACTTGCCAACCTCTTGGGAGGGAGGGAGGGAGGGAAAGGGATCAGCTGCAGAATTTTGATCAGGGAAGTCAGACGTCCATTCAGCCCCAGATCTCGTGCGCAGGGGCAGTCGGCCATCTCTGCAGCACGACTTCAGTCGCGCGGCAAAGACACCCGCAACTTCGGCACACAAGCAGGGAAGAACAACTTGGCAGGCTGCTCGGGGTCTATAACACAAACCAGATGATCTGCCGTCCAAATTAATCCTAAGGAGAGCCGGAGAAAGCCTCCCACCAGCTTCCAGGAGGCATTGTTCGACCACAAGTTTCCACCCCCCCTGTTTCCGACTTCAGTGGAAACAAATAAGAGAGAACACGGAGATTATTCCCCACCGCCTCGAGCCAGAGGGGACCCCCACCGCAAAAAGCGCCCAACGCCCTTCCAAAAAGAGGTCCAGAAGGCGCCGGAAACTTCCGCCAAGCACGATTCCAAAGTCTCGAATCGAGAAACGGATCCTTTTCGGTTTACAGACACAGAAGCAGAAGGCAAACTCCAGGGCACTGACTGCGGAAATCAGCACGCCCACGCCACTCAGCCCAGGGTGCTTACTCAGGAGTAAAGCCCCCTGAGCAGCATGATATTCACTTCTAAGTGCGCTGGAAAGGGGTTTAACAAGCTGTATTTAAAAGCTCTTTCTCGCAGCCAGCATCTTGAGTTATTCTACCTTCCAGGAACAACACACACACACACACACACACACACACACACACACACACACAGAGAGAGAGAGAGAGAGAGAGAGAGAGAGAGAGAGAGAGAGAGAAAGAAAGAAACTTGCGATGCCTACAGTATTGCAAACTGAACAGCAATCTTTCTCCCTGCCATTTGATTGGAGCCATCACCAACCACCCACAACAAGAAGCAGGATGGGCAGAGAACATTCTGAAGGACATCTAGTCCAGCCCCACAAAACACCCGAGCCTTTACCCCACCCCAGAGGGTGACTGCAGATTACAGCAAGGCAAGGAGCTGTTCCCATAGAAGAGCGCACTGGTGCGCTTGTTTGTGTGTAAGCAGCTCTGGGCTGGGTGATGGGGGGGGGAAAGAGTCTCAGCAGCGGCCACACAGATCCTCCGTAACAGCCCCCCACAATAGATGGCATTGTGTGAAGTGATACACAGATGGGGGGGGGAGAATGAAAGAGGAGCAGGGAAGCTGGAGGGATGCCAAGACTTCATGCAGGGATGTATTTTGTCCGCTCCTCCGCTGCATCAACAACAGCTACACACAGGGACAAGGTATCAGGTGGTTGAATCCTGGCCCTCCAATCAATTGCCCTGGGGGAGGGAATATTGGGGAGGGGGCTTTCTTTAGCATGGGATGGGAGGAATAAGCCATTTCCCCAGAATAAAACGTTTACAAAATGATCTTGCAGGGGCAAGGAGAGAATTTAGCCGCCTCTCCTACCAGGGATGAGGCTCGGCTGGAATCCTGCTGAACTCTGCAGTCAGTTCTCCCCCCTGCATCCTCCTTGCTCACAGAGACCTGGCCACCAAGGCCACCAAAGAGACTACCAACCCGCGAAGAAGTACCAGCAGCCCATCGGACAAACCGCTCCCAAGTTCATCGGTCGGAACACACTTTTGGCCTGGCGACAAAGAACCAAAACTCTTCCAGTTGAACGGCACTTGTCTTGGGTGGTCGCCTGGACCCTGAGCTCGCTCACCATAGGCGAATGCTGACGGTCACATACACCCACAACGGCTCAAGGAGCGGAGGCCCTGTGGCAGGGTGCAAGCGTGCGTCGCATTTGAGGGTTGTCCACTTACATGATAGTTATGGGGTGGCTTCTCCTTCCCCCCCCCAGCTGTGGTTTCCTAACACGATGGCCAACTTTTTAACCCCCTGCTAGCGCTGTGCCCATAACCCACGCCCATTCTGTGTGAACGGGTGAGGATGCCCTTCTCCAGATCAGCCCATTTCCCCAGCAAGCAAGCGTTCTATTAGGCGGCATACAACTCCCAGCTTCTCGACTCCCAGATGCTCCCGAGAAGCCCACCTGCACCGAACAAGCTCAACAGCTTTCCCCCTGCTGGAATCCAGGTAGATATTCCACAGGTCAAGCTAATGGCGCAGGAGCACCCCCCGGCCAGATCAGTTGGCCACCCAGCTCCGCAAGAGACACTTTGCCAAGCACAGAGCAGCATCCCAGGGTTAACTTTGCAAAACAGACAGACTCACCTCCGCACAGCAGAGCTGCCCAGACCAGGCCAAAGGCCGCGGGGACGGACGCCCGCACCCCCATCTTGGGAGTCAGGGAGGGGTCTCCTTGCGAGTAGAGGGCTCCTCTCTTCTCAAGTATTTCCACCGCAGCATCGCCACGCCAAGTTCCACTTCCTCGCCAGGGCCCGATCCTCACGGGCGGGGGTGGGGTGGCCCAGGACGCCAAGCCAGGGCTTGGTCAGGGCCCCCCCCATAAAAAATCTCCCCACATCACCGAGGCGTGCAGAGGTCCTTCAACAGGATGAGGTGCACGGGCTGGGCTGTGGCGCAAAAGCAGTGGGGGAAGCCCGCACACCCAAACCCACAACCCAGCTCGCTCGGCAAACTTTGGGCGTCCCCACCTGGCGCGTCGCGGGTTCGAATCCAGCCCTGGGCCAAAGTTGGCCAGGAGAGCCGGCAAAGGCGCTCGCCCTCCGCGTGGCTCAGTCCATCTCTAGGGCTGTTTGCACGGCAGTTCCCGGGACCCCGAAGCAGGCAAACGCCCCCCAGCTCCGCCTGCGCGGGGTTCCTCTCCACGGCTCCGGCGGCAGCGTCTCCCCCTCGGCTCGGATCCGCGGGTTTGGACCCCGAGAAGCCGCCGGCGAGCGCAAACCGGGGCAGAGCGCGCGAGAGAGCACGAAGCAGGCAAGGGCTTCATGCGAGAGCAGGCTCCATCACACGCCGCCCAGACGGTCGCACGCAGCGAGAGGGGGCGGTCACCTTTGGAGCAAGCCTCCAATCGGAGCAGGGCGGCGGGGGAGAAGGCGTGGGGGGCCGGAGCCCCACTCCGGAGGACCGGGAGCGCTCGCGGTCCCGTGCGCACTCGTCCGGGAGGCGAACTCGCGCGCGGAACGCGGACCACCGCGCCGGACCCCGAAGCGCAGCCTTGCTCCGAGGCATCGTGGGACGCCGGGGAGTGGGGGGCTGACTCTCGAGTAGACCGACTAGACCGGCAGCGGCGTGGATTGACTCCGGAGGGCGTCCCCTTGGCTTCCACGGGGCTCCCGCTCCCGGGGGAGAAAGCGACACGGGTCGCGTTCTTGGAACTCTCCCTGTTGAGCTGCCAACCCGCTGCCCCTGTTGGAATTCCGCTGGGAGCCAAAGCCCTTTTCCTTGCGTTCTGCCCGCCTAAATACGCCTGAAGCTTCTTTAGTTTTTCCGTGACACTTGTTGAACTCACTTGTTTTGCTTTCCTGCATGTGATTGTGTTTGTTATGACTGTTGTGTTCAGTCCGGAGCCCTTTGTTATGAAACGGAAAGGGAGCACAACTCCAATGTTTTTAAAATAAAGACCAGGTTGCTGGAAAACGGTGCAGAGAACTGGCAACACCATGATGGGGGGGGGGGGGTCAGTGGCGTTTCTACAGGGATGGCAAAGCTCTAAGTTTTGCAAGAAGCCTTACCTTGCAGTGGAAATCACTCCTCTCCTGCACCGTTTTAGCCAATCTTGGCGTTGCTTACTGGCTACAGCAGCAAGGGAGAGGAGGGATTTACATGACAGGGTAAGGCTTCTTGCAAAACTTAGAGCTTTGCCATCCCTGTAGAAACGCTTCTGTTTGGGGTGCTTTCCCTAAGAGGAAAGGGGGGTTAGGGGAAAAAAATCAGGTCATTTCCAGTGCAGTCCTATGTATGTCTAACTCAGAAATAAGCTTTATTGGGTTGTTGATGTGATTGTGACCTAAGGTGGCAATTTCATGTAGAATTGACCAGAAAGGAAACTCTGCTGAGGATGGGGGGGGGGGGGGCTTGCTCCTGAGTAACACGCTAAAGATTGCTCTGTAAGGCTGCAATCTTACGCATGCCTTCCTGCTGCACAGGGAGAAACTTCCTTTCAACAGACAGGTCAAGAATTGTGTTGTAAAGGGAAGGGCAGGTTTAATCCACGCTCTTCTGTAAGGCAAATGGAGGGAGGGCTGGTTTGATCAGTGGGGTGTGTGAGCTCTGATAGCTGAACAGAACCTCCAGCATTAGAGGCAGTCTATCTCAATACTAGACGCAGCGGCCATATTGAAAACACGGGAAGGTGGGTAGCAGGCTCTGGCGTCACAACAATGGCCCTTCTGGCCACGACATCCCTTCCAGGTTAATGACATCACTTTTGGTGGGTCCCGGACAGATTGTCATTCTAAAAAGTGGGTCCCAGGTCTAAAAGGTTTGAGAACCACATGTAGACTCTTGGCCAATGCATGTAACTCAGGCATTCCTAGTGAACCTCCTGGTGCATAGCAGTCTACCTGCGAATGTCAATTTCAGGGGAGGAACAGCACAAAAAGGGGAGTACTTTTGTCCTCTACCTGGGGATTTCCCAATGCAAAGACAGTTAGTTGGTGGGCTGCTGTGGGAAACAGGATACTGGACTAGACAAGCCCCCCCGCCCCTTGGGTCTGATCCTGCAAAGCTCTTCTTGTGTTCTTCTGTTCTCGCCCTGGAAGCCCCCACTTCCAGCCCAAAATGGTATGATCCTGACACAACCACCCCATCTTACTGAGAACTTGACTGTCACCTGTGGATATTATATATCTGGATTTTCAGAAGGCGTTTGACACGGTCCCTCACCAAAGGCTGCTGAGGAAACTTCACAGTCAGGGAATGAGAGGGCAGGTTCAATCAAGTGAAATCCCAACCTCTTTCTGGTGTCTTCCTTGGGGGTGGTGCAAAGGTAATCAGCCGCTTCAGAATGCCAGGCTCAAGGGAGTGGCAACAGGATGCAGGCATCTTGTTGCCTTGTGTGCTCCCTGAGGCATCTGGTGGGCCACTGTGAGATGCAGGAAGCTGCACTAGATGGGCCTTTGGCCTGATCCAGCAGGGCTCTTCCTATGTTCTTAAGGCCTAGATTGGATTCCGCAGACAGGATAGCAAATTCTGTTTTATTTACCTCATATTTCCCTCAGAATTTTACCTTAGAAATTTACCTCAGAATGCCAGATGCAAGGGAATGGCAACAGGATGCAGGCGTCTTGTGATCTCGTGTGCTCCCTGAGGCATCTGGTGGGCCACTGTGAGCTACAGGAAGCTGGACTAGCTGGGCCCTTGGCTTGATCCAGCAGGGCTCTTCTTAGGTTCTTATCTGCCACATCAGATAGGCTTGATCTGTCTTAAAGCAACATGGATGGAATTTTTGTTTCATTTTGACTTGACTCTATTGTTTGCCGAGGTGGGAAGCAAAACATCGTCTAGCGCTTCCAAAAATATCTTTTGCTCCACTGGCAAGTTGGATCGAAACAGGGACCAAAAGTGCCCCTTGGCCAAAAGGATAAAACAAAATAGGGGAAAGAAAAGTTGTGTTATGAATGAATGAATGAATGAATGAAGCCAAGAAAGCAGGTCTTTGGGAGAGATTTCACATGTATGTTTTCCAGTGAAATGCATCAGAGCTTGGCTTGCCTTTTCAGTGCAAAGGGTGCCCCCTGCTGGATGCATGGGTTTTGCAATAAAAGTTAAGGAGAAAATGAAGAAAGGGTGGAACAAGAAGTTGTGAGAAAGGAAGGAAGGAAGAAATATTGGCTCATCTCAGGTAGCAAGGCTGAGCTGTGAATTAGGACTTGTCTGCCTCAGATTTTAATGCTGCCATTAACTCATTCAGGGCGCAATCCTAACCTGGGGCCAGCAATGTTAGGCCACCGTAACGCATATTTGGACCACACTCGGAGTCAGGGAGGATGACACACGTCTATGTTGTGGCCTCTCTGACTCCAAGAGTGGCCCAAACATACTTTACAGAGTCCCTTGTATTGGCCAGACCTTGCTTTATTTACCTCATATTTACCTCAGAAATTTACCTCAGAAATTTACCTCAGAATTTTACCTCAGAATGCCAGATACAAGGGAGTGGCGTTTGGACCACTCTTGGAGTCGGGGTGGTGGTGGCGCCCATCTGTATATTGGCCTCTCTGACTCCAAGAGTGGTCCAAACATACTTTACAGTATCCCTTGTGCCAGCCAAACTTTGCTGACCTAACTGTGCCAGCCTCACTCCGGGTTAGGATTGCACCCTCAGTCTTCCCCATCTACAAAATGGTCCTAGTGTTGTGAGACAGAGAGCAGAAACTTGAGCCATTCTGTCCGGACCATAGTTCAGGAAACCTGCCTTCCACTTCACCCACCTTTTTTCTAAACTAAAAAGCACCGATTGCTGTAGAGCAGTGGTTCCCAAACGGTGAGTCAGGACCCACCAGTGGGTCGCGAGCCAATTTCTGGCAGGTCGTGAAGCACCTAGGACAGCCATCATTGAAAATATGGGAATATGGGATGCTGGAAACGGGGAGGGCTCTGTGGTTGTTTTGCTTGTGCCAAGGTTGCAAATGGGATTTTTTCTTCCTGATTCACTTTGCAATTGGGAAATGGCTGAGAAATCACCCAACTTATTGCTGCCTTCTCAGCAAAGCAGCAGGCTCTGGCATCACAATGATGAAGTGATGGGTCCCGGACAGATTGTCGTCCTAAAAAGTGGGTCCCGGTGCTAAAAGGTGTGAGAACCACCGCTGTAGAGCCTTTTCCCAAAGGGAATCTCGTTACAAAATTCTGCTCTTAAAAATGCCACCAGCCCTCCGTTAAAAATCCGCAGCCTGGATGAGAGTTTCTGCCCCCACGAGGTTGCGGCAAAGAGCTCAAGGGCTACGGAAAGCTGTGTCGAGACAAACTCTAAGTAGCCAAAGATTTGTCGTTGTGCCCTTTAGGAAAAAGTAGTTCTCATGGGGGGGGGGGGGGTCTTGACAGCCATACACACCCTCCAGGCACATGAATTGCAGGCTGGAATTGGCCGTGACAGCTGCCATCTGTCTCTGTTAGCTGAGGGATAACTCTGAACTGGTGGTTGTTTCTGGGTGCCATTTCTGGGATCTTTTGCAGGCAGCAGGGTGGAGGGGTAGCTACTGTGGTACAGGGGGGTGCAATTGCACTGGGCAGCAAGTTTTAGAGGGGCAACAAACGGAGCTTGTCACTAGTGGCCAAAAGGGAAAAGCTTGGTAATTACGAATAATACCATCCTGTTGTATATCAATAGGATTGTGCTCTGAGAGGATGAGTGTAGCTAAGGTGGGGCAGGGGGACTACATTGCCCCGGGGACCAGGCCTCGAGGGGGTGTTAGGACACTTTCCAGATCTGATGGGAGTTGCCTTCTGTAAAAAAATGTACATTTCCTGGGTGCCAGATGTCCTAGCTACGGCACTGCTTCACCATAAAGTGACATCGTCAAATACGTTTGGACCACTCTCAGAGTCAGGGAGGATGGCGCACGTCTGTGTGCTGGCCTCTCTGACTCCAAGGGCACAATTCTACCCTGGAGTTAGGCCATCACAGTTTGGCCGGCACAAGGGACACCGTCAAGTAGGTTTGGACTACCCTCGGAGTCAGAGAGGCTGGCACACAGAGGTGCGCCATCCTCCTTGACTCTGAGAGTGGTCCAAACACCACTCCCTTGTATCTGGCATTCTGAGGTAAAATTCTGAGGTAAGTATGAGGTAAATAAAGCAAAGTCTGGCCAGTACAAGGGCCACCATCAAGTATGTGTGGACCACTCTCAGAATCAGAGAGGCCAGCACCCAGACGTGCGCCATCCTCCTTGACTCCAAGAGGGGTCCAAACGTGTTTTACGGTGGCCCTTGTGCCGGCCAAACTTTGCTGGTCGAACCGTGCTGGCTGAACTCCGGATTAGGATTGCACTCTAAACCAACGATGCCATTCAGACCTCCAGACCACCAGACCTCCATGGGGTGCTTGAATTCTACCAAAGCCATCGAGCTTGTTTGCAGCTAAGGGAACCAAAGTATCCTGCGCTGCCTTCCAGCTGAGGCGCACGGACAATTTGCTGGTGCCACAAGGCCCTGTTATGTGTTGCCTTTGCAGTGTCTGCTCAGTGATTCGCTTCCACCGCGCAGCAGAGGGCCCTGTGGTACAGCAAGAGACCGAGAAGCTGGCTTAGTTTTCTGGTGTCAGGTTCCCAGATGAGCTGCAGCTACCCACCCACTTGGCAGGTCCGCTTTGCTACATCCAGAAATCAAACCCTGTTCTTGGCTTCCGGGGGAAGGGGGCAGGCCTGATTTATATCCAGGCTGAGATGTAGTTGGCAGCGGGACTCTGCTGTTGAGCTCTTGTGGTCTGTGAGTGGAATTGCTGGTTTCTGGCAGGGTCTCCAAATTCCTTGATTTGCTGCCCTGGTTACAGGGCGTAGCTAAAGAAGTGCAGGGGGGTGCAGTTACACTGGGCAACAAGCTTTAGGGGGGCAACAAGCTGAGCTTGACACTAGTGGCCAAAATGGTGAAAACCTTGGCATGCCTGACTTACCATCGTGTTATATACAGTGGTGGCATCTAAATGATTTAAGAACAGGAACTCACTTTTGATTGGCACGTGTCAGGACCCGCCCACTGGAAGTGACATCATAACCTAGACGGGACTTCCCCACTGCAACCCTTCCCCCTTCGCCCCCTAGGAATCCGGAGTTGCTCCCTTTAACCCTCTGAGTGCCGGCCAACCAAGAAGAAAAGCTCTTTGCAGAGGAATCGGGAGGGGGAGGAGGGGGGAAGCGTTGCGGAGTGAAGTGGGCGGAGTCAGCCCTAATTTTAACAAGTGGAACTGAGTTCCCCCGCGTTCCCCCTACATGACATCACTGGTTATATATATTTGGAAAAGAAATTCAATGCAGAATGCAGTGGGAGGAACCAGAGTGCGATATCTTTACTCTATCAAAAGTCATGGCCAAAAAAATGGGAGAGCACCAGGTGATCAGCTCATCAGCGCCTCCGTCCTGCCACAATGGGTACAGCAGCTTGTCACAGCCCAACATTCCGTCTCCCATCCAAAAACAGACCACAGATTCTCCTGCTCAGCTTCAGGCAGTACAAGCAACTCAACCATCAGTCCACACTTTTGTAATGGGCAGGTATTGTATAGATTATGGGGCATGGCCAAGAGGCATCTTTTCTAGTCTGTACTATCCCTTGCCACCCACCCTCTGCCATCTACTACCGGCAGCTTCTCCTGTCACTTTTAAAAAAGCTTGTAGTGCTAAAATATCAGCTGTCAGCGCCAAGCAGGTGATAATAAACATTAGTGGAGGTGGAATTTTTTAATCCAGACAAGCACAAGAGAACAGAAACGGTGGCTGGGTGGAGAAGAGGAGAGAGACTTCTCTGGTGGGAGGTGCAAGACGGCAGCACCTGAGGCCATTTATCTAGATGCCACCCCCTTGCTGGCACTAGACTAGGAGCGCAATCCTAACCTGGAGTGAGGCCGGCACAGTTAGGACAGCAAAGTTGGGCTGGCACAAGGGACACCGTCAAGTATGTTTGGACCACTCTCGGAGTCAGAGAGGCCGGCACATAGAAGTGCGCCATCCTCCCTGACTCCAGGAGGGGTCCAAACGCCACTCCCTTGTATCTGGCATTCTGAGGTAAATTTCTGAGGTAAAATTCTGAGGTAAATATGAGGTAAACAAAGCAAAGTCTGGTCAACACAAGGGACACTGTAAAGTGTGTTAGGGCCACTCTCAGAGTCAGAGAGGCCAGCACACAGATGTGCACCATCCTCCCTGACTCCGGGATGGGTCCAAACGCGCTTTATGGTGGCCCTTGTGCCGGCCAAACTTTGCTGGCCTAACTGTGCCGGCCTAACGCCAGGTTAGGATTGTGCTCTCAGTGAGATATACAGTCAGCCCTCCTAATCCACAGGATCGGGACCTGCAGATTGGACTAAGGCGGGTGGTTCATTCGTACCGAGTGTATGAGGATTGAGCCCTTACTCTCAAAGAAGGGTGACCCAGATGGCATCTGAATTTCTACACCGACGGTGCCACTACAGCCGAGTTGTCTTGATCCGGCTGCTAAAGAGAGCCCGTGGCTTTGCCTTGTGCACATCTGGGACCCGCTGAGAGTCATTTCCGCTGCTGAATAAGCTTTGCGTTATGCAAATATGATCAGGGAGATGTATGTCTTTGCAGATGGGGAGCGAGAGCGTGTTTGGGAGATTATTGTTCACCCTCGTTCGGATTGTCTCATTTCTGCGGCTCTGTTTTGCTTTCCAAGCGCAGCTGCGAGGTGGCCAGAAGAATTTCCGCAATCAGGGAAAACAAGCGCCGTAATTTCGGCGCAGCCCCCTTTTTCTTGACTGTCTCTCGTGTGGGTTTTATTTGCAACTAGGCTGTATGTGTGTGTTTTGTTTCGTCTTGCTCAGCCCAAACTTTGCTTTCTACAGCAGAGCATGGTCACTGAAAGACAACTGACTCCAGCTCAGGTGTGGAGCCTGAGGGTGCAATCCTAACCTGGAGTTAGGCCGGCACAGTTAAGAGGGCAAAGTTTGGCTGGCACAAGGGCTACCATCAAGTATTTTTGGACTATTCTCAGAGTCAGAGAGGCCGGCACACAGACATGCGCCATCCTCCCTGACTCTGAGAGAGGGCCAAACGCCACTCCCTTGTATCTGGCATTCTGAGGTAAATTTCTGAGGTAAAATTCTGAGGTAAACATGAGGTAAATAAAGTAAAGTCTGGCCAGCACAAGATGTGTCCTCCAGAAGCAATTTCTCCGCCACCTGTTAGACCTGCGCCATCCTCCCTGACTCTGATAGTGGTCCAAACGTACTTTACAGTGGCCCTTGTGCCAGCCAAACTTTGCTGGCCTAACTGTGCCGGCCTAACTCCAGGTTAGGATTGCGCCCTTCGATACAAAGCATTCAGAACTTTCTAAAAAGGAAGTGGGGCAACTTTCTTGTACCCAAAAAGGGGGTTCCCAATGCAAGAAAGATTGGGAGCCATTGTAGGCGGTCCCAAAATCCATTTAAAAATGCCATCCTGGCCCAGAAGCTGCCACTAGAAGTGACGTGATGCTGAGTCGAACAGTGGCAGTTGCTCTCCCTCTCCTAAGTACAAGAGAATCACCGCTTAAAAGGTGCCCTTTGTGAAGGAAGCCCAATGAAGTTCAATAGGGATCGTGTCATTTCTTGGGTGGTTGCACTTGTTCCTGGGCTAATCAGCAGAGTAAAGTGTTTCCAAGAATTACTTTCGGGAACGAGATTCGAGACAGATAGGCAGCGCTGCTCAGAGCCCGGCTCGCCATCCGTCAAGGCAATTACTTGGGGAACAGCCATCCTTGGGCCGGAGCGCGATGGATCCTCGGAAGGACACACGGCGGTTTCCAATCAGCGCCGTGTCAGCTGTGCTTGCGTTCCGAGAAGGAGTTTTAACCCAGGGCCTGTTCGGAACTCCTGTTCGGAAATTCTTCGGCTGCTACAAGGAGGCCTTGCTTATGCTCCCTCCTCAAAGCCAGCTTGCTGCCCAAACATCCAGTCTCTCAGCCTCTTGGTGTAATGTGTATGTGTGGGTGCAATCCTAATCTAGAGTTAGGCTGGCACAGTTAGGCCAGCAACGTTTGGCCGGTGCAAGGGCCACCGTAAGGTGCATTTGGACCACTCTCGGAGGATGGTGCATGTCTGTTTGCAGGCCTCTCTGACTCGGAGTGTGGTCCAAATATACTTTATGGTGTTCCTTGTGCCGGCCAAACTTTGCTGGCCTAACTGTGCCAGGTTAGGATTGCGCTCTGTGCGCCCGGCCAGCTCAGCCTCCCCTGTGATTGCATGTGCACCACACCCAGTGATGTCATCCGGGCGCGCCAGGAACCGGAACGCCCAGATGATTGACAGCCCTCCGCCCCTATGGCGGAGGGCTGCCACGCCTCCCTGAGCCTCACAGCGCCCGAATCGCTCCATTTCAGAGCGACTTGGGATGCGAGGGAGGGATGGCAGGCCCAGGAGCAGCTCGCCTGTCCTCTGGAGAGGCAGCGCGGCCCAGGCCCGTCCGCAGAACTAGCGGAATGGCGTACCGGGCCGTTCCGCCTGAATGACACCACTGACCACACCCCATTTCTGAGCTGTCACTGCGTCAAGCTCTCGTCTCTCAAAGAGACTCTCTGGCAGCCCAACTCTATGGTGCCTCGGTGCCCAGAGGAACAACAGTGCTTTTGTTTCCGGAACGATGATCCGGAAGGGCTTAATCAATCGTGCCCTTAAGGATCACTGAGAAATGTCAAACGGAGTTAGGTCAAAGGGGGCAGGGGGGTTTGGGGCGCAGGAGTAAGCCATGGAGCAGCCAAATTGCAGAGCGCCTGTTCTGAACCATTACCCAAAATTCTAGTTATGCTTTATGTTCAGCTGCAAAAAAAAGAAGCTCTTGGTTATTTATTAAAGGGCCATCATGGAAGTGATAACCCATGTTCAAAGAGGATGGATTTATTGTCGCTCCCACTAACGCAGGGAAAGGTTAGCGAGCGACTGGATTTCAGACTAATATAACCTTTCCTCTAATGGCAGTGCTTAGCACTGGATAGAAATGCGCCTGATGGTTATTGATAGCATTGGGGGAATTTACGGCGATGCTTGTTAAAAATGAAAAGCTTTCAGGGGCTGGTGGAGGAACTTTGGATCTCCCCGTCCTCCGCAATTAGCCGGGATCAATTATTTGTATCATTAATCACCGATACAGCATCGTCCTGGAACCTGGAGTTCTCCAACATGACGGGACGAGAGAGAGAGTTGCTAAGTCAAATCAAAGGATGGATGAGGTCTGCTGTCTGGGGCCCCTGTTCCCGGAAATAAGCTTACTTTTGAGTAAACTCACAATATTTGGAGTAAACATGCATAGGGTTGTACATGGGATCCATATGTTTTTTTCAGCTAGCAGCACAACTAGCATGAGGGAGGTGTACGCAAATCTCCTGCTAGCATGCGATGGGGTGCAGAATTCCAGGAAACAAACTGCGCTGAAATATCTGCATTACGTCGAACGTTATAGCCAAGTAACCACAAAAGGAAAATTCAACTGCCTTGTGGAACAAAAAGTGGATTTTCCTTTAACTCAGAACCAACCAATGAGACTGATGGTTCCGAGAGCCAATGAGATGTTGTTAAGACGCAGCAGGGGAACCAATCAGGTGTTTGTATGAGAGCGCAATCCTAACCTGGACTTAGGCGCTCTGTTAGGCCAGCAAAGTTTGGCTGGCACAAGGGCCATGGTAATGCACGTTTGGGCCACTCTCGGAGGCAGGGAGGATGGCCCACGTCTGTGTGTCGTCCTCTGATTCCGAGAGTGGTCCAAACATACTTGACGGTATCTCTTATGCCAGCCAGGCAGGGGGTTGGACTAGATGACCTTGTGGGTCCCTTGCAACTCTATGATTCTATGAAATTTGCATTACTGAGCAGCTGCGGGAATAAGTTTCTCACGTGCCTTTGATGGAGAAGCGTTCGGCAAGAACCCAGCTGAGAGAGAGAGGGGGGGGCAAGACTGGAGGGGGAAGAGAGATTTATTTATGGAAAGCCAAGCTGCGCTAGTTTCAGAAGTTCCTCTGCAGTGAGCAGAAATGGCTGTCTTGCGACTGTTGTGCTTAATTTACGTTCACGAATTTTTCTTCTCTTGCAGGTGGGTTTTTTTCTTTCCTTTCCCCAAGGCAATTAGGCATATTTGTGTTCGGAGACCGAGAAAGAGAGAGGGAGATTTGCTTCCTCCTCCGGCATCCCCCAAGGGATAGATGTGTTCTGTCTCCATCACCTTGTCCTATGAACATCTTGAACGCTGAACCGTACCACGGCCGAATTTCCAAACAGCCCTTGCGTTACGGATGGTGTCTAATCCACAGAGGGAAGGAAACAGTTGTCGGCACGGAGATGGTGTGATAAACTCGTACTTTCACTCAGGGACGGAATGAAAAGTAAATTAGCGGAATCAAAAAGCCATTTTCTTCATGATTAGCCACTGTGCTGATGGCACTAATTTAACATTTGCTCAGGCCTCTGGCCAGGCTCAATGTATGGAAAAAGGAGGCTTACGTAAGAGGAGGAGGAGGAAGAAAAGGGAGATCAAATGCAAATTCAATTCGTGGCTTCACCAAGGCTGCAATGCGATGCACACTTCCCATATTCAAACTGTGGGTCGGAACTCACTTGGTGGGTCGTGACCAGTGATGTCATGCAGGGGGAACGTGGGGGAACTCAGTTCCACTAGTTAAAATTAGGGCTGACTCCGCCCACTTCACTCTCCCTCCTCCCCCCTCCCAATTCCTCGGCAAAGAGCTTTTCTTCTTGGTTGGCTGGCACTCAGAGGGTTAAAGGGAGCAACTCCGGATTCCTAGGGGGGCGAGGGCAGTGATGTCATTCAGGGGGAATGGACCAGAATGGGCATTCCGGATCCTGACGTGGCTGGTTCTGGGTTCCCGACAAGTGTCAATCAAAAGTGAGTACCTGTTCCTAAATCATTTGAATGACACCACTGGTCGTGACCTGGTGTCAGGTGGGTCACGGAAAGCTGAGAGCAGCCATCTTGGAAGCTGCAGATCTTACTCTTGCTAGATTTCTTTTGTGAGTGTTCACTGTCTGAATTTTCAAGTGAGTTTTTTTTTCCAAAAATGATTTTTAATCATACTTTGTCCTCATCCTGCGGATGCTTCATGGTTGTGGAACTGCTGCAGTCCAAGAAGGCCAATTTGCATTCTAGGAGTGATGATGTCACAACGATGGCACTTCCTGCTTGATGACGTCACTTCTGGCCGTCACGTCACTTCCAGCTAAATGACATCATTTCCGGTGGGTCCCAGCACAAGTGCCATTTTAAAAAAGTGGGTCCCGGTCTACAACGTTTGAGAACCACTGCCTTTGAGTAAGCCCAGTTGAATACACTGTGACGTCCTTTTGAGTCAAAATGGTTAAGATCAGGCAAGAAAGACAGAGCAGAGTTAAAGGCCGTGGCAAATTCAGGGCCTCTAATGAAAATGGCATCCCTGTGTTAAGTTGTCCCCCTTGGTTTTGCATTATGTCGAAGCCTTGGGCTCTGGATGATTAGGGAATGGCCTCGACAACTGTTTTAACATGATTTCCAGTTTGCTGAAGGGGTCATACAATTCCTTGGCAGATGGCCCTGTAAGGCAGTGGTTCCGAAATGCATGAGGGTCATGACCTCCCCCTGCAGCCTCTTCTTCCCAGCTCAACTGGGTGATGCCATCTTGGATTTTGTGTGATCCAAGATAGCGACGCCCAAGTCTCGTGAGATCTCATGAGATCTAAGGCGGCAGTGCCCAAATCTCATGAGCTCCAAGATGGCGGCTCCTAGATGAGCTAGGAGCGCTGAAAGGGGGCAACCAGGGAAATCCTGTGTTGGCTCTGTGAGTGCGCCGTGGCACCCTCTGGTGACACAGTGCACAGTTTGTGAACCATTGCTTTAAGGTGACATCTTCCAGTGGGGTCAAGCAATCACTTGGATCAACCCATCGTGCCACACTGTAATTTATAAGTCTACAATTCTGTGTTAACATAAAACACCCTGCCCTTCAAAGGTGTGCGTTTTTGAAAAAAAGAAAAAGAAAGTCCATCTCTTTTTTTCATTATTCGGTAATAAAACAATGTCCTTTCCCCCTTGTATCTCATTGTCTTCCTTGGCATTGAGCATTAAGGTAGCCTTCCGGAGTTGGCCTGATTTACGATTTAATTTCATTTGCTCTTGTCTTGATTTTTTATCGTGGCATTGAAATCGGAACATGGAGTTGGGATTGCTTACCATAAAATCATATTTTCATCCGCTGGCAAGGGTATCCAAAAAGGGAAAGAAATTAGGCCGCCCCGGTCCACTTAGCAATAAAAGTGACACGAAGTCTTGAGTTAGGGCGTGAGTTAGGAAGGGACAAAGAGTGTCTTTCTCTGAGCAGCTTCCAGGATCCAGCCACACCTGCTCAACATAAAATCCAGTTGTGCTGGGGGCCACAGGAACAGGGGGACCATGGGAACTGAAGATGCCAGTATACCCGTGCATATTTGTTGCATTTTCTAGGGCACAATCCTAACCTGGAGTTTGGCTGGCACAAGGGCCACCATAAATCGCACTTGGACCCCTCTCGGAGTCAGGGAGGATGGCGCTCGTCTGTGTGCTGGCCTCTCTGACTCCGAGAGTGGTCCAAATGCAATTTACGGTGGCCCTTGTGCTGGCCAGACTTTGCTTTATTTACCTCATATTTACCTCAGAATTTTACCTCAGAACTTTATCTCAGAATGCCAGATACAAGAGAGTGGCATTTGGACCACTCTCGGAGTCAGGGAGGATGGCGCACGTCTGTGTGCTAGCCTCTCTGACTTCGAGAGTGGTTCAGACATACTTTATGGTGGCCCTTGTGCCGGCCAAACTTTGCTGGCCTCACTGTGCCAGCCTAACTCCAGGTTAGGATTGCACTCTGAATGAGATTATATGTGGGGGCAGGAAGGGGGGGAGAGAGAGAGAGAGAGAGAGAGAGCCCACATATGTCTATGTTGCTTTTCATCACTGGAGAAAAAAAAGGACAGTTTGATGTATCAAGGAAAAAAATACACACACACACTGCTGCCAAACAGTTTAGCATAAACAATCCCAGTGATAAAAGCACAATAAGGACATAATTGTCTGTTCAGATTCTTCCCCCCGCCATTAATGAGACTTCGAACGATCCATTAGGCAAACAGGCGACTGTATTTTTGCTGACAATTTTCTCCTAAGCAAAAATGGCACTTTGGAAAGTGGTATTAATTAGATGTGTGCGTCGTCGTCGTCGTCCCCAACACACACATACACATATTGCCCTTAGCCACTTTCCGATGTGGGAGCTGCCAGATAGACACATGATCTTGCCTGTGGGCTGGGCACTTTCCGCACAAAGATGGCACCACTCGCACTGGGTTTCCTGATAGTAAGTCAGCATTTTGGTCTGCTTCGGTCAGTTTTGTCGATCCAGTGGTATGCTCATACTGCTGGTGTTGAGGCCCATAGGATGGGCCCTTCAATTCAGAGCACAATCCAAAATTCGAGTTAGGCTGGCATAAACCAGCAAAGTTTGGCCAGCACAAGGGACACCATAAAGCGTGTTCGGACCACTCTTGGAGTCAGGGAGGATGGTGCATGTGTGTGTGCTGGCCTCTCTGACTCTGAGAGTGGTCCAAACATACTTTATGGTGTCCCTTGTGCTGGCCAGACTTTGCTTTATTTACCTCAGATTTACCTCAGAATTTTACCTCAGAAATTTACCTCAGAATGCCAGATACAAGGGAGTGGCGTTTGGACCACTCTCGGAGTCAGGGAGGATGGCGCATATCTGTGTGCTGGCCTCTCTGATTCTGAGAGTGGTCCAAACATACTTAACGGTGTCCCCTGTGCTGGCCAAACATTGCTGGCTTAGTTTATGCTGGCCTAACTCAGTTTAGGATTGCGCCCGCAGAATGGAGAGTTCCCTGCCCCATCCTTTCCTTATCATTATACGTGAATCATTTTTGTAGCTATACCTATATTCCGGTTCACGATCCAATGTGAGAAAATGTTAAAAAAGAGAGAGAGCGAGAGAGCTCATACTTTGAAATCATCAAGCACAGAGATGCAATTTTCTGATCCCATACAAGCGGAGTTGTTTTGTTTTGTTTTGTTTTGTTTTGTTGCTCTAACCAGCGCTGAACACATGTAACGGGGGAAAAATACCCATAAGCTATAATAGAGAAAAGCACAGTTCATAACAGCTCAGGAATGTAACGAAAAAACAACTCAAACCTGAAATGAAACTCACGAACAATTATTCTTCCCCTTGCATTTTGCCCTGGAGAATCTACTTCGGTTTATGAAAGATCTGAGCTGTACGTTATTAAAAACACATTTTTTTGTTATTTATTATTTGGATTATGGTTGACGTACATTGATGGGGAAATGCTTGATTCCGTCTTAACGGTTTCTGAGTCATTTCAAGGTGATTCATTTCTGACAGATATTCCATAATCATAAATGATGGGAGCTGGGACTATGATTAATATCCTCTAATCCTGATAGTCATTTAGAAAGAAGCATATTCAATACAGGTAAACAGTATTTTTAAGCCCTCTTCTTGCTAAACTCCTTGGTAGGAAGTGTGAACTGATGGTTGAGCTGCCGGTGCTGCCTGAAGCTAAGCCAGATAATCTGTGGTCTTGTTTTTGGATGGGAGATGGAATGCCAGCCTATGACAAGCTGCTGTACCTGTTGTGGCAGGACGGAGTCGCTGTTGAGCTGATTAGTCACTGCAAGGGAGAGTTGCAGGGGAGTGTGTGAGAAGGCCAGCTGGCAAAAAAAAAAATGGAGTATGACCTTGACTGGACTGGATGGGCCTTTGGCCTGATCCAATGGGGCTCTTCTGATGTTCTTAATGCCCAGACTGACTTGCAAGTTATTATAGCTCCCTCCCCACAGACAGGATAGCAAATTCTCTTTTATAAATTCTCAGCAGGATGTCTAGCCAAGAGGGTAAAAGCCGCAATCATGCCCGAAGATAAGATAAGATCCGAAGGTCGCCAGTTTGAGAACACTGGAAGTTTACGTGAGTTGCAGACCTCGAGATATAGGCTGATAAGATTTGAGCTGTGTCCGGCTGCCTGTGAGAGAGGAGTTATGTCAGGCCAGCTGTTTCTTGGCGAGAGCAAGAAGCTGTTTATCAGCCGGCAGGAAGGCAATCGTGCCTTCAGTGTCATCTGAATGTAGCAGTTCTTGTAAGATTAGAACTTATTTGTGATTGTAAAAACCCTTTGGGTTTAGAAATGCCTGCCTATGTAGACTACCTTGAATAAAGTCAAAAGAGCAATCTAATGACCTAGAAAGGCAGTATATAAATACTAAGTAATATTATAGTATTATTACCTCATATGTACCTCAGAATTTTACCTCAGAATTTACCTCAGAATGCCAGGTACAAGTGAATGGCAACAGGATGCAGGCATCTTGTTGTCTTGTGTGCTCCCTGAGGCATCCGGTGGGCCACTGTGAGATGCAGGAAGCTGGACTGGATGGGCCTTTGGCCTGATCCAGCAGGGCTCTTTTTATGTTCTTATGTTTTTATTAAAGGGGCCACTTTATCTATGACAATTTACTGGCTTTGTGAGGGCGCATTATTTTTTTGTTTTGGTTTTGGGTAACAGCAGTCACTGTAACCTGAAAAAAAAAAGTGTCAACCCTCATCAGATCATTACACAACATTTCAAGTGCCGTAATTACAATGGAGGAGAGGAAATGAAGGGAAATAACTGTAATTAGCCCTCAATGTCCAATCCCTACAATTAAAACTCTCGACCGTCGAGGATACTCCCGAATCAGACCAGTGGCTGATGAGAAGCGCACAGAGGTGAAGATCAGAACTTGCAAGTGCTCCTGAGTGACACGTTGACAGTCATTTTGATTTGGCTTCCCTTTGACTTTTCACTCCTCTGCCTGTCAATTTCGTGGCTGAACCTTTGTAGAGAAGGCCTTGGAGACAGTCCTCGACAAGCGCACGCAGATGGAGGCACAAAGAACTCCCAGAGTCAGTCCTGTAGTTTTGTCCTCTACAAAAGGAACTCAGCGCTTTCCTCAAGAGACTCCGGCTCCAAGGAGTACTTCAGCAGGATTGAATCTTAAGAAAATCATGTCATGTCACAGTGGTTTCCCCCCCTTCTTCTCTGCTGTTTCCAGCTCTTCAATATCATGTTCGAGCTACGCTGAGCAGTGGCATAGCTAAGACGCTTGCTATCTGGTGCAAAGTTAGGTCAGCAAAGTTGTGCCGGCACAAGGGACACTGTAAAGCACGTTTGGACCACTCTCGGAGTCAGGGAGGATGGCGCATGTCTCTGAGAGTGGTCTAAACATATTTTGCGGTGTCCCTTGTGCTGGCCAAATTTCTTTGTGGAGAAATTCAACCCTTTGGTTTCCAAGGTCTCGTCCTCTGCAGCAGGGCTCTTCTTCTAATCTTAAGGCCCAGACTGAGTTGCAGGTTATTATAGCTCCCTCTCCACAGACAGGAGCAAACTCTGTTTCATTTACCTCATATCTACCTCAGAATTTTACCTCAGAATGCCAGGTGCAAGGCAGTGGCCACTGGATGCAGGCATCTTGTGGTCTTGGGTGCTCCCTGAGGCACCTGGTGGGCCACTGCGAGATGCAGGAAGCTGGCCTAGCTGAGCCTTGGCCTGATCCAGCGGGGCTCTTCTGATGTTCTTATGTTTGTATGCCAAAGAGGCGGCAAGTGTCCCCTTCTGTGATGCGCGGTTGTCCCTCCTTCCCTCCCCCCACCCTCTCTCATGCACTGCAAGCCAAAGGCCCCTATTAGCGGCTGGTGTCGGTTCTGTTGACAGCTTGACAAAGCCAATAATAGTCCTAAGCGAGGTCTTCTTGCCAGTCATTTGGTGAGAGGGCGAGTGCAGCCCCCTCCCCAAATATAATAAACTGCTCCAGCCTCCCACGTAATGGCAAGTGCGAGGTGGAAATCTGCACCGCATCTCAGCTGAAGCCTTTATTATTACATTTCGCTGTCAACGCTCCTCGGCAAACAATTCTAACATCTCTCGCGGCCCCAAGCGTCGCACAATTTGCTTCTGTAAATGTTTCCTCGAGAGCCGCTGGCATCTTCCTTACAGATGGCATTTGTCTCTCCTTCCGTGGCAGCAGGTAGTGTGGCAGGGAGGGGGGGGATAGCCTCTCGGAAACACAAGAGACACTGGCTGCATGCATTCCGGGTGTTATTCTCAGCCATGAGGACTAGAGACATGTCACCCAATAGAAATGGTGTTTGCATGAAGGAGTGGAGCAAATGTCATGTTAGGAGGACAATGCAGGTTAGGCCTCAATGCAGGTTAGGATTGCGCCCTGGGTGTATTTCATTGGTTCTGTGGATCCAGGCTGTAGGTTTCGCCCCAGGAATTGGCCCCGAGAAAGACCACAGGCTGACAGAGTCTGCTTTGTGGAGTAATTCATCGCTTTGGTTTCCAAGGTCTCGTCCTTTGCTGTCAAACGGAAAAACTCAAATGTTCATGACAGGCTGACATTACCTTTGTCTCTCAGGGTGACTCTTTTTTCCTCCCTTCCTTCATTACCGCAGGATTTGTGAGCAAAGTGTCAGCCTTCACAGGGAATTTTACTGACTTCTGTCAGCTTGTCATGGCTGGTGCAATTTAGAAGTTAGACCCCTTTGAATAATGGCTTGCTCCCTCACCTACTTAGAGGTGTGTGCATAAGCTGAGATGCTCCATCAGTGAATTGGCTTCTGATGGGTCTACCTCACCCCACAATTCCCAATCTTTGCTCAGTCCAGGGGCAGAATCACATTTTCTCTCCAAGGCCCCCTGGAATGACACTGCATAGTATATAATATTTTACAATACAGGTGGAGCTTCTCATCTGCAGTTTTCCCATCCGCTGATTTAGTGAGATGGCAGAAGAGAAGGGCTCTTTGTTAAACAAACACATGCTGTTAATTAAGCATTTAAAAAAGTGTCATTAGCTCTGAGATAAGATCTCATCCCTCATCCCCAGCAAGTGTGATTAATCACTTCTGGGTTTTGTTTTCTTTACCTTCTCATCCACGGGTTTCCCATCTGCTGATTTGACTCAGTGCAACTGCAGAAGAGAAGGGCACTTTGTAACATCCAGGCATTTCAAAAAAGCTTTTCTTGCCAAGGCAAGGCAGCTGCAGCCAATCCCATTAGCTCTGAGATAAGCTCCTCATCCTCATCCTGGGAAGTGTGATTAATCTCTTCCATTTTGCCCCACAGGAAGTGGTGATGGCATTCTGGCCTTGGTGCCTTTCAAAGGGGATTGGATGTATATCTAGAAGACAAAACCATCACAGGTTACAAGCTGTGATGGGTGTGGACAACCTCCTGGTTCTAGAAGAAGGCTGTCTCCGAATGCCAGACGCAAGGGAGTGGCAAGGTCTCTTGTTGTCTTGTGTGCACGGAAAAAATAAATAAGACAGTCACCTGCCACCAACCAATGGTTTAATTTAACCCAATTGGAAGCAATTGCTTTAGTTGGCTAAAAGCCGCCCCTGTTCCCACAAGCTCCCTTTGCGCACCTGTGGAGCATTTGTGGCACATCAATATGGATGTACGGCAGGGGTTGAAAATCGCTGCTCAACTGGCTCCCCCCACTGGAGAACGATGCTCCAATGAGGCTCTTCAGCTCAGCACCTTAAAAGTCTGGGCAACCGAAAGAGAATGTGATGCGCTCATTACTGTCTCTGCTGCCATGACAATCTGAACCTTGTCGCCCAACTGAAAGAGATCCAAGTTGTTTTTAATCAGTCAGGTTCCTTGCTGGTGCTGGCTGAGTAACCCATGGAAGTATGATCTGTATCGGTGGCATAGCCGGAAGCAAGGTGTCATAATTGACTTTCACAAGCTGTGACAACCTCATCGGCGCATGGCAATATTGCCGAACAGGATGGGCTGCCCAAAATGGTAACCTCGGTGTATTAACTCCCCAAAGCAAAACGAAAGGTGTGCATGTAAACGCTGGCACATTAGGAATGATAAGACGGCCATTTTCTTGCCTTTTCAAAAGGTGGTACTTTCTACCTGGGACGGAGGAGGAACGGATTAGAATAACAGCGATGGAAGAGCTGATTGCCGTCGGAATGCCATTGTAGCTGTGGCTGCGGACTCCTTCACAATGATTAATTCTGTATAAGAGGAGTAGATGCACTGCTAATGTAAGTGGAATTGTACTTTCCTTTCTTTCACATGGAGATTATCTTCAGGCGGGAGGAGAAACTTTCACAGTGCAGGAAATACTGACAAAACTACACTATATTTTGCATGGGACAATGTCAGCCATAAGCCATCCCCCCTGACTCTGACAGTGGTCCAAAAGTTTGGCCAGCACAAGGGCCACTGTAAAGAATGTTTGGACCACTCTCAGAGTCAGAGAGGGCAGCACACAGATGTGCACCATCCTCCCTGACTCCGAGCGTGGTCCAAACGCCACTTCCTTGTAGCTGGCATTCTGAGGTAAATTTCTGAGGTAAAATTCTGAGGTAAATATGAGGTAAATGTAGCAAAGTTTAGCTGGCACAAGGCACACTGTAAAGAGTGTTTGAACTTCTCTCAGAGTCAGAGAGGCCAGCACACAGACGTGCGCCATCCTCCCTGACTTGGAGAGTGATCCAAACATCACTCTCCCTTGGGCCGGCCAAACTTTGCCAGCCTCACTGTGCCGGCCTCACTCCAGGTTAGGATTGTGCCCCCACAGTCTCTGTCTCTGATGGTTTCTATGCCCTTGGTGTGCTATTTTTCTGGTTCTCTTTTGACCTCGACTGAATGGTCCCATGCCTTCTGGGAGGAAACCAGCTGGAAATGAAATAAACAAGCAAACCCGCACTGCGTGCAAACCAAGGCTTCCCTTTGTTGGATTTTGTTGTGGTTGACGGGGTCTCTGGCAGGCAGCCAACACAGCCTGATAAGACACCACCTTTTCAGTCCTCGCACAAGCCAAGCAGAAAACTATTACCGTGGCAAACTGAGTATGATATTCTCTCTCTCTCGCCCGCCCTCCCTCCCCACCGCTCTCTCTCTCCTGCCACCTAATTAGAGGGGAGCATTTACTGGGACAGCACCTCATTCCGACCAGGAGTTTGGCAATCTTCAAAATTTCCACAGCAGACCAATTTGGGATCCTTTCCAGCTCATCATCCATTACCGCCATGCCTGAGAGCCATTTGGAGCAGCGATAATCCTCCATATTGCGGCTTGACCTCAAAGATCTTTCCGGCAACACGAGGGAGATCAAAGGACAAAGCAGGGAGCGAGCGAGTCTTTTTAATCCATCTAACGGCACAGCTCAGCCTAATCTTAACATGTTTTTTTGAGGCGAGGTGGTTAATTCTCTCGAAAATCTGCTTTTTAACTTTGGTTAACACTCATTATCTTTTCCATTCTGCTATCGTTTGGGGAGGGGGGAATAATAATATGGGAAGCCTGCAGGATGAACCACAATCACTCTGCTTAGGGTGGCATTTCCCCCTAGACATTTGTATTGCCACTGCTGCCAATCTGGGGGAAGAAAAGCTGGCAAAGAAAGTGAGAAATGTATAGGCAGAAAAATGCCTACGGGCCAAATCTTTTCTCTGGGCCAGTGATATTCAAACTTTTTAGACCAGGACCCACTTTTTAGAATGGCATTCGTGTCGGGACCCACCGGAAGTGATGTCATTAACCTGGAAGTGAGGTTGTGGCAGGAAGTGACAGCCTCAAGCAGGAAGTGATGTGATTGTCCCACAATAAAATGACACTCCTGAAATGCAAATCGGCATTCTTGGACTGCAGCAATTGTACAACTATGAAACATCCCTGACAGAAAGCAAGGTTAGGACAAAATACGATGTAAAAGCACTGAACTAAAAACAAAATTTAAAAAAAAAACCTCACTTAAAAATTCAAAGTTAACACTCACAAAAGGAATCTAACAAGAGTAAGGTCTGCAGCTTCCAAGATGGCTGCTCCCAGCTTTCCGCGACCCACCTGACATCAGGTCGCAGCCCACCAAGTGGGTCCCAACCCACAGTTTGAATACCACTGCTCTAGGCCTTTTTTTCCCCACTTTCAACCTCACTTTGGCCAGAGAACGGTATCACTTGAATCCATGTTACGTCTTTTATTAACCAATATCACTATATATGAAGAAATGAATGGGCTTCAACTTGGTCTAATGCCATTGGGGGGGTGGGTATGTTGTGGTTGTTTCTTGCGTGTGACCATTTTTTTAAAAAGAAATCAGAATATTAAATCTAACAGACCAGCCCATTAAGAAGTCGCAAGATTAAACCACCGTGTAACCCACAGAATGGTTTAAAAGCTTTTTCCGTGACGCAATTAACTGTGCATTAGCAAAGAGCAGTGCTTAATGACCAAATTTTCCAATATCCCCAAATAGACATGCCTTGGATAACTTCGGGAGGGGAGTGTGGAAAAGGTTGGCAGGAAGTCAACAAAAACTATAAGTGATCGTTGCATTTTTTTTTTTTAATCGCTGTCAGGCTTGATCTGACGGGTGCTTCTAGCTAATGAAAGGCAGGATAATATTATATGGACATGCTAAATGGTTGACTTGCTTGTGTCCAGTCATTGAGGGCCCGATCCTAGCCAACTTTCCAGTGCTGAAGCAGCCATGCCAACAGGTCATGAGGGCCTCCTCGAGGTAAGGGAACATTTGTTCCCTTTCCTCAGAGCTGCTTGGTGGCTGGATCAGCGCTTGAAAATTGGGTAGGATTGGGTGCTGAGGGTGCAATCCTAACCTGGAGTTAGGCTGGCACAGTTAGGCCAGCACAGTTAGGCTGGCACAGGGAACACTGTAAACTATGTTTGAACAACTCTCGGAGTCAGAGAGGCCAACACACAGCTTCAAGGAAGTGGCAACAGGATGCAGGCGTCTTGTGGTCTTGTGTGCTCCTTGAGGCATCTGGTGGGCCACAGTGAGATACAGGAAGCTGGACTAGGTGGGCATTTGATCTGGTCCAGCGGGACTCTTCTTATATTATTCCACTGAATTCTGTCCCCCTCCCTGTTCAGGTGGATTTCAGAATGCAGTGTCATGCATCTGTGGAACTCCTTGCCACAGGTTGTGGTGATTGTGTCTGGCTGAAATGCCTTTCAAAGGGAACTTAGACAGGTCAACGGAGGAAAAGTCCATCACAGGTTTACAAGCCATGATTCGTGCACATCATGACAACAAGCACAACCTCCTTGTTTTCGAAGTGGGCTACGTCAGCCCGCCAGGTGCAAGGGACTGGCCACAGGATGCAGGCATCTTGTTGTCTCATGTGCTCCCTGAGGCATCTGGTGGGCCTCTGTGAGATACAGGAAGCTGGACTTGATGGGCCTTCGGCCTGAGGCAGCAGGGATGTTCTTAAGTGGGAACGTCTGCCAAGTCAAGGAAAACCACCCCTGGGCTGCCTGGAGCAACTCTGGAGCCTGGCAGAACGACATCGCTTGGGGGATGCTTTTTGTCTCTGGTCCCACATGGTTCGCGAGGAGCCACCGATCGCAGATGGGCAAGCTCCAGAGCCCCGGAGGCTGCAGACAGTTGGCACATCGGCAGGCCGATCGTATTTTGCAGCTGGCTGATTAAAAACGAGACGCTTGCAAGCAAACACCTGTGTTTTCCCTTCTACATTGTGCCGCTTGTCACGGGCAGGATCAAATCAGTCCTTTACAAATGTGGCTGCTCATCCTTTATGAACCACAGCCTACTTATAATATCCAATATGATCCTTATCTGCAGAAGAAACTTGAGTGGGTGGAATGCCTTCCGTCCTCTTTTTCCTCCCCTCCCCCTCCCGGAGCTTCCTTTAATCTTAGCAGAGACCAAGATAAGCGGTGCTCTTCCCAGCTGCCGGCGCCAAATCTTCACCGCACCTCTCCCTGTGGCTGCTCGGTGCCCAATATCCTCCTGAGCACAAAGGCCTCATTGTCTTGATTTAAATGAGGATGATTGGGGGAAAAACACACACAACTCGGCGAGATGCGAAACACAACAAATTAATGCGCAGCGTGGCTGTTGAGGGCTTCTGCGGCAAAGGCACGTTCCCCTTCTTGCTTGGATGAACGGGAAGGCCAAGAAACACAGGGCAGTGTTCATCACTGGTTGGACTCTGGGGGATATGGCTGGGCATTCTGGAGGAGGAATTGATCCACACCCTATGTAATGGGGATACTGAAAAAATTAAAGGGAGGATCTCATCAGGTTTGAAACGGTGAGGAGGGGGACTCGGTGAGATCTCTTCCCCATCAGGGAGATGCCAGACATCATAAGGCCCCGCGGGATCAGGCCAAGGGCCCATCTAGTCCACCTTCCTGTGTCTCAGAGCATAATCCGAACCTGGAGTGAGGCCGGCACTGTTAGGCCAGTACAGTTTGGCCGGCACAAGGGCCACCATAAAGCGTGTTTGGATCACTCTCTGAGTCAGGGAGGATGGCGCACGTCTGTGTGCTGGCCTCGTTGATGCCAACGGTGGTCCAAACATACTTGACGGTGTGCTGGCCAGACTTTGCTTTATTTACCTCATATTTACCTCAGAATTTTACCTCAGAAATTTACCTCAGAATGCCAGCTACAAGGGAATGGTGTTTGGACCACTCTCGGAGTCAGGGAGGATGGCGCAGTTCCATGTGCTGGCTTCTCTGACTCCAAGAGTGGTCCAAACAAACTTGATGGTGCCCCTTGTGCTGGCCAAACAGGGACACCCACCCACCGACCTGCCGCATGCTCCTCGATTAGCAGGGCCACCAACAACTTGCCCTATCCCAGACCCTCCTTGTTGTCGCGAGTCGCTGAGTCGAGACCATCGGCGAGAGTGGAGGAGATTTGCCATGTTGCTCCCGTTTCTGGAGGGAAAAACAGTCAGCGGCAACTCCTAATTGCTTTCACCTGTGCTGAGGTTGACACGCTGTGCCCGCCTTTCAAGGGGGGGGGAGCCTTTTGTCAATTAAGGCGCTTTGAATATTTATTTGGGGGAGACGCTCCTGGCTCCTGTTTGTTGTGCAAATGCCAAGTGCAAAATCAAGATGACAAGTGATCCCTTTCCCCCCCACTTTCATTTTTGGCTTCAAAGGGTCTGATCTCTTCCTGCTTGACTATCTTCCTAAACATCAAGGCATGGAGCTGAAACAATGGCCTATTGGTTCATTCCTTAGACCTGTCTCCTCTTCTCTTCCTGTCTCTGCCATTTCCCCTGTGTGTGGGGATAGATAAGTGGTTCTCAACCTTTTCAGCGCCAAGACCCACTTTTTGGAATGACCATCTGTCCAGGGCCCATCAGAAGTGACGTCGTGGCCAGAAGTGCCGTCATTGTGATGCCAGAGCCTGCTGCTTTCCTGAGGATGCAGCCATCAGTTGGGTGGTTTCTCAGCCGTTGTCCGGGATCCGTCCAGGAACCACCAGAAATGACTTCTGGTGGGTCCCGACAAGAGTACCATTCTACGAAGTGGGTCCCGGTCTAAAAAGGTTCGAGAACCACTGAGTTAGCAAATGCTCGAGGAAATTAGCTGGGCTCAGAAGGCCCAGTTTACCTTATACTCACCTTCTGTTATACTCACTTTCTGCTTCCAGAGAGTTCCAACAGTAAGAAATGATTGTATCACTGAAAGCGCAATCCTAATCTGGAATTAGGCTGGCACAGTTAGGCCAGCAAAGTTTGGCCGGCATAAGGGACACTGTAAAGCACGTTTGGACCACTCTCGGAGTCAGAGAGGCCAGCACACAGATGAGCGCCATCCTCCCTGACTCCGAGAGTGGTCCAAACATGCTTTACGGTGGCCCTTGTGTCGGCCACACTTTGGTGGCCTAACTGTGCTGGCCTAACTCCTGGTGAGGATTGTGTTCTGACTGATGTTGCTGTTTGTTTTTTAAGCAAGGTTTTTTAAGCCGCCTGGTATCTTGCGAGAGCGAGGCAGGTTATAAATCTTCGAAACCGGACATGAAATAATGTGCTGATACTTCATCGAGATGCTATTTCATCACATTCCCACTCGTTGCAGTATGGCAGCGCATTCCAATGGGGGCACGCAACACAGCTTTAAGTGAAGAGTTAATTGTGCATCACCAAAACACAGCTGCGAGTCACATGGGCAAAGCAAATCTGCTCGACCTTTGCCACGCTCCGCACATCCCCATGTTGTTGAGCTGAAATCCTTGCAAGCCGGATTCTCTTGGCAGCACTGCTCTTTCCAAAACAGTAGGAGGAGCTCCTGGGTCACGACTGCGAATGGAAGGCCGGAACTTTCCGAAAGTTAAGTGTGCTCTCACGGTCTTGTTCAGGAGACGAATGAAAATGTTTTTGTTCCTCCAGGCTGCTGGGATGTAAATGGGGAGGTGTTTTTAATTGCTCCTTTCCTTGCGAATTGTTTAATTCAAGTGCTTGGTATGTGCAGTTCCACGAAAGTCAAGAATCTGAATGGGATCAATGCCATGATAATCGATGGCGCATGGCTGTTGGGAGCATGATCCAGAATTTTGCTTCTTGCAATGGCATGTCAAAGACTCATGGGCTGCCTGCAGATAGGCTCTTCACTGATCTCTCCTACAGACATTCAGCAACTTACAGCCTCCAAAGGTGGACATTCTAGCTAACCATGATGGCATAGATGAAGGGTCTCCAAACCCTGGCCCAAGGGCCAAATTGGTCCTCTGGAAGACTTTTATCTTCTGCCCTGTCCAGGCCAATAGGAATAAGAGGAGGGGCCAGAGGGTGCCAAGGCAACAGGACATCTTCCATTTCCCGCCAGATGAGGCCAATCCATGGTGTCATTCTGCCCCTTCCAGGCCAATAGGAGTAAGAGGAGGGGCCAGAGGGTGCCAAGGCAACAGGACACCTTCCATTTCCCGCCAGATGAGAGCCAATCCATGGTTCGCCAGATGAGAGCCAATCCATGCCCCTTCCAGGCCAATAGGAGTAAGAGGAGGGGCAGAAAATGCCACGGCAACAGGATGCGTTCCATTTGAAAACCAAACCAGACCATTTGCCCATTGAGCTCGCTGTTGATTGGGAGACGGTTTTTGAGACAGGAATCTTTATCTATCTGGGGATGTTTCCAAGGCTCTTTTTCTTCTCGAGTCTGTGCGTGATCTTTGCTGAACCGCACCAGGAAAGCGCCATTTCCTAAATGGGGAGGGGGGAGAAAACGAACGATATATTCTCAGCGGCGGAAATGTGCTTTCCGGCAAATCGCACAGACGGAACGCGGCGCCCTGATTGGAATGCGGGACTGACATTCTTTTTTACAGTGCACAGTCAGCTGATATTGGTTGCCATCAGTGCTATAAATCAAAGTCCACCGCGCCTAGTCGACAATGCTGTGTTTGAGAAAACCCACGTCGGCAGACTGAGGCAAGCGTCCAGCAATCAAACCATTCACTGCTCCCGTCTTCTTGCTTGCCGGTGCCCCACACTTTGGTGCATTGTCGTTTGCACAGCCCTGGAAGGAAGAGGGGTCAAAGAGTCTACCCCCCCAAAAAAGAAAGCTAGGCTTAGTCCATTGAGCAGTCTGGCCCTGTAGGCACTGAGCTCATGGAGCCCTCTTCAGGCCAAAAGAGGAATGGCAGCAGAAGCAGCAGAATAATGTGATTATGCACCAATTCTGCAGGGGATGGATGGATTGGAGAGAGGCAGTGATGTCATGCAGGTTGTACGTGGGGGCACGCGAGTACCGGTTTCTAGGATTACAGCTGGCCCCGCCCATTTGCCCGCCCACTCGTCGACTCCGCCTTCTGCAACGTTTGAATTTCCTGCATGTTTGAGTTGCCTGCATGTTCTCAGAGCCGGGCAGGCAAGCAGGCAGCGAGCGGAGCCTTTCCTTTCCTTGCCACTGAAAAATGAGTTGCTCTGGGGTTTTAACGTGATGCCAGGCCTCCTTCACATGTTCTGGGGGTGCTGTGGAATACTGTTGCAACTGTTGGGTCAGTTTAAAATCATCTGAGGCCTCAAAAAGGGCTTTTTTCATGTCACTTCCTGCCACGACATCACTTCTGGCTTATGACGTCACTTCCGGTGGGCGGGTCCCGACACGTGCCAATCAAAAGCGAGTACCTGCTCTTAAATCATTTAGATGACACCACTGGGGAGAGGGATGTTCTTTTCCCTCTCTCACAACACCAGAATTAGGTGACACCCACTAAAACTGAACCACGGAGAAATGGGTGTGGCCCAGAACGATGAGATGTGCTGCACGTACCACCAAGGAACATTATAAACGATGACATTTCTCAAAGAAAAAAATAATGTGGGGACCTTATAAACTCTGACATTTCACAAATGAAATGTAGCACTCTCCTGCTCCAGCCCCTCTGCCGTGACGCAGGGTTGAAATGCAATACGGTCTCGACATCCCTGAAGTCTTCCCTACCTCGGAGTCGAAGCCAAGTAAAGCCAAGGGGAGACTTCCACTCCTTGTTCTCCATTCTATCTACACAACAACAGGCCTGTGATTTTAGGCACCCTTTCCTGGGAACGGCCCCGACGAGACTTACTTCTGAGTAGACCTGCCAAGGACGAGGCTGGCTGTGGCTGGCTTGGAGACACGCTGGCCGGGGTAGGAGGGTGGAGCTCAGCGGTGGCTTGCTTGGACCTTCAGAAGGTAGCGGACACAGATCCGAGCAAGGCCATCGGGCCACTGGCACCTATCCAGTAGTGTCAGCCTACCGGCACGCTGGGCGTGTCTTCCGGGTGAGCGGCAGCGCGATCGCTGCGTTCTGTGGCGTAACGGCGAAAGCCCGCCCGCTCTTCACTGATCTCTCCTACAGACATTCAGCAACTTACAGCCTCCAAAGGTGGACATTCTAGCTAACCATGATGGCATAGATGAAGGGTCTCCAAACCCCAGCCCAAGGGCCAAATTGGTCCTCTGGGAGACTTTTATCTTCTGCCCTGTCCAGGCCAATAGGAATAAGAGGAGGGGCCAGAGGGTGCCAAGGCAACACCTTCCATTTCCCGCCAGATGAGAGCCAATCCATGGTGTCATTCTGCCCCTTCCAGGCCAATAGGAGTAAGAGGAGGGGCCAGAGGGTGCCAAGGCAACAGGAGCGGGCGGGCTTTCGCTGTTACGCAACAGAACGCAGCGATCGCGCTGCCGCTCACCCGGAAGACACGCCCAGCGTACCGGTAGGCTGACACTACTGCACCTATCCCAGGGCAAGAGTGCAAACATGGATACAATGTAGGCCGGCCAGCCTATACTATTCCAGTGCAGGTTAGGATTGTCTCCTCCCTCCCTCCCTCCCTCCCTCCCTCTGTTCATTTGATATGCATTCAGGGCTCCCTTTGCAGGCATAGGGAGGAAGGGAAAACAGCAACTCTGAGCAAATTTGCATCAGCTGGAAGTCCCCACCTTATGCCTGGTTAGGCCGGCGCATTGCTAAGCCGGCTATTGGGGAATCAAGGAGGGCATTAATGGGTTTTCCATTTGGCAAAATGTCCCCCCACCGAACGGAAGATGAAAAGCCACATGAGAAAATGAAACAGAACAAAGACGATGTGGTGTCCTGACCGTCAGAAGCCGAGGAAGGCCCTCCTTCTATGCCACGCACCACCGTCCTCATTTCTAGAGAAAACGGCGCACAGGACTGGGGGACGACCATGAGATGCGTTTGACTGCGCCACCGACAAATACCGTCGAATGTGCTCATTGAGGTGGAATCGGAGAGGCCAATTTCTAACTCTCCTGTTTCCTGGGGACACGGCTGCCAAATGGTATTCGCCTTGCTTCCACGCTACTGTGACCACATAAGCAAGTGAATGGAGCAGCTCATATTCCCAGCCAGCTATTTAATCGGCTTGGCACTGAAATTTTTGCACCAAAAGACATTGCAAAAGAATTCCAGGCTTTTTCTCCAGGAGAAACATGGGAGACGTATTTTTTGTATTCCTCCCAAGGGAAGACAAACGACTTTCTCTCGGCCACGTGAAACTACTCCGTAGGTTTCTGTAACTCCTGGGGTGGCTGCCAAAATTTAACAAAAGATTGTTGATCGTTCTACATGTGATTGCAACATGATCCATTCTGGGGTACATTGTTTCACCCCAATGCCCATATTCTCCCGAGTCAGGGAGACCAGACATCCTCTTTCTCCAGGACATGGCCTACATTTCAACCATCTAACCTGGGTAAATTTGAAAATGTCCTACATTTCAAGACAGACGGAGTACCAGGGTCAAGAGGGGCTGCCCACATCACTTGCTTGTCCTAATTTCACTGGGGGCGCAATCCTAACCTGGGGTGGTCCTAACCAGTTAGGCCAGCAAAGCTTGGCCGGTACAAGGGACACTGTAAAGTATGTGTGGACCACTCTCAGAGTCAGGGAGGCCAGCACACAGATGTGCACCATCCTCCCTGACTCCGAAAGTGGTCCAAACGCCACTCCTTTGTATCTGGCATTCTGAGGTAAATTTCTGAGGTAAAATTCTGAGGTAAATATGAGGTTAAAAAAAGCAAAGTCTGGCCGGCACAAGGCACACCGTAAAGTATGTTTACACCACTCTCTGAGTCAGAGAGGCCAACACACAGATGTGCACCATCCTCCCTGACTCTGAGAGTGGTCCAAATGCCACTCCCTTGTATCTGGCATTCTGAGGTAAATTTCTGAGGTAAAATTCTGAGGTAAATCTGAGGTAAATAAAGCAGTCTGGCCAGCACAGGGACACTGTAAAGTATGTTTGGAGTACTCTTGGAGTCAGAGAGGACAGCACACAGACGTGCGCCATCCTCCCTGACTCCAAGGGTCGTTCAAACGTGCTTTACGGTGTCCCTTGTGCCAGCCAAACTTTGCTGGCCTAACTGTGCCGGCCTCACTCCAGGTTAGGATTGCGCCCTCAATCATGTAGAAGTGAGTGGAAAAATTTATAGAGAGGAACTATAGCTCAATGGCAAACGTGTTACGCATGCAGGAGACCCTACATTCAATCTATGGTGTCCCCAGGCAAAATTTGGAAGGGTTCCTGTCCAAAAACCCAAACAGCTGCTGCTGGCATCAGTGTTGAGCTAGATGAATATGTGGACTTAGTCTAAAGCAGCTTTCTCTGTTCCGAAGATAAGAAAGGACTGAAAACTGGTCCTCATGAGTCCAAGCTTCCAGTCTCCCTACCAGGTTCTGGTGATTTGACACAGTTGACCCTTCCACTCCAGTGCTTTGGTCTCATTCCAATGTGTCTTCCACTTTTTCCCTAAATTAAGCTGCCTTCCTTCTGCATGCTTTAACTCCGAGGGGCACCAGAAGCTGCACCAGACCGCGATAAAATGAATTTGGTTTTGGAGAGGCATTTGATGCACAGAATGAAAACAAGTATGGGTAACGTCTAGAGCGCAATCCTAACCTGGAGTTAGGCCGGCCTAGTTAGGCCACCAAAGTTTGGCCAGCACAAGGGCTGCTGTAAAGTGCTGGTGGACCACCCTCGGAGTCAGGGAGGATGGCGCATGTCTGTGTTCTGGCCTCTCTGATTCCAAGAGTGGTCCAAACATGTTTTACAGTGTCCCTTGTGCTGGTCAGACTTTGCTTTATTTACCTCATACTTACCTCAGAATTTTACTTCCGAAATGTACCTCAGAATGAGAGATACAAGGGAGTGGCATTTGGACCACTCTCGGAGTCAGGGAAGATGGTGCATGTCTGTGTGCTGGACTCCAAGAGTGGTCCAAACATACTTGACGGTGTCCCTTGTGCTGGCCAGACTTTGCTTTATTTACCTCATATTTACCTCAGAATTTTACCTCAGAAATTTGCCTCAGAATGTGAGGTACAAGGGAGTGGCGTTTGGACCACTCTCGGAGTCAGGGAAGATGGTGCACGTCTGTGTGCTGGCCTCTCTGACTCTGAGAGTGGTCCAAACATACTTGATGGTGTCCCTTGTGCCGGCCAATCTTTGCTGGCCTAACCGTGACAGCCTAACTCCAGGTTAGGATTAGGCTCTCAAACATCTGATTATTGGCAACATTCCTTCTGCTCCAAGCATTTTCTCAATTTCTCTCTCTACTTTAAAATAACAAGCTCAGTTCTACAGTGTAGCCTCCTCCTTGAATAAGACGTGACCCTTTGAGTTCTCTCCGTCAGCCATCTTGGCTCGCAGGTAGCAAACCGTGGCCAGCTTGGAGACGGATGCCAACGGCAAAACACACAAGTAATAAAAAACTCAATCTGCACTTTGAAGAATTTTTCTTTCTTTAATTCCGAGTGATTGGATCCAGACAGGCAATCAGAGCGCGGCATCAGAATCCAAGGCAGAACGGCATACAATACAAATTAATTTTTTGCGACCTCTTTTTTAAAAAATCATTCCGTCGAAGTAATGCTTCATCTGTAGGTTGAACGCTGTTTGAAGATTAGCTCGCAAAATAAATCTCACATTGGTTTAATTTGTAACAGCGAGAAAACAATTCATGACCCAGACGTTCTAGTTTTACAGTCAGTGAATTCAAAACCTCTCTGAATATATGATTGTGCACAGAGAGAGAGAGAGAGAGAGAGAGAGAGAGAGAGAGAGAGAGAGAGA
>JAJKFI010000092.1:3615751-3625830 GCA_029204185.1 Lerista edwardsae
TCTCCTTATTTTAGGGGTAGGCTACCTCGTTGGGCCAGATACAAGGGCACAACGTATCTGATGCAGGCGTCTTGTGGTCTTGTGTGCTCCCTGAGGCATCTGGTGGGCCGTTGGGAGAGCCAGGAAGCTGGACTAGGTGGGCCTTTGGCCTGATCCAGCAGATCTCTTATGTTCCTAAGTGATCCCAATTCATAAGTGGTTATATTATGTTCATCATCTGTGCTGCGTATTTTTTCTCAAATGGTGGAATCCATTTTAGACCAGGGAAAAAAAATCACACATCTCGATCCACTGGGCCAACTGCAGACTGGTGGGGTTAGCTGGTCTCTCTCCAGCTTGTGCTGTTTGCAATTGGCAGGAGTCCAGACCGGCCGCCTCCTCTGGTTTTTTCTGTTTGTTGACCTGGAATTTACTGCACAGCCCTGTGAATCTCATCTTTTAATCTTTGTTTAATTAATAGCTCCCTTTGGGTCGAGGCTGAGTGTTTTGTTGTTCGTCTGCAATCTCATTGTTGAGTTTATATTTCCAGACCTATTGTCTTCTTTTACATTAGCGGTTTCCTCCCGCGTGAGAATGCATGGCAATTACCGATAAATGGATCTCAGAATGTTTTGTTGCTGGTGCCCTTTCCACGGTGTCATCAAACAGACCTGCTGAGCAGTGTGGGGAATAGGGAAGGTCTATATTAGGTCTGCAATTCCTCTTCTACTAGGGTGGGCTTCTGGGGTCAAGGACCTGCTGAGACCTCTGACAAATATTTAAAGAATGTTTTTTTTAACCCAGCATATAATTAACTCCTTGCCACAGGACATGGCCTAGCTGCCTTTCAAAGGTGATTGGACAGATTTCTGGAGGAGAAGTCCATCGTGGGCCATGATGGGTGGTGCAACCTCCTTGCCTTAGTAGTAGGCAACTTCAGACTGCCAGGTGCAAGCGAGTGGCAACAGGATGCAGGCATCTTGTTGCCTTGTGTGCTCCCTGAGGCATTTGGTGGGCCACTGTGAGATGCAGGAAGCAGGACTAGATGGGCCTTTGGCCTGATCGTGGGGCTCTTCTGATGTTCTTAAGGCCCAGATTGGGTTGCAAGTGATTATAGCTCCCTCCCCACAGACAGGATAGCAAATTCTCTTTTATTTACCTCATATTTACCTCAGAAATTTACCTCAGAATGCCAAGTGCAAGGGAGTGGCAACAGGTGCAAGGGAGTGAAAATATCTTGTTGTGTGCTCTCTGAGGCATCTGGTGGGCCACTGTGAGATACAGGAAGCTGACTAGATGGGCCCTTAGCCTGATCCAGCAGGGCTCTTCTGATGTTATGTTCTTAAGAGCACAATCCTAACCTGGAGTTCAGCCGGCACAGTTAGGCCTGCAAAGTTTGGCCAGAACCAGGGCCACTGTAAAGTATGTTTGGACCACTCTCGGAGTCAGAGAGGCCAGAACACAGATGAGCGCCATCCTCCCTGCCTCCGATAGTGGTCCAAACACCACTCCCTTGTATCTGGCATTCTGAGGTAAATTTCTGAGGTAAAATTCTGAGGTAAATATGAGGTAAAGAAAGCAAAGTCTGGCTAGCACCAGGGCCACTGTAAAGCATGTTTGGACCATTCTCAGAGTCAGAAAGGCCAGCACACAGACGTGCGCCATCCTCCCTGCCTCCGAGAGTGGTCCAAACGCACTTTACGGTGTCCCTTGTGCCAGCCAAACTTTGCTGGCCTAACTGTGCCAGCCTAACTCCAGGTTAAGATTGCGCCTTTAGCCACTGCACAAGATGTCCCCATGGCCTTCAGGTCTGTGGAGCTCCGCTCCGAATCCCTGCTTCTGGCAGTCCAAGCTGGTGTGCCCCCTTCACAAAAGCTAACATTTCTAGCCCCATTAGACACCATTTATCCCACTGACAGTCTGCTCCGGGGAAGTCTGAGGAAGCAGAGAGAAAAGGCACCCGATGTCGGGCGCCTTGCCTGTGGCTATTAATAAGCATTAACAAATTCCTCTTTTTTTTTCCCACGCAGAACCTTGACAGAGGCCAAGCAGGGACATTCCACTCCCTTGTGAAAAACCGAGAAAAAAACGAGAAGCGCGAGGAAAACCCGACTGGAAGGTCAGTCGCGGCGTCCACCTCCCGTTTAATTGTTCCAGACCCCTGCTGCTGAGAGGTCCTGTGTGTAGCGGGTACTCTCGTCTCCGCCTCCCAGCCTTTCCATCTCATTAGCCCTGTGAAATTCCCCTCTGTTTGTCTTTCCAACACGTCGCTTTGCCTACACTTATTGGCATCCGGGCTGAGATTGCATCACTCTTAATGATTTCCTGCTCCTCTGGAGAGATGTCTTAATCAGTGGGACTTTTTTCTTCGGCTTCAGCTTCTTCGGAGCATCCCCACCCCTCCCTGGGTTGGAGGTGGAGGATTTGCATAGAGTCGAACGGACCCTGTGAGTTCAAGATGGACTGCAGGATTGGTCCCGCCGCAGGGCCATGGGACGTGGTGGCGTGGTGGCACAGTGGGTTAAACCGCTGCTGCTGGGCTTTCTGACCAGAAGGTTGGGAGTTCAAGACTGTGCGACGGAGTGAGCTCCCGTTGCTTGTCCCAGCTCCTGCCAACCTAGCAGTTCGAAAGCACCTAAATGCAAGAAGATAAAGAGGGACCACTTTGGTGGGAAGGGAACGGTGTTCCGTGCACCACAGCGTATAGTCATGCTGGCCACATGACCACGGAAGCTTGTCCTCAGACAAAACGCCGGCTCTACAGGCTTAGAAACGGAGATGAGCACCGCCCCCTACAGTCGGTCATGACTAGACCATTCGGTCGTGGGGAAACCTTGACCTTGACCTTTAGAGCCATGGGTGGTATCCAACACAGCTTGGGAGGCCTCTGGAGCCTCCTCGGGACAAGGGCGTGTTTGTGTCCTTGCACCAGGGGAGGCTCCAGCCTCCCCTATGGGTTCCTCAGATCGGCACCCGCAATTTTGCAGGTGCAGCTACAAGAAAGCCACAACACCTGAATCTGGTTAGCGTGGCCCGGAGACAAGGTCTTGGATGTGGCCTAATGGCTACATCCCGACCCGATCCCCTCCCCAGGCCGGCATGCCCACCCCCTGCCCAGAAACGCCACCCACCTGCTCGCTCTCCCCCCAGAACCATCCCTGCATCAGCCGAGTTTGGATCTGTGGAACTCCTGGCCACAGGATGTGGCACTTTCAGTGCCGCAGTTGTCCAATGATCAGACTGTATCAGCGCATGCAAAGTTCTCACACCTTCTTCCTGGTTTCTGCAGCGCAAGGAAATCCTGCCATTTATCAAACCTCATTTCTCAGTGCTGTTTCCTAAATTAGATGCTCTATCAGTGCGCAATGCTCCCACCTCTCTTTCTCTCTCTCTCTTTCTCTCCATGTAGCGCCTTTAATTAATCCAGGTCACAAGGAATACTATATTCTCCCCCGACCCAGCTCATCTTCAAATCTTCCATGCCGCAACCTCAAAACATGATTGATGAGGAGCTCAGCGCATGCAAAAAGCGACTTATCAGCGGGTGTCAGACTCGCTCTCACTTGCGATTTTTCTTCTTTGCTTTGCCCTGACCTTGAACGCATTTCCCAACCGTTTGGTTTTGTGCATAAACAAAAAGCTCCACAATGGGAGCAAAACAATGGTCAGGGGGAAAAGGGGGGAAGCAGAAAGAGGCAAGTGTTGGGGTGGGAGAAGCGCATGTATTGGCATGCAAACGGGCGTTACTCTTGTTACCTCTTATTACCTCCATCTGGCCCTGATACTGTTTTCATACCACTGAAATGAAAAAAAGCGTTCGCTAGGACAGTGGTTCCCAAACTGTGGGTCCCGACCTGATTTTTGGTGGGTCGCCAAAGGGTGATGGAAAGTTCCGATAACTCATTGCCTCGAGCTCTGAGGCTCGTCAAAAATCAGATACTGTAGCTACTAATGACCCTGCCAATACCTCAGCTCCTGCAGTTTGCAAGGTGGCAGTTAAGCGCTCTGCAAGAATGTGTAGATATAGGGAAACAAATGTTTGAGGGTCTTTTTTCCAGTTATTATAACGTGCAAATAAATGACATATTTCTTTCTTGAGTTTATAAAGGAGATCTAGAAAAAAAGTGTCATTTATTTATAATAACCAGAAAAAAGACCCTCAAACAATTGTTTAAAAAAGTTTGGTAAATCCTGGTGGGTCCCAATAGAGGTTCGTTCTGAAAAGTGGGTCCTAGAGCAGAAATGATTGAGAACCACTGTGCTAGGAGATTAATTGACAAAGCTACCTTGTCTTAAG
The DNA here is from genome assembly GCA_029204185.1 of Lerista edwardsae. Lineage (NCBI taxonomy): Eukaryota > Metazoa > Chordata > Lepidosauria > Squamata > Scincidae > Lerista > Lerista edwardsae. The sequence goes on from JAJKFI010000092.1 coordinate 3,620,028, forward strand.
CTGGACAAATAGCTTGCTGCAATCAGTCAGCGATTAAACTCGGGATTTGCTGCCAGCATTTTCCCACTGAGCCAACAGCCCTTCCCCAGCTCATAGCTCAGGCTTGCAACTTAGGGGGCGGCCCAAAGTGGTTGGCGCCGTGGAATGCTCCGGAGCACGCCGTTTCTGGGGAGCGGCGATATATACGCCAAGGTCTGTGATCAGCAGAACATCAAAAGGAGAGCGGGCACATTTCATTCCATTCCGAGCCGGGCTGCAAATCAATCACGATTTCCAAATGCCGGGAAGAAAAAAGGCTTCAAATATTTGCCACGAGAGGCCTCCGCAGTGGCAAGACTGTGTTGCAAATTGGGGCCTTCTGTTTAGCTCGCCAACTGCGTTTAACCCTGCCTTCTAGGGTCAGGAATCGTGCTTCGCTTTATGGACTACCTGGCACCGACGAACGCTATCTCAGCAGATTGTGTCAAGAGAAGGTGATAAGTCTGTCCGACTGGCCGAGGAGCTGAGCTCCAAGAAGAAGTCCAATTTCTCATATCACTGTCACAAAGTGACCTGGAGTCAATTCTTCCAGTGGGCCTCGAGAGAATCATCTGACAGTCTGGTCTTCGCCCACCAGTGATGTGCAGTGAGGTCCATGACTGGGAAGGCACTTGCTGTGGCCCCACAAGGCATTCTGGGGCACTATCCAGAAGTGCAAGGCATTCTGGGGCGCTACCTGGAAGCTGCAAGGCATTTGGGGCATGGAGATAGAATTCGCTGGAGGCGGCATGACGTCATTTTCTTGAAGCCACCTCGAGTAGACAAGAATGGCTGACTCAGATCATCGCCGTGAAGGAGGATTGCCGCGAATTCACAAATAAAAATCTCCCTGCAAGTGTAAACGTTAATTACCTTTTTAATCATGCCTGCGTGTTCTGCATACGGGTAATACGGTTACAAATAATGTTTCTATTCCCCGCCCCCTCCCCCCTCTGTGAGGAACGCATGTGCGCGTTCACATTTTGAAGTCGGTGCGTCTGGCGCGCGCCACCTTCTATTTAACTTATTTTCGTAAGTTTTTATTTTTATTCAGTCCTAAACAGTACGCGCAAAGCAATCTGAAATGCTTGGAATCAGGATTGTTTTGAGTATCCTCCTTCACGGCGATGATCTGAGTCAGCCATTTTTGTCTACTCGAGGTGGCTTCACTGGGCTCCTATTAAATCAACAGGCGTGCCGTCTCCAGCGATTGTATCTCCATGATTTGGGGGCACTACTCAGGAGTGCAAGGCTTTCTGGGATGTTACTCAGAAGCTGCAAAGCATTCTGGGGCACCACCTGGAAGCGCAAGGCATTCTGGGGTGTGGCTCAGAAGCTGGAAGGCATTCCATGGCACGACCTTGAAGTGCAAGGGGGGGGGGAGAAGTGCTTCACGGTGGGCCCGCAAAACGATGCCTCTGAAGTGACGTCACAGCAGTAAGTGACATCACAGTTGTATTTTCATTTTCGTGTGTGTGTGTGTGTGTGTGTGTGTGTGTGTGGCCATAACTTTTGATAGAACGACGATATCAAACTCCTGTTTGTTTCATTGCATCCTGCATTAAAGTCTGCATCGAATGGAATATAACATGGTGGCGTTATCCCTACATACCAAAGTTTTCACCATTTTGGCCACTAGTGTCAAGCCCTGCTTGTGGGCCCCCTCTAAATCTTTTTGCCCGGTACAGTTGCACCCCCCTGCACCTCTTTAGCTACGCCCCTGGTTGTTTGGATGCAGATAGCATGGTCCTAATTAGTACAGCATGCACACCTTAAAAAGGGGATTTGCAACCCACTGTTTTCAATGTAACCTTGACGCTCTCCAAGAACGGGTTTTCAAACCTTGCGGAGAATCCTTCGCTCCTGAGCTCCCTCCCCTCCCTTCCCTGTGACCGGATTCGGCAACCCACACATCAAGGACCTTTCAGGGCGACTGCTTTGTCCGCACCGCTTGCCTCCCTCTCTCCCTGGGACACCTGGAGACAATTAGCAAGTCTAGGCAATTGTTTAACAGCAATGAGAAAAAGGATTTTTTTTTTAAAGTCTTCAATGAGGCACGAGAAATTCAATAATTTCCATTTGTAAGAGAGACGCGGGCCTGCGAAGGCAGGGATGCGTAGCAGATTTATCACTCACGTCCAAGTTGGATTTTATAGGCAGCCTCTCTCCTTTACCACGTCTTGTCCTTTCACTCAGGAAGGCTCAAGTTTGGTGATGTCTGGGAGAACCGAAGAGAGCAGAAGAAAAAGCCACCGTCTCTATTGTTATCGGGGAAAGCGAATTTATCTTCCCACTCCCAGCTAGCAACTCTGCTATTATTTTTCTCCTCCTGTTGGATGCCTATCTGCAGTATTAAAAGAGGAAATTGAGCATAAAATAATGAGCTGGCCGGCTCTTGCCCCTTTCCAAACAGAGCAGCAGCCACAGTGCTGTCATGGGATACCCATAAATATTCCAATGTGTCACAGGGAGGGAAAAGGGAGGAGGGGCAGAGAGAGAGAGAGAATGAGAAAGGGGGGAAGGGGGAAAACAAGGACAGAACATTCCTCCGTTCTATCTGAGAATAAACCAAATGTGGATGGAGATCAACAGCTCTTCTTTTTTTTTCCTGGACTGGTGAAGCAAAAGAAAGAAAAATAAATAATAAGAGCATCAGCTGATTTATGGCAGCAGTGGTGTTGCTGGGCTGGCCAGCATCGAGTGTGGAATGTATCAGGCGGACCATTCCGGAACGTCGGAGGTGACGTGCTCATGTTGTTGTATCATCGTCTCACCACTGGCTGTTTCTAGAGTGCCCCGATTTGGAGTCAGTCGGAGGCGAAGGTGTGTGGAAGGGCCCTTCCAGTGCGCATCATGTTGCATCCTGTAGTGGCTCTCGCAGGAGGCCTGGGTTTCTTTGGTGTTGAGGAAGGAGCCAGTTCAGTCTAAGAGCGCAATCCTAAACTGGAGTTAGGCCGGCATAAGCTAAGCCAGCAAAGTTTGGCCAGCACAAGGGCCACCGTAAAGCATTTTTGGACTACTCTTGGAGTCAGGGAGGATGGCGCACGTCTGTGTGCTGGCGTCCCTGAGAGTGATCCGAACATACTGTACTTTACGGTGTCCCTTGTGCCGGCCAGACTTTGCTTTATTTACCTCATATTTACCTCAGAATTTTACCTCAGAAATTTACCTCAGAATGCCAGATACAAGGGAGTGGCGTTTGGACCACTCTCGGAGTCAGGGAGGATGGCCCATGTCTGTGTGCTGGCCTCTCTGCCTCTGAGAGTACTCCGAACATCCTTTATGGTGTCCCTTCTGCCAGCCAAACTTTGCTGGCCTAACTGTGCCGGCCTAACTCCAGGTTAGGATTGTGCCCTCAATGACTCTCTTCCAAACTCCTGTGGCACACCTGCAGAACGTCCACGGCACACCAGTGCGCTGTGGCACGCTGGTTGAAAACGGCCATTCCAATCCCTAGCACCGAATTTGCCGTGGCAAGTCTGTTTTTCGCCTGCGATTATTTCGGGCCAGGGTGAGGAAGGAGAGGAGACGTGTTGAGTTAGTCCACCCCCATAAAGAACCGTCACCTTGGAGAGGAGGGAGGACACAAATGAAGTGTGCCGAGATGAGGCAGTGCAGGCAGGCAGAGGAGATGCCGGAGGAGGCCCAAAACTCCATGGAGATGTGCGCGATACACACACTCACAAAGGAGAGTCACATCTCTGACTCTGGGAGTGGTCCAAACATACTTTACGGTATCCCTTGTGCTGGCCAGATTTTGCTTTATTTATCTCATATTTACCTCAGAATTTTACCTCAGAAATTTACCTCAGAATGCCAGATACAAGGGAGTGGCATTGGGACCACTCTTGGAGTCAGGGAGGATGGCCCATGTCTGTGTGCTGGCCTCTCTGACTCCGAGAGTGGTCCAAACATACTTTACAGTGTCCCTTGTGCCCAATGTCCCAAACTTTGCTGGCTTAGCTTATGCCGGATTGTGCCCTAAAGCTGAGGCAGTATAGCTCTTTATTTTCCCCTAATTCTACCGCAAGCTTCAGCATCCCCAATATAGTACCAGCACGAGCGGCTCAGCACGGCCTGGCCATGGGCTGGTGCCCTTGGGATGCTGCCGCATTGACAGTGGTGCCGTTGGGCTGACACAAGTGGCCCAAGAGCACCTCTAGGAATGCACCCTGAATTACACCTAGAAGTGACAGGGAGTCAGTGGATACCTGGGCGCACCTGTAGATGTATCCTTCAGTTTCTTAGGTTCCCATCCCCACTGCAGATGGATTTGTAGCCAGAATGCCCTCTAGAAGATGGAGGTCTCTTGGTACTCACTGACGGTCGCAAATCTGAGAGCCGAGGATGGTGCCGTGGTTCGGGAGCTGGGCTTAGACCTGGAAGATCAGGTTCAAATCCTGCTCAGCCATGAAGCCACGGCGTTTGGGATGCGGGTAGTTAATCTGTGGAACTCTTTGGAACACAGGAGGTGGTGATGGCATCTGGTCTTGATGCCTTTAAGAGGGGATTGGACGGATTTCTGGAGGAAAGGTCCATCATGGGCTATAGGCAATGATGGATTGTGCAACCTCCTTACAAAGGTGGTGGGCTACTTCAGAGTACCGGGTGCAAGGGAGTGGCAACAGGATGCAAGCATCTTGTTGTCTCATGCCTCCCTGGGGCACCTGGTGGGCTGCTGTGAGATACAGGAGGCTGGACTGGATGGGCCTTTGGCCTGATCCAGCAGGGCTCTTCTTATGTTCTTATGTTCTTATGGGAGGTGGGCTTAGACCTGGAAGATCAGGTTCAAATCCTGTTCAGCCATGAAGCTACGGCGTTTGGGATGGACCTCTCCCGTCTCTCAGTGGTGAGGACAGTTGAAAGCCATTTTCTGAAATGACTCTCTTGGCGTTCACACTGTTCTGGGAAGATGACAAACAATCGGCCCCCTACAACCTTGTCTCTGATGCATTTTTAATGACCAGAAAATAAAGAATCAAATCAAAAGTATAAAAGAGTGTGCATACAGAGAGAGAGAGAGAGAGAGAGAGAGAAGGGGGCGGGAAAAAAACCACGAATGCTGCTAATTAATTTTCTTTCTCTGTGCACGGTTTGAAAGGAAAATGACATGAAAGTCAGGCCAGACAAGGGTTCCTTGAGGAGATAAATTAATCAACCTGATAATAAACTACAGTGGCTAAGATTTTTGTTTTTAAAAAAATCACCCAGGATGCAAAATGGAAAGAACAATCCTATTGAAGTTGCAGGCGCTTGGCGTTGTGTGGAACACTTACAGATGGCAGGGGACAAAGTCTTTTTTCATTTCAAGGGTACCCAACTTACATCAAAACACATCATCTCGGAATCATTTGGTTTCCAACTCTCGTTCCTTGACCCCAATGAAATGTGTCCCTCCTCCCCTCCCACAGACTGCGGCGGGCACCAAACTCCAAATGAAGATCTAGATGTGAATGAGGCCACAATTGGAACACACACACACACACACACACACACACACACACACACACAAAGGCTAAATTCAAGGCAGATTTCCTCCTAAAGAGAAATATAAGGGAATTTTACCACGCAAGGTATGACATGTCACAGGGGATTTTTTAAGATTGTGAGCCCTTTTGGGACAGAGAGCCATTTAACATTATTATTCTTATTTGCCTCTAAACCACTTGGGTTGGAAAGCAGCATATAAATACTGTTGATTGATTGATTGATTGATTGATTGATTGATTGATTGATTGATTGATTGATTGATTGATTGATTGATTGATTGATTGATTGATTGATT
>JAJKFI010000092.1:3628876-3639892 GCA_029204185.1 Lerista edwardsae
GTGTGTGTGTGTGTGTGTGTGTGTGTGTGTGTGTGTGTGTGTGTGTGACATTGAGCATCAAGGCTGGACGTGCCAAAGGGACCAGTTTCTCCACTGGACACTTTCATGATCTAGCTTGCCCCCACCCTTGAAAACACTCGTTGGCCATGCAGGGTGAAACACCGAGGTGACATTTCTGCATCACCGGCGAATGGAGGGACCAGTTTTGAAGTGATTGAAAAAGGAGAAATACTGAAGACGAAAGCAAGAGGACACCCGTTCCTAAGGGCTATGACCAGTGGTGTTATGCTGCCGGAACGCTGGGCGGGACATCCGGGTGATCGACAGCCCGCCCGTTGCGTTCCGGAGCGTTACGCTGTTTGCATAACGTACGCAAGCGGCGTAATTGGTTACGCAAACGTCGTAATGCTCCGGAACACAATGGGCGGGCTGTCAATCACCCGGATGTCCCGCCCAGCATTCCGGCAGCATAACACCGCTGACTATGGCCCCCCAGACATCGTGGGCCTCCCCCCATGGTTGCTGTAACAGTTGAAGCACTGCAGGAAATCTGGTCACAGATTGCTTGGTATCATGTTCAGCCTTCTGTTTCTCTCCCTCTCTCTCTCTCTCCCTCCGTTGTGACTGGCTTCCAGCAGAGACATGTGTAGGTCGGGCAGATTCCCCCCACAGCATCCTTTCATCTGGCAAATTGCAAGAAGCCCTGCCAAGCAGTGGGATTTCCCGTGTCTCGATCCAACGAGGTCCTCCCTGTGTCTGCCTATTAGCAAATCTGCTTCCCCTTTAAGCTTTTTAATCCAAGACATCCACTGCGCATCTCTGAAGCCAGCAGGTCTTATCGATTGCCTTTCTCGGGAGCCAAACGCCTTTGAAGGCCTCGCGCTTCCAAACGGTCTCGCTGCGGCAGGAGGACAATGTGCTTTGATCCGAGCGTGTTTATATCTCCTTTGGAGCCTTGGCGGCTGACCTCAAATGCCCACGTGTTAAATCCACTGATAGAACCGTAGAATTCGAGGGTCGGAAGGGACCCAAAAGGTCATCTAGTCCAACCCCCCGCCTGTAGCAGGAAATCCTCCTAGAGCCGTGTTTCTCAAGCTGAGGGTGTGGACCCACAAGGTGGGCCACAGGCCAATTTCAGGTGGGTCGTGGAGCACCTAAGGCAGCCATCATTGAAAATAAGAGGACGCTGGGAAAGGGTTAGGGTCGTGGGGTTATTTTGCCTGTGTCAAGCATAGCAAATAGGCTTTTTCCTCTATAGCAGGGGTCAGGGAACTTTTTTACTTTTTACCCCAAAATATATTTAGAAACGCCAACGTTACCCCCGCCCCACCAGAACAAAAGAAAAAAATTACATATTGGAACCAATTGCTTTTAATTTGATTAATTGAGCTTAATTAATGATATGCAAATATGAAGTTGTAAAGGGTTTGGGAGAGTTAGGAAAGTTCTTTAAACATTTTTTAATCTTACTCTTATTGTAAATATCTAACCTGCTTAGTTAGATTTGATTTTGTCATATGGGGTGTTAAAATGTTCTTGCTTGATGACATCACTTCCTTTGGGCCCCGGTGATAAAAAGTTTGAGAGCCATTGTACTGGATTAAAGAAAAGACACTTTTAAGGTCAGAAAGTAAGATAAAGGGGCAGCCTCCAAAGACTTATTTCAGAATTTAAAAGATTTGTTTGCAACTCTGGATCAATCCAAAAAATGATAGCAGTAGCCATTTTTTAATGTTGATATCTGTTTCATGCACTTGTCAAACAGGGAATACCTCATTTTTACATCACAAGGAGTGTGCATTTAGGCAACTTAGCAGCACAGTATCTGCTTTTCCATTCTGGAGAAGGCAAATAATACTAATACAGAAACGCAGCAAGCGTTCCTATATTTTGTCTCCTGCAACTCGCTTTCCCTCTCACCTCGCCTCACGCTGTATGCTTGCCTGGTGCCTCTCTTTGGTGTCCTGCGCATGCACATGTGCCCCACACACTCCACGACACACTGAGCCCCAGTCCGGATCAGAGGATCGTTGCACCGGGCTACAAGTTGAGGGGGAGGAGGACAGTTTGGTGTTGGCTCAGACTGTTATTCTGCAGCCAGTCGCATTTGCCCCAGCCTGCACGCTCCTTACGTTCAGTGGCTAGCCAGCATCTGTCAACTTGTGTTTGCTCAGAAGTAAGTCAGATTGAATTCAATGTGCTTTCCTTCTGGGGCAGTGTGTGCATTGCACTGCAGTTTTAATTAAGATTAGGTGCAATAATACTTACCCGGGAGTACGTGCCATTTACTATTATGGGACTTACTTCTGAGTAGACATTCATAGACTTGCATGCTTAGGCATCAATTTCTTAAAAAACCTCCGTTCCAATCAGCCCCTCCCCTGGCAACAGCACCCAGTCTTAGGAGACACCTTCCATCACACACAGACACTTCGGGACATTAAAGAAGTGCCGCATCTGGCCTTGGGCAGCGATCGAAATGAGGGGGCTGCGTGTTCTGCAAGAAGCCTGAGTGAGGGGTGTGCAGTTCGCCCCGGCAGGGCAATGGAGGGGGGGAAGACACGTGCCTTCACTCACCTCCGATGTCCTGCTGGGAGGAACCGTGCGTCCCTCACTGGACAGCGAGGGATGCGCAGCTCCCCCCAGCAGGGCAACAGAGGGGGGAAGACACGTGCCCCGGCAGGGCAATGGAGGCGGGGGTGGGGGAAAGACGCGTGCCTTCCCTCACCTCCGATGCCCGGTCGTCCCTGGCTTGCCTCTTCACTACTGCTCTGCTCCGCTGCCGCTCAGGTCCAACGCACCGCCGCTCTGCCGCTCTCCTCACTGTGTCCACGTGCTCTAAACTGCCGTGGTGTGAAAAGCAGAGCAGGCGTAGAGCAGTCTGGGGTGTGTTTTGCCGGCCAGTGAAAGTGGGAGAAGCAAAACAAACAAAACAAAACAAAAAGGAGCCAGCCAGCCAGCGATGGAACCGGAACGGGGGTAATGGACGGTCGCATTCCCAAACACAGCCAGGCATGCATATAGATTCATAGGCATGCCCGGCTGTGTCTCGGCAGCGCAACTGTCCATTACCCCCAGGAATTTCATTTTTACCCTATTTGGGGTAATTTACCTCTGTTCCAATCGGTCAATTCTCCAGGAAGTCAAGCCTGATTGCTCCCTGGAAGGACAAATGCTGAAGCTGAAGCTCCAGTACTTTGGCCACCTCATGAGAAGAGAGGACTCTTTAGAAAAGACCCTCATGCTGGGAAAGATTGAAGGCAAAAGGAGAAGGGGGCGGCAGAGGATGAGATGGTTAGATAGTGTCACCGAAGCAATGAATATGAAATTGGGCAAACTCAGGAAGCTAGTGGAGGACAGGGAGGCCTGGCGTGCTGTGGTCCATGGGGTCGCGAAGAGTCGGACACGACTTAGCGACTGAACAACAACAACAAACCTCTGTTCCCAGACCACTGCTCTATAGCAATGTTTCCCAAGCTCTTTAGCACTTCAAGCACAGCTTATCAGCTGTTCAACCCTCTGTGGCTATCATCATTGGGTAGTAGTGCTTCCCCCAAGAAGCAGGTTGTTTAACGCTGGATAAAAAGGTAAAGGTTTCCCCACGACCGAATGGTCTAGTTGCAACCGACTGTTAGAGCTGGTGTTTTGTCCGAGGACAAGCTTCCATGGTCATGTGGCCAGCATGACTATACGCCGTAGCGCATGGAGAGCCATTACCTTCCCACCGAAGTGGTCCCTATTTATCTCCTTGCATTTAGGTGCTTTCGAACTGCTAGGTTGGCAGGAGCTGGGACAAGCGACGGGAGCTCACTCCGTCGCGCAGTCTTGAACTCCCAACCTTCCAGTCAGAAAGCCCAGCAGCAGCGGTTTCACCCGCTGCACCACCATGTCCCTTTGCATCCGTCCCTAACTCTGGATGCATGTAGCCTAATCTGCCATGTCAGTTTCACGAACCACCCAAAATTAGGGCTGCGACCCAATGGGTGGGCCACAGACCCACACTTTGGGGACCACTATCCTAGGGCATACAAGGTCATCTTGCTTATAGAAACAACCCCCTGTTTATAGCAGGAAAATCCTCCTAGAGCATCTCCAGCAGGTGCCTGTCGAGCCTCTGCTTGAAGTTCTCCAGGGAGAGAGAATCTCCCACCTCCCTTGGCAATTTGTTCCACTTCCCAGACCATCCAGAATTTCTTCCTGACGTCCAACTGGAATCTGCTCTCTTGCAGGTGGTACCCGTTGCATCTGGTTCTAGTTTATTGCACTAAAGGCACAGTCTGGGCTCACATCCTAGTACTGAATGCCAAGATTGGAGCGCCCAGACAAGCAAAATAATTTTGCCAATGGAACCCTCCATTCTTTCTTCAGTCCAAACGTCTCCAAGACCCAATTCACAAACGTCCGTCCGATGGGTCATTGTGCCAATGGATCTTTGGTCTCGGTGCGACCCCAGCTGTTCTGCGCCCAGCTTGGTTCCTTTTGGGCAAACGTTGAGGAGCAAGCAAGGAAAACAGAGTTGGCTCCCTCCGGGGGCATGCAAATTACAATTCGTGGCCAAAGATGACAGCTGGGTCAATCTCGAGTGGCCTTTGCTGGGAAAAAGGTCAGTAGACTCAACAGCTGTTCCCTCATCTTCCTTGGGGGAGACGGTCACTCCAGACGAAGTTGGTTCTAATTATTAATCTGCATGCAGATTAAAAATGATTTGCTTACCATCTATCTTGACTCGCCAACAAAAGAGCAGATGCAAATTATGCCTCGCCGTATTAAGAACGTATGTTTGTTCTCCCTCTCCCAAGATCATCCATCTATATGTTTATTTTGAATGCCATCTTCATCGCCTCCTAATGATAATTAAAACCTGACTGATTCCCCCCCTTTTATTAAGTCCTCCATCAGCCGATTGCCAATTAGAAGAATCTGAGGCGAGGCTCAGAACTTTAGAATTAATTAACAGCTTTGTTGCTACTTCACAAATTTGGAGGCTCCTTTTAATCAGTTCGCCTCTGTAGGTGTCAGACGCAGGAATAGAAATCAACCGGCTTTCTGAAGATGCTTTTTTTGTGACCGTCAAATGGTTGAGTGCAACTTTTACGGGCAGATTGGACAGAGTTCATTTGAAACGTCAACAGTGGCCAGAAATGGGTAAAAAAGGTAAAGGTTTCCCCATGACCAAATGGTCTAGTCATGACCAACTGTAGGGGGCGGTGCTCATCTCAGTTTCAAAGCCTGTAGAGCCGGTGTTTTGTCCGAGGACAAGCTTCTGTGGTCATGTGGCCGGCATGACTATACGCCGTAGCGCACAGAACGCCGTTCCCTTCCCACCGAAGTGGTCCCTATTTATCTCCTTGCATTTAGGCGCTTTCGAACTGCTAGGTTGGCAGGAGCTGGGACAAGCCACGGGAGATCACTCCGTCGCACGGACTTGAACTCCCAACCTTCCGGTCGGAAAGCCCAGCAGCAGCGGTTTCACCCGCTGCACCACCACGTCCCCTAGAAATAAATAAATAAATAAATAAATAAATAAATAATAATACTCGTATTTATATACCGCCTTTCTTAAGGTCATTAGATTACTCTAATGATTGTAACTCAAGGCGGTTTACATGGGCAGACTTTATTCATAAACCTGAAGGTTTTTACAATTTTATAGAAACGTTCTAACTTACAAGAACAAATGGGTAAGGCTATTCCCAAATTAAAACTTTTTTCCCTTAAAAAAGTAGGGAAAAGCACTAGGCCCTCCATGTATGACCTAAATCAGATCCCAAACGAATATACAGTGGAGGTGACAAACAGATTTAGAGGCTTAGATTTGGTAGACAGAGTGCCTGAAGAACTTTGGACGGAGGTCTGTAACATTGTACAGGAAGCAGCAACTAAAACCATCCCAAAGAGAAAGAAATGCAAGAAGGCAAAGTGGCTATCTGAAGAGGCTTTAAAAATAGCTGAGGAAAGAAGGGAAGCCAAAAGCAAGGGAGAAAGGGAAAGATATACCCAACTGAATGCAGATTTCCAGAGAACAGCAAGGAGAGATAGGAAGGCCTTCCTCAATGAGCAATGCAAAGAAATAGAGGAAAACAATAGAATGGGAAAGACTAGAGATCTTTTCAAGAAAATTGGAGATGTCAAAGGACAATTTCATGCTAAGGTAGGCACAATAAAGGACAAAAATGGCAAGGACCTAACAGAAGCAGATGAGATTAAGAAGAGGTGGCAAGAATACACAGAGGAACTCTATAAGGCCGATCTCAATGTTCCTGATAACCACAATGGTGCGGTCACTGAGCTTGAACCTGACATCCTGGAGTGTGAAGTCAAGTGGGCTTTAGAAAGCCTCACTAACAACAAAGCTAGTGGAGGTGACAGCATTCCAGTGGAATTACTGAAAATCTTAAAAGATGATGCTGTCAAAGTGCTGCACTCCATATGCCAGCAAATTTGGAAAACCCAGCAGTGGCCACAAGACTGGAAAAGATCAGTTTACATTCCAATCCCAAAGAAGGGCAATGCCAAAGATTGTTCAAACTACCGCACCATTGCACTCATTTCACATGCTAGCAAGGTCATGCTCAAAATCCTACAAGCTCGGCTTCAGCAGTATGTGAATCGAGAACTACCAGATGTACAAGCTGGTTTCCGAAGAGGCAGAGGAACTAGAGATCAAATTGCCAACATTCGATGGATCATGGAGAAAGCCAGAGAGTTCCAGAAAAACATCTACCTCTGCTTCATTGACTATGCTAAAGCCTTTGATTGTGTGGATCACAACAAACTGTGGCAAGTTCTTGAAGAGATGGGAGTACCAGACCACCTTATCTGTCTTCTGAGAAACCTGTACGTGGGCCAGGAAGCAACAGTTAGAACTGGACATGGAACAACCGACTGGTTTCAAATTGGGAAAGGAGTACGACAAGGCTGTATCCTGTCACCCTGCTTATTTAACTTATATGCAGAGTACATCATGAGGAAGGCAGGGCTGGATGATTCACAAGCTGGAATCAAGATCGCTGGGAGAAATATCAACAACCTCAGATATGCAGACGACACCACTCTAATGGCAGAAAGTGAGGAAGACTTAAAGAACCTGCTGATGAGGGTGAAAGAGGAAAGTGCCAAAATTGGCTTGAAGCTCAACATTAAAAAAACTAAGATCATGGCCACCACTCCCATCACTTCCTGGCAAATAGAAGGGGAAGAAATGGAAGCAGTGACAGACTTTATCTTCCTGGGCTCCAAGATCACCGCAGATGGTGACTGCAGCCATGAAATTAAAAGACGTTTACTTCTTGGGAGGAAAGCTATGGCGAACTTAGACAACTTAATCAAAAGCCGAGACATCACCCTGCCAACAAAGGTTCGCATAGTCAAAGCTATGGTTTTCCCAGTAGCTATGTATGGCTGTGAGAGCTGGACCATAAGAAAGGCAGAGCGCCGAAGAATAGATGCTTTCGAATTATGGTGCTGGAGAAGACTCTTGAGAGTCCCCTGGACTGCAAAGAGGTCCAATCGGTCCATCCTACAGGAGGTCAAGCCTGATTGCTCCCTGGAAGGACAAATGCTGAAGCTGAAGCTCCAATACTTTGGCCACCTGATGAGAAGAGAGGACTCTTTAGAAAAGACCCTCATGCTGGGAAAGATTGAAGGCAAAAGGAGAAGGGGGCGGCAGAGGATGAGATGGTTAGATAGTGTCACCGAAGCGATGAACATGAAATTGGGTGAACTCCGGAAGCTAGTGGAGGACAGGGAGGCCTGGCGTGCTGTGGTCCATGGGGTCGCGAAGAGTCGGCCACGACTTAGCGACTGAACAACAACAACAACATTCCCAAATTGCTCCCCCCACTATGGGTCCCACCAACTATGGTGGGACCCATAATTCTGGACCCCTCCCATGAGTCCGTCCTGCCGCAACAGGTACTGCAGTTTGTCCCAGCCTGGCATTTTGCCTCCCACCCAAACAACGAGACCACGGTTTCTCCTGCTTAGTTTCAGGGCAGTACTAGGAGCGCAACCATCACTCTACACCTCCTGCCCTGGATTATCCTAGTGTGGGGCTCCCTTAGGCACAGGGCCCAATTGGCTTAAAGCCGGCCCTGTCTGTGCGAGACCGTGATAGTGTCTATGCCGGTCAGCTCAGCTCAGACAATGCCGGCATTGTGTCTCGATGAGAGCGGCTTCCTACGTTCAATCGGGGAGTGCTGTTCCATTCCAGGGGCTGCCTTATATACAATTAAAAATCCCTCAGCCAGCTGCTCAGCCATGGAGTGAGGACATATTTCCCTTTCAAAATTTCCTTTCTGCTTCGACAACACTTATAATCCAATTTTCGCCAGCAGAGATGAATCATGTCCCTCACCAGCAGTTTTCGAGCGCATGCAGGAGAGCAATCACGCACATCGATTTCTCTCCCTCTCTTTCTTCCCCTCTTCCTCCTTCCCTGCTTTTCATGTTTGCTTCAACCCAGGAGTGACTAACCCTTCCGCTTTCTCTCTCTCGCCTTTTCAAGCATCTGGTATTGACAAGCAGGAAAAACTGAGCCCATTTGCAGGACAAAAGGTTGGAATTAACGGCTTCAGCCACATCAGGGTTCCTTGCCATGCGGGAAATATCCTTTTAAGAGGGCTGTGGATGGGGTGTCAATCACTCAGGTGAGAGCAGCGCATGGGCCTCAGGTGCACAGCTGTCACCTTGCGGTGGGAATGCACAATGATGGAGTCCCACTTCGGATGGAGGGATGTTCTTTGCCCTCTCCCCCCCCCCCACACACACACACCAGAACCAGGGAACATCCCCTCAAATTGAGTGTGGGGGGAATTAGAAGAAACGCCCAACAGGTCATCATCTGTGGAACTCCTTGCCACAGGAGGTGGTGATGGTGTCTGGACTAGGCGCCTTGAAAAGGAGGTTCGGCAGATTTCTGGAGGAAAAGTCCATCGTGGGCTATAGGCCATGATGGGTGATGCAACCTCCTTGCGTTAGTAGTCGGCAACTTCAGAATGCCAAGTGCAAGGGAGTGGCAACAGAATGCAGGCATCTTGCTATCTTGTGTGCTCCCTGAGGCATCTGGTGGGCTGCTGGGAGATGCATCAAGCTGGACTAGATGGGCCTTTGGCCGGATCCAGCGGGGCTCTTCTGATGTTCTTCAGAGCTAGATTGGGTTGCAAGTTACTATAGCTCCCTCCCCACAGACAGGATGGCAAATTCTCTTTACCTCATATTTACCTCAGAATTTAACCTCAGAATGCCAGGTCCAAGGGAGTGGTAACAGGATGCAGGCATCTTGTTGTCTCTTGCGCTCCCTGAGGCAAGCCACTGTGGCCCTGAGGTGGGCCACTGTGAGATACAGGAAGCTGGACTAGATGGGCAATGCAGGGGCATTGCAGCTCTGAGGTCAGGGAACAAACATTCCCTTACCTTGAGGAGGCCTCCATGACTGCCCCCCCCGCAACTGCAGGATGCAGCACATGCCCCATTGGCACTGCTATGTCAGTGCTGGAAAGTCAGTTAGGATCCTTAGTCACATTATGCAAGATTTGGCTATGCCCTTTGTGCCAAAGCAATCGTCTCCACAATACGTACCGGTTTGTCCTTCGAGCACCTGATTCTGCAGGGTCTGCTCCTTGCAGTCAAGTGGCCTCCCAAAAATTGAGAAAGAGCAGTTGCCAACAAGGAGGAAGCAACAGTATAATGGATTTGCCGTCTTTGGCAGGAACAAAAATGCCATGAAAGCAAATATGACCATCTGTGGGAAAATCAATGCAAGATATTCCATCGGGCTTAAAGGGCTTAGGGGGAAGGCTTTTCAGAGCTTACGTTTCCTCCCCTAAACATATTTTTGAGCTCGATTCAAGGCTATGTTTTATTTATTTATTTATTTATTTATTTATTTAAAAAAATCCAATTTGATGACCAACAAGAGACATGGCCCACCTTCTAATTAGGCTGGGCCACGGAGAACATGTGGGACGTGAGCTTTTATCTCCTGGGGGCATTAGTGGCCAAAATGGTGAAAACCTTGGTGAATATGGATAATGCCAGCCTGTTGTATATGATTGGAAAGGGAATTTGAATTGGAAAGGGCAGGACGTCTAGCCGAGAGGGTAAAAGCCGCAGTCATGCCCGAAGATAAGATAACATCCGAAGGTCGCCAGTTCGACAACACCGGAAGTTTCCGTGAGCGGCAGACCTCGAGAATGCAGCTGATAAGATCTGAGCTGTGTCCGGCTGCCTGAGAGAGAGGAGTTGTGTTGGGCCAGCTGTTTCTTGGTGAGAGCAAGAAGCCGTTTTATCAGCCGGCAGGAAGGCAATCATGCGGCTAAGAAAGAGAGGCTAGACTTGAAAGTGTCATCTGAATGTAGCAGTTCTTGTAGGATTAGAACTTATTTGTGATGGTAAAAACCCTTTGGGTTTAGAAATGCCTGCCGATGTAAACCACCTTGAATAAAGTCAAAAGAGCAATCTAATAACCTAGAAAGGCGGTATATAAATACTAAGTATTATTATTATTATTATTATTATTATTATTATTATTATTATTATTAAATGCAGGATGCAGTGAAACAAACAGGAGTGTAATATCTTTACTCTAGCCAGAGTTATGGCCAAAAAACCAGAAAACGAAAATATACGTGATGTCACTTCCTGTGGTGGTGTTACTTCTTGAGCAATATTTTGCCCTCTGCACTAGGCTACACCTTCATTAGCTACACCCCTGGTGGGCAGGCCAGCAAACAAAGGTTGCTCAGCTTGACCTGTTGAGATCAAGCTGCTTCCGGTCTCCCATCCAAGGCAAAACCCCAAGCTGACCCTGCTTAGCTATTTCAGGTAAGACAATGGCGCCACATCGAGACCACCTCTCCAATGTCTCTTGGCATATGGGAATCAGCCAATTTATGTTCTGAGATGGCAGCGGCATATTTAGTTCCACCTCCTGCACAGGCCGAGATAATAATAATAATAATAATAATAATAATAATAATAATAATAATAATAATAATAATAATAATAATAATAATA
>JAJKFI010000092.1:3653144-3668766 GCA_029204185.1 Lerista edwardsae
TTTTGACAGCCCGGGAAACGATTATCTCAAATGAGCAATGTGGTCAGCTGTGACCCAAACAAATCTGTTGAAGTCTGTGACCGCGTTCCACCAAGGAGCTCCATCTGCAGAAGGTGGCCACCAAGTCCACAACAGGTTGGAACGGCTTCAGTCCCACACAGCCATTCTCACTCTTCCATTACCACGTTGTATCCTCTGTCCATAATATAGAATATTCTAGAATATTCTAGGATACCGCTTGAGCTCCATGGTAGAACACAGGCTTTCAACGGCCCAGGTTCAACTCCCAGCTTCTCTGGTTCAGAAGATGACAGCGGAGCCACTAAGAACCTTGGTGGAACAGGCCAAAGACCCGTTCAGTCCAGCATCTCTTTCCCATCCTGGGCCACCAGCTGCCTCTGGGAAGCCCACAGGAGTTGGGGGTGGGCATCTACTTTGATGGCTCCCGTACAACTGGTCTCCAAGGTGGTAATAATAATAATAATAATAATAATAATAATAATAATAATAATAATAGCAGCTATATATTAATAAATATAATTATTATTTATATATAGCTGTATACTATTAATAATAATTAATTATTATCATTTATATACAGCGGTATACTATTATTAATAATTATTATTAATAATAACTATTATTTATATATAGCTACATTTTATTTTTATTTTTATTATTATTACCCTGTAAACCACTCTGTGAACCTTGTGTTGAAAAGCAGTATATAAATACTATTGACTGACTGATTGAATGAATGAATAATGTGCTTGAAGTAGTATTTCCACCCCCAAATGTCCACCGCTCCGTCTCCTTGTGAGACCCCCCTTAATTCAGGTGGAATCTGCATAAAAAGCATGACTCGATTTCCTCTTCAGCCCTGAGGCCTCCTTCATCCCCCTGGAACAACTCTGTGATTCCCATGCCGTCGGGATAATACTAGAGGCAGCCCTTGGAGAACCATCAAAAGCAAAGCACGTGCAGTCCCATTTTATATCCACACTAGATATTCATTTGAAGTATAGTGGATTTTATCTGCAGCATTAACTTCATTTTTCACCCTTAACTGGTTATCTCGTCACCTCCTGTTTCCGGATAACATTACCCTATTCAAAGCTTTTAATTTATTTGGATGGGGAATCTTATCTACCTTCTTACCTGTTTTGGTGAATGAAGAATATCAGAAGCCGACGCAGTAGAAACAAGGACCCTTTTGTTTCCTTTACTTGTCTGGAGCGAGAGGGACAGACCCCCCACCAGTTGCACCCCAAGGTCTGTGATGGTCACGCGGTCTTCCATGACGATCACAGTCTTCTCGGCCAAAATGGAGTCTGAGAGGGGCGAGAGAACCTTCCGGAAAGCAGAGAGGGTGACAAATATATATGCTGTCTTGCGTGGCGTGTTTTTTTTTTTCTTTTGGGAGGTGGGGGCACACGGCTGAATTACACAAACCATCACTGATGGTGTGTAAAACCCAAGACCAAGTTCCACATCCTGTGGCAAGGAGTTCCACAGACTAACCACACTCTGGGTCAAGAAATCGTTCCAGCACACATGCTCGAGAGCCGTTGCCAAATGAGACCTCCCTGCACACACGCTCCAAGCGCAAGTGTGGGATTCTGTGCACAGCATCCCAGGTTCAAACACACACACCCCACTCAAAGGATATCAGCTAGCCCAGGTGGAAGAGAACTGACAGGTGGGACCTGCACCAACATAGGACGTCCCCCCAATTCTACTGCCCAGTTTCGATTCGTACCTGGACGGTTGTAATCCCTTGCTCCCGACCAATCAGGACGCGGCCTTCCTGCAACTTAGCCACCTTGGGCTCCTCCACTTTCATGAAGTCGGCCACCAGGTCAGTGATGTCGAACTGCCACTCGGAGCCCAGGAGGTAGGTCAGCTGCCCCCCAAAGTCCGCGGACTCGGCCACAAACTGGGTGAGGACGCGCACCGTGGCATGCTGGTACTGGAGGGTGCAGCCCTTCCCTTTCTTCTCGTCATCCTCGTCCTCCTCGCTGTCGCGGGTGGGCCTGTGGAAACCAATACGTGGTTTGGTGAGTACCAGGAGGAACTGGTGTGAGCCATTTCTCGGCACAATCCAGCTGCTTCTATAGGCACTGATCACAGACCTTCATTCGAGCAGTGGTCTTCCACTGTCAGAGTCAGAGAAGTCAGCACCCAGACGTGCGCCATCCTCCCTGACTCCGAGAGTGGTCCAAACGCCATTCCCTTGTATCTGGCATTCTGAGGTAAAATTCTGAGGTAAAATTCTGAGGTAAATATGAGGTAAATAAAGTCTGGCCAGCACAAGGGACACGGTAAAGTATATTTGGACCACTCTCAGAGTCAGAGAGGCCAGCACACAGACGTGCGCCATCCTCCCTGACTCAGAGAGTGGCCCAAACGCCGCTCCCTTGTATCTGGCATTCTGAGGTAAAATTCTGAGGTAAAATTCTGAGGTAAATGTGAGGTAAATAAAGCAAAGTCTGGCCAGCACAAGGGACACCGTCAAGTATGTTTGGACCACTCTCGGAGTCAGAGAGGCCAGCACACAGACGTGCGCCATCCTCCCTGACTCAGAGAGTGGCCCAAACGTGCTTTATGGTGGCCCTTGTGCTGGCCTAACTCCAGGTTAGGACCCTAACCCTATGCTTGAGAGACCCAAGAAGCCCCTTTTCAGCTTGTAGCGTGAGGCTCGAACCAGGCTTTTCAGGAAAGGAACAAAAGTCACTCCCTTTCGGCCACAGAGGCGGCGCACGCACTTTCAACAAGGGGATAATTATTTTCCAGCAGCATAATGAATCAAAATAAACGTTCATGTTAGGACCATCAGTCTCTGCCTCCTCAGACTCTCTCCTCTCCTTGCCCTGATTTGACTTTAATTTGAATTTATTCCTTTCATTTGCAGTCATGGGGAGGTTTCGGACTGTTCATTTTGCGAGGAGGTTTTTCTATTAGCCAGGTTGCCGCTCAAGGGTTTCATGCGGTACGTTCATTATGCGCGTCCTGCTACAGGGAAGCCGATTTCCATCTGGAGGACTGAGCTGCCCGTCTCAATCGCATCACGTCCTCCAGATGAAACAATGAGCCTCTCACCCCTGGCAAATAAGAGGAGCCATCCTCATCCTCTGTGATTTAATTCGCCTGTGGAACTCCTTGCCACAGGAGGTGGTGATGGCACCTGGCCTAGGTGCCTTGAAAAGGGGATTGGACAGATTAAAAAAGTGTATTTAAAAAATAAAATAACTAAATAAATTGCCCACATCAACAAGTGCCGACTTCCTCCCAGCTTTGAAACTGTGGCGATGGCGGCTGTTTTTGATGAAATCAGCGCATCGAGTCGCCCATCAGCTTGGATTGTTTAAAAATAAACTTTTGACAGCTCTCTTGGAAATATGAACTATTGCACTCACTCATCCACAAAACCGTTGGCAGCCGGCTTCGCAGCCAACTGACGGCAATTTTTGCAGCTAACGGCTTTCCCTCTTCCCATCCCTCCCTCGCCCCCCCCTTCCCCGGAAAAAAAAAACTGAATTGCTAAAGATGTGCCCAGTGACTCGGCAGTAATTGGAGTAGCGGCTGGTGAGGCCAGCTTGAAAACAGTGCGCCGGCGACTCGGACCATTTTCTTTATTTCAGCTGGCCCAATAAAGACAAACGACGCACCTGGTGGGGTGAACATTCGGAATGCGCAGAATAATGAGTTGAGAGTCGGTGTGTTTGCCGTGGCCAACGGCGGCCGAAATTGAAGCCCATTGGCGCCGGGGATGGCAAGTTGACTCCAGAAATGGATCCACCACCAGGACCGGCTGAGCAGACCTTTGCCCCAGCAATTCCAACAATACAGCAAACGAGGACCTGACCAGATGACAAGCTATCTCAGCTGAAAGGGGGGGTGCTCTTTTTGTTTTCAGCGATGCCAACCCTAGCCATTGAGATCCTCGCCACTTCTGTGAGCGCCAGGCAGCCAGTCGACTGGTTCGCTCTTCAATTGAATTGATCGGCGGTTTTCCCCCAGATGGGGCCAGCGATTGGCTTAACGGTGCCAATGCACCAGTCGGCGCTGCAGACATTCGGACAACACTAGCAGGTAGCGTCGGCCGAACGTTGGCCATAGGATTGCGCCCCTCAAGAAGGCAAAAACATGGTTTGGCAACCCTTGCCTTCGAGTTTCCCATTGAAAAAATGGGTAAAGGTTTCTCCCCGATCGAATGGTCTAGTCATGACCAACTGTAGGGGGCAGTGCTCATCTCTGTTTCTAAGCCAAAGAGCCGGCGTTTGTCCAAGGACAAGTGTCCGTGGTCATGCGGCCAGCATGACTATACACCGTAGTGCACGGAACGCCATTACCTTCCCACCGAAGTGGTACCTCTTTATCTACTCGCATTTTTACATGCTTTCGAACTGCTAGGTTGGCAGGAGCTGGGACAAGCAACGGGAGCTCACTCCGTCGCGTAGTCTCAAACTGCCAACCTTCTGGTCAGCAAGCTCAGCAGCAGCGGTTTAACCCGTAGCGCCACCACGTCCCTAGAGGGGAAAAAAGGGGGCCCGGTGCTAAAAATATTGGGAACCACGACAGTAAGCACACTGAACAAAGGAGGGGACAAGCTGCCACTATGGCTAGCCACCTTGCTAGCACACCTTACAGCCCATTCAGATGGCAGGCAGGGGCTCTCAAAATCAGCCAACAAACGTGAAGGCTCTGGAACGATGCTGTGCATGAGAGCATCAAGCGCAAATGTTCAGGAGGGCTCTGAGCAACCGGGCAAAGAGAAAAAGGTGTTACCAAAACCGCCAGCCCCACCTTCTCGCACAGACCTGGGCCGATCCTGTTGGCAAGCCTTTCGCACAGCCATGAAACTGCGCCGGCAGATTTTTATAAACGAGGCCAATCTGCATGTTAAGTGCCTATAACGAGGGCTGCCAACCTCCAGATTGACACCAGGTTGCTCCCAGCAACCAGATGCTGGGGATTAAGAGCCGGGCATGGCCGCGATTGGGTCCCTCCCCAAGGCACCTGGCCGGCCGTTGTCAGCACACAAAACTTTGAGCAGGACAGATTGTTGGGTTGACGTCCCCCACCGCCATTTTTAGAGCATCAAGCCCATACCTTTTGTTGGAAGTGACGGGGATCCTCCAGCCCTTGATCTGGCTGAGTTCGGTGTCCGAGATCTCGATCTGCAGAGGAAGTCGGGGAACCCAGACTGTGACTTCCAGCTGGGCGGTAAAATGCTGGTACGTGAAATTCACAATGGTGTCCACCTTGCTTTTCATTTCCTTCCCGTTCACAAAGACGGCCCCGCAGTTGTCCGAAACCTGTTAAGGGAAAGCAAACAAGCACATAGCAAGATGGACCGGGAAGGAAACAAAACTGGCTCCAGATTTCGTGAAAAAGCCAGTTGGGCTCCATGCTTAAGGGCCAAAATCTATTTAATTGTCCAGTCCTGATGTAGCTTAATGGGGTCTGTGCTGCATTTTTTTTCCCTGTAAACCACTTTGTGAACTTTTTGTTGAAAAGTGGTATATAAATGATTGATTGATTGATTGATTGATTGATTGATTGATTCATTCATTCATTCATTCATTCATTGATTCATTGATTCATTGATTCATTGATTCATTGAGGGTGCAATCCTAACCTGGATTTAGCCTGGCACAGTTAGGCCAGCAAAGTTTGGCCGGCCCAAGGGCCACCATAAAATGCATTTGGACCACTCTCGGAGTCAAGGAGGGTGGTGCACGTCTGTGTGCCGGCCTCTCTGACTCCTAGGGTGATCCAAACATCCTTTACGGTGTCCCTTGTGCTATGCAAACTGCTAGGTGCTCCCCCCCATTCTGCAGTTCTCCATAGGGACAACCAAAAGACCAATGCTTTTAGCAAGACGGGAGAATTTTTGCAGTCTTTTAACCGGAAACACAACAAGCCACAAGACTCTCAAGCATGAGAAGTATTGAACATTATATTTACAGCTGACTTTGAAGGAGAGACATATGGTGTAGAGGTGGGGGAGAATGTTTCTGAGAATCATAAAAACGGAACGATTTCTCGCTTTTTTTACAAAGACAGTAAAAACCTGGTGCCAGACAATGATCTTTTAATGACTCAGAATGCCATCTTGCCACCTAAAGTATAACTGTTGAGAATGTCCAAACCATAACGCTATTCATCTGAACCCAGCCGACTGCAGTACCACTAAACAACCTCAAGGAGGTGAATTTCCCTGCCTGCCACAAGATGGAGCTTGATCTCCACCCACACCTTTAATAAAGCATCATCATCATCATCTTCCTCAAGTCACTGAGAGCACAATCCTCACCTGAAGTTAGGCTGGCACAGATAGGCCAGAAACGTTTGGAAGGCACAAGGGCCACTATAAAGTATGTTTGTACCACTCTTTGAGTCAGAGAGCCAGCACACAGATGTGCGCCATCCCCCCTGACTCCGAGAGTGGTCCAAACAAGCTTTACGGTAGCCCTTGCGCCAGCCAAACTTTACTGGCCTAACTGTGCCGGCCTAACACCAGATTAGGATTGTGTCCTAAATCTCTTTCTGCAAAATCTGGAATGCCTGTGATGGACTTTTACTCCAGAAATCTGTTCAATCCCCTTTTCAAGGCACTGAGGCAAGATGCCATCACCACCTCCTGTGGCAAGGAGTTCCACAGACTAATTACCCTCTGGGTTAAAAAAAAAAGTATTTCTTTCTATCCTTTCTAACTCTCTCAATTTTGAGTGGATGCCTCCTGGTTCAGATGTTGTGAGAGAGGGACAAGAACATCCACTCTAGCAATTCCCTGCATCATTTTACACAACACAGTTCAAGTCAGACCTGTGCACCTTTTGCAGTTTCCTGGAGCCAACTGAAAATGCTGTTCAGAAGCTATTCAGGAGAGGTTTTAAGAATTATTTCAGGGCATTGGAGGCTGCTACCTGCTGCAATTGCAGGAGAGGTTAATTGCAAGTCGGGCTCATTGACCTCCACAGGCAAGAAAGAACTAACTTGCTTGAATACCCACCCGGTAGGAAAGTCACATGATGGTGACAAGTTAAATGGTACCTTGATCTGTTTTAAGTGTGATGGGGAGGCCACTGAATCAGGAGGAAAAGGCATGTGGGCAAGCACATGTTCTGCAGAGCACATTGTAATGCACTTGGAGTGGCAAAACCTTGCTGTGAACATTGACTGTGGGATGGAGGAGGGAATGAAAGCATGTGCAGAGAAGCTTTGCCTCTACTGGCCATGAGTATGCGGTTTTTCCTGCCTACTCCAGATTGTTGGAGAGGGTGTGGTGCGTTCACCAGTGTGGTTCCCTCTGGCACAGTGCTTCCCAAACTGTGGGTCGCGAGCCCATTTCAGGTGGGTCACGAAGCACCTAGAGCAGCCATCTTGAAAATATGGGAAGATGGGATGCTGGAAAGGGGGAGAGCAGTGTGGGATTATTTTGCTTGTGTCAAGGTTGTAAATATTGTAAATTTACAGTAGGTTGTAAATTTCCTTTTTGATTCCTTTTGCGATTGGAAAATGGCTGAGAAATAGCCCAAATCAGTGCTGCATTCCCAGGACAGGTTTTGGCATCACAATGACATCACAATGACAACACTTTGGGCCATGACATCACTTCTGGTGGGTCCCGGAGAGACTGCCATTCTAAAAAGTGGGTCCCGGTGCCGACGAGGAAAGTCGCAATTCTCCCCCTGGCAGATAAGTGAATTTGCAGATAGCAAGTTCACATATGAAGAGGACTACATGCATTTAGAAAGCTCACTAACTCGTAGTGAAATGCAATTATTCCCTAAAAAAAGAAACTCAGGCATTGCCACTATAGATATGTGGATTAAAATTTGGAGATCCCCATTTTTTTAACATCAGACAACAGCTGCCAAATTCCCAGAAATGAGTCTCTTTCTTGCGTGCACCCTTCCATCGTCTTTCAGGTGCGCACCTCTGAAGTCAACATTAATAGGTTGCGTTTCAAAGGAGCCCACACTTTGATCTTCCCCTCCACCTACAACCCCTTGCTGTGCCAAGCCGGCCTCACCTGCACAATGGCTGACAGGCATTCCACACATGTCATAATAATAACTCTAATTACAACTGAGAACATAATGGGAATTTTCCACCCGCCGCTCCAGAAATTCTTTTTTTAATATGGTCATGTTTGAAGGGGGGGAAGGAAGAATGAGTAAGTTGGAGATGATCTGGAACTTAAATACTTGGAGGGTGCAACCTGAACCTGGAGTTAGGCCAGCACAGTTAGGCCAGCAAAGTTTGACCAGCACAAGGGCCACCGTAAAGCGCGTTTGGACCACTCTCGGAGGCAGGGAGGATGGCACTCGTCTGTGTGCTGGCCTCTCCGACTCCGAGAGTGGCCCAAACATACTTGACGGTGGCCCTTGTGCTGGCCAGACTTTGCTTTATTTACCTCATATTTACCTCAGAATTTTACCTCAGAGATTTACCTCAGAATGCCAGCTACAAGGGAGTGGCGTTTGGATCACTCTCGGAGTCAGGGAGGATGGCACACGTCTGGGTGCTGGCCTCCCTGACTCCGAGAGTGGTCCAAACATACTTGACAGTGGCCGTTGTGCTGGCGAGACTTTGCTTTATTTACCTCATATTTACCTCAGAATTTTACCTCAGAGATTTACCTCAGAATGCCAGCTACAAGGGAGTGGCGTTTGGATCACTCTCGGAGGCAGGGAGGATGGCGCACGTCTGGGTGCTGGCCGCTCCAACTCCGAGAGTGGTCCAAACATACTTTATGGTGGCCCTTGCGCCGGCCAAACTACCTATGAAGGTCAAATGCTATGGAAACTACATTTCCTTGCACCTGGGACACTATCATCAGCATCCCCTTCTATATGCTCCTTCAAGTCTTCCAATGACGAAAGGCGTCGGGCTTCAAATTTCTTTTTCTCCCCGTGTCAACGGATTATGAAAAGTGGCCTAATCAGCCGCCGTTGGAACGGCGGCTGTCAAATTATAGCACAGTCATTATCTGCACTGGAGATGCCTCTGCTCTGATGGATGGCGATGAAATGGCAGCAAAAAAAAAACCCGATACAAATGAGAGTATTTGTTGACTGCAAGATGGATAATGGATTGGTAAGCATCTCTCTCTCTCTCTCTCTCTCTCTCCCTCTCTCTCTCTCTCTCTCTCTCTCCCACTTTACATCAAGCCTGCCTTGTTTGCCTCACAATTTTGATTTGCCTACCGCAAAACAAATGAGCTTGACAAATGATCGGGGCCAATGTCCATTTGCACCGGGCACCTGCCCTGCGGAACCCTCCCTCATCTTCGTTTGAACTGGACATCTCCATTTCCCCATCAGTTAAGAACTTGGCGTCGGGTTAGACTTGAGGCTCATTCTGCCGTCCCTCATTGCCTGTGAAGTTGGCATGCGCACAGGGCAGGGCCTTCTTCACAGTGGCTCCCTGCCCCTGGAACTCCTTGCCACTTGAAATCCATGATACTGCTTGAAATCCGCAATACTGCCAATCCAAAAAAATGCACTTTCCCCTCCAGGCTGGTGGAAAAGCAAAGTAGGTCGTCTATCTCTGCTTCTGCCACAAAGGTCAACTATTTTCAGATGTTTTATTTTGTATACGAATAAACCGTATAATAGTAAACAAACTGACTCAGTGCACTGCAACTTCTTATTCCAAACAGTGGATCCTGTTTGGATCCTGATACTAGATGGGTCAAGAGCCAATTTCAGGTGGGATCCCATTCATTTCAAAGCATATTTTATTTTTAATGCATTAGACTTGACGTTACCATGTGGCTTCGTGGTCTGTGACTGCATTTGGAGAAATGTTGCAGATCTGCACATTCGACATGCACTTGAGAGTGCCATCCTAACCTGGAGTGAGGCCGGCACAGTTTGGCCAGTACAAGGGGCATGGTAAAATGTGCTTGGACCACTTTTGGAGTCAGAGAGGCCAGCACAGAAATGCACCATCCTCCTTGACGGCGTCCCTTGTGCTGGCCTAACTGTGCCGGCCTCACTCCAGGTTAGGATTGCACTCTGTTAGAATACGAGCCTGTGTTTTGACATCACACCAGTGCAGTTGGAATAACAATGGCCTCTTCTTCACCCTGCTGCAATTTTATTCTCCCTAAACCTCAGTGTTTCAATGTTGATAAAAACGAGAGTGAGAGACACTGTCGGCAAAGAGGTCTCGTTTGCCACCTTCTTTGAATGGGCCACAATGTGGCGGTTTTCTCTCCCCGCCCCCTCCAGATCTGGTTACCTTTCAACCCCGCATTAAAATCGCGCCGAACGAGAGGGGAGAACAGCATGGAAGGCATTAACATTTGGGTTTTTTCACCATAAAAGACAATTGCAGGAGAGGGGAAATGATCCATGAATGCACAATGAGACTGCCGAAAAACCTGCCACATGGAAGGAAAGGCGCATGGCTTGGAAAATTGCTCCACTTTGAGCCAGCTGTGCCAAGCTTGTCAATTTCAATGGCTGGGCTTAATTGCGGGGGGGGGAGTGGGCTGGCTGGAAGGTGGTGTGCTCAATGTGGCAGGGGTGCGCTGGATAAGGAGGGTGTCTGTGGGGAGCCAGACCTCTAGCGATGATCTGGACATTGACTCAGGGCGTAATTCTAACTTGCACTGGCACCGCAAGGCCTGTGCTGTATCCAGCACAAGCTGGAACAGTCAGGAGACTCCCTGGGATAAAGGCCCTTACCCAGTGGTGTCATCTAAATGATTTAAGAACAGGTACTCACTTTTGATTGGCACGTGTCGGGACCCGCCCACCGGAAGTGACATCATAAGCCAGAAGTGATGTCATGGCAGGAAGTGATATGAAAAAAGCCCTTTTTGAGGCCTCAGACAATTTTAAACTGACCCAACAGTTGCAACAGTATTCCACAGCACCCCCAGAACATGTTAAGGAGGCCTGGCATCATGTTAAAGTGACCCAACAGTTCCAAAACCCCAGAGCAGCTCATTTTTTAGTGGCAAGGCAAGGCAAGGCTCCACTCGCTGCCTGCCTGCCTGCCTGGCTGGCTCTGAGAACATGCAGGCAACTCAAACGTGCAGGAAATTCAAATGTTGCAAGGGCAGAGTCGACGAGTGGGTGGGCGAATGGGCGGGGCCAGCCGTAGTCCTAGGAACCGGTACCCGCGTACCCCCGCGTACCCCCTGCATGACATCACTGCCCTTACCCCGGGGTAAGTGTCAGCCGTCCCAATGGGCTTGCTCAGATGTGCGCCTGCGGTTGAGCAGTGTTTAGCGAAACACTTACCAGACTCTTCAGCCCAGAACAGTGATGGCGAACCTTTTGGGCTTGGTGTGTCAAAAATTCAGAAAATGCCTAACTTGGCTCTACTGGCGTGTCACCCACCCCCAACCAAAAGAGAAACTATTCTTTACATAGTCATTTATTTCTTAAAAAATACAGTCCAATTGTGTGTGATGGTATGCATTATATAAAGAAATGTCAAACATCAAATAATGTCATTACGAACATGAAATACAAGTAAATTAAACTCAGGTGTTGTCAGGTGTTGGTGAATGCTGGTGTGCCAGCCAAAACGTCATGGTGTGTCGCCTTTGACACGTGTGCCATAGGTTCGCCATCACTGGCCTAGAAAAAAGGCGCCTGAGGGGGGATTGGATTGAGACACACAAAATTATGCATGGGGTGGATAAAACATATAGAGGGAGGTTCTTTTTCCCTCTCTCACAACACCAGAATCAGGGGACAAAAATGTTCTGCTTAATGATGTCAGTGCCAGCCGTGACATCACTTCTAGGTTAATGACATCACTTCCAGGGAGGGGGTGCCCTGCCAGAGGATCGTTCTAAGAAATGGGTCCCAATGCTGAAAGCTTTGAGAAACCACCAGTACAGGGAGACAGGCTGTGTGCCAGATTGCACCTAATGAAATCCTGATTCTTTGGAAGAGATTCCAGATTTGCAATTGAAATCAATGGGAAATGAGCTGCGGCATCTGATAGAGATTCGGGGGATAAACAATGTTTAATCCCAGTCGGGACGCCCGCCATTAAATAAGAGGCATACGGCTGTTTGCTTAAGCTAACGATTGTTGCGACAGCTTAAGCAGCAAAAAGTTTAAGGATCAAATGCTTAGCCCCGTATAAACAACAGTCTCAATGAAAGGGATGCAAATTCTCTTTATCCTCTTCAGCTCTCAGTAGGGTTAGGGTAAGAAGCTCATCCTTACAATTAATTTCAAACAGTTACCAAAACAGGGCTGGGCGCTTTCCCCCTTCGCAAGCTTTTCACTCCCTGTTCTGAAATACTGAATATAAGAACGTAAGAAGACCCCACTGGATCAGGCCAAAGGCCCATCTAGTCCAGCTTCCGTTGTCTCATAGTGGCCCACCAGATGCCTCAGGGAGCGCATGAGACCATAAGATACCTGCATCCTGTTGCCACTCCCTTGCACCTGGCATTCTGAGGTAAATTTTCTGAGGTGAAATTCTGAGGTAAACATGAGGTAAATAAAAGAGAATTTGCTATCCTAAGAACAGAAGAAGAACCCTGCTGGATCAGGCCAAAGGCCCATCTAGTCCAGCTTCTTGTATCTCACAGTGGCCCACCAGATGCCTCAGGGAGTACACAGGACCACAAGATGCCTGCAGCCTGTGGCCACTCCCTTGCACCTGGCATTCAGAGGTAAAATTCAGTAAAAGTAAAAAATTTTCATTTCCAGTTAGAGTAAGGAGAAACTATGAGTTCAGTACAAGCAGTGTGAACTCTGCATTAATATAATTAACTAAACCTTGACAGCCTTGGTCTATCAATTAAGCCTATCACAGTTTGCAGTGTTACCACTGTTTGATTTGGTTTTTTAATCATTACGAATCCAGGTAGAGCATTTGACCTGAAACATCACATCTAAAAAGAGCTAATTGACTGTGCCCAGGAGAAATTGCAATTTTTCACCGGCATTTTATACACATTAAACTCAACGTGAGTGAAGCTTTCCACTGAGCATGGAACATGTTGGCTCCATCCTGAGAACAATTCAATTCATGCTTGGCTCAAGAATTCTTTTGTTCTCCTCTAATGAGAAAAGCACTTCAAGTGCTTTATTCTTAGCATAGTATGTAGATTTGATTTTTTTATTATACAGACTCTGGCCTACACCACAGAGTCTGTGGTGCCCACAGAGTCACAGAGTCTTTGTCATGCCCTCCTTACTCATTCAAAACTCATTCACAGATGTTTCCAAACGTTTTCACAACGCCCGTAAAACACACTCCTTGTTGATGCTCCTTGACACAAATGTTTATCTCACTGAGTTTACCCTTACTCATAACTGACTCTAGAAAAAAACTTGCCCTCGCTCTCAACTGACTCCACTCATCTCAACTTATGACTACTTATGACTACTTGAAAAAAAATATGATTGGATGTTATAAACAACATTTAGTGTGCAATCCTAACCTGAAGTTAGGCCAGCACAGTTAAGCCAACACAGTTTCACTGGCACAAGGGACACCATAAAGCATGTTTGGACCACTCTCAGTCAGAGAGGCCGGCACACAGATGTGCGCCATCCTCCCTGATTCTGTGAGTAGTCCAAATGAGCTTTATGGTGATCCTTGTGCCGGCCAAACTTTGCTGGCCTAACTGTGCTGGCCTAACTCCAGGTTAGGATTGTGCTCTCACTGTTGTGGGCTATAGGCCATGATGAGTTGTGCAACCTCCTTACATTAGTAGTAGGCTACTTCAGAAAGCCAAGTGCAAGGGAATGGCAGCAGGATGCAGGCATCTTGTGGTCTGATGTGCTCCCTGAGGCACCTGGTGGGCCACTGTGAGACACAGGAAGCTGTACTAGATAGATCCAGAAGGGCTCTTCTTATGTTCTTAAGAACCTCAAAACAATGCAATTGCCTCTTCCCTTTGTTCTCTCAACAACCTTGAGAGATCGATGAGGCAGCGATTAGCCCAACATACCCGAGTATGATTTCTGGCTGAAGAAGACGTTGAACACAGGTCCCATTCTTCTAAAGTCAACGACTCTTACCTCTGCACCACACTGTTAGGTCCTACTCTATTCTAATTTATTTGATTCAATCACAACTTCTTTCCAAAGAGAGCCACTGAAATACAGTACACGTCTATTCATTAAAATACCAGTGCAGTTGTATCCATTGCTCTTCAGCAGAAGGAATTTCAGTAATGTATCTCTGGGCTTCCCCAGCTGCTTGGCAAATCGCTATGTCCTGTAGGTTACAAAGATATATACATCGGAGGGGAAAAATAAATTTCCTGGGCCTTTGTAAACTCCAATAATTTACTAATAAATTCTTGCTGAAACCACTACCACCCTCTTTCTCTCTACTCTTTTATAAAATGGACACTTAGAGCATACCGCCTGTGCTGGTGTCGTAGAAGTGCTGTAAGGCACTCGCAGTGCCAGTGGCAAGGCATTCCGCAGGCACTGGGCCAACACCAGGTCTCACAGCCCAGAGGTGGCAATGCAACACCAGCCGTGGTGAGTGAACTGGCCACTGGCCCCCAGAGCCCTCTGAAGACCTCTGCAGCTTCCTGAGGACCATTACAGTACTTCCATTTCTAATGAAAATAATGTATATGTGTAATGTATAGTATAAAGGCCTTCTAAAGGCTTGTGGGGCGCGATGAGAGCTCCTGGTAAGTGGTGGGTGACAATCCCTGCAAGTCTGCGGTCCTGGTCCTGGTTGGGAAATGGGTCAGGAATGCGACCGATTGGGGGGAAGTGGGGGGGAATGAGTTAAAACCCTCACCCCAGTGCCATTGTCCAAATCTTAATGCCTCACACTATAAACCCCAATGTTAATCATATAGGATAGCCAATTAGGGATCTCGGCCCTTCCTGTTTCTTGGACCCTGAGTACCTGGCCAGAGTAACAAGTACTGTACAAGTCCTGAGTAACAAGTACTGAGTACTGTAACAGAGTACTTGAGTACCTTACAGAGCAACCCTTCTCAAACAGAATCTGCATTTATACAGTCGTGATTGGCCAGTTTGCTGAAATAACGCCATTATCCTACTGTTTTATGCAAGCTACTGACACGGTCCTATTGACTGGACTGGAAAGAGAACCATTTGTAAAAACGAAGGTGTTTGCTATTCTACTATTTGCCACTTTGTCTTCTCGTGCTGTTGTCTAACATTCCTGGGCCGCGATGGTAATATGGATTGGACTTTAGGTCACCCATTTTTCAATCAGATGGCTTTCCATTCCCAGCACACCTACAGCCGCATCGATTGACTGTGAAGAGCTGTCTCCTTCTGGCATCAGATGTGTGTTTGCCAAGAAATCCTTTGCCTGGTCTTGTTTTGATATACTTTGCTCTTACCCATAAAACAAGGTGCAAGGGGATTATTGAATTACTCCACAGAGGGAAGTGAGGAATAAGATTTATCACTTATTTATTCTGATACAATTACTGCTTCGTTAGGTCTCTAGTTAGAAGAGCAAAATAAGGCCAAATGACACCAACAATTATATTTGATTTGTAATCTGTTCTTATTTGAAGGTGCCACATTCCAGCAAGGTCAAAAGAAATGAATAAAAATGGGTGAGCCACAAATTGTTGTGTATTTGTGTAAATAGTAGCAGAGTTGGGGGCTTGGAGACC
>JAJKFI010000092.1:3671121-3685202 GCA_029204185.1 Lerista edwardsae
AAAAAAAAAAAAAACCAGAGGCCTCCTGTGGCTTACTCGTTTCACAGAGAGAGGGGGAGAAGGAAAAAAAAAAGAACGAAAAGCTCTGTTAACAGCCTCCTAATTATATCAGTTTTTCCAAACCAAACGAGAGAGAGGGAAGAAAAAAAACCACCCTGGTTCACATTTATTATACTCTGTCTAGGGAGCCTCTGAGTCATTTTGCTATTCACTTAATGCATTTTAATTTACATATCAGAACTACAAATAAGGGCAACGCTATTAGATCATATTCCCTTTAGTTTTTCCAGCCCGAGAAAAATAGGCCGTTTTGTTTAGCTGCAGCAATTAAATTAATTTATTTCTCAACAACGGGGCTTCTGATAAGGTCGTTTATCAAGCAACTGACTCAAGGAAATGTAATGGGATGTCATCGCCCCCTTTCCGCTACACTCACCCCCACCCCCCCCACAATGAAACACAAAAGCAAAAGAGAATACGCATTTCTAGCAAGTTGTTCTATTCATTTTCTGTGCCCCTACTCTGTCAAATCTTGTCAAGAACAAAAGAGGACATTGTCTGGAATCGAAGCCCATATTTGAAAGCTTTAAAACCCTTTTTTGAAAGTAATGGCTTCATCAGAAGTGGTACTTGTGTTTCAGGCTTCTGACAGTCTTGAGGTCTAGAAGCTTGATTCCCTAAAACAGTGTTTCTCAATTTGTGGGTTGGGGCCCTCTTGGTGGGTCGCGACCTGATGTCAGGTGGGTCGCGGAAAGCTGGGAGCGCCGTCTTGGAAGCTGCAGACCTTACGCTTGCTAGATTGCTTTTGTGAGTGTTAACTGTTTCAGTTCAATGCTTTGACATCATATTCTGACCGAATCCTGCTTCCTGTCAGGGACGTGTCCTGGTTGTGCAATTGTTGCAGTCCAAGAATGCCAGTCTGCATTCCAGGAATGTCATTTTATTATGGCACAAGGGTGGCACTTCCTGCCTGATGAGGACATCACTATGCTATGACATCACTACCACCGGCTATGACATCACTTGCAGCAGGTTGCAACAAGACCATACACCCAACCCAATCTCAGGAAGGGAGGCGGCATGGTACTGCTTCAATGCCTGGCATCGGGGGCAATGGACCCCTAACTTCACTGCTCCTGTGAAGCAAAACTGGAGAGGCATTTTGTCTCCATCCAAATCATTGCCTTCTCTGTGCAGAAAGGGAAGAGGCTGACTTGGTCTCTGGGACCAGAGGAGCTGAGCTAGCTTTGCCTGGCTCATTGCAGTATAATGTCGCGATAAAATGCCTTGTTGATTTGCATCTTTTGGAGAGAAAAGCCGGGTGGAGGTGAGGAAGGGGGGATGAGAGAGAGAGAGAGAGAGAGAGAGAGAGAGAGAGAGAGAGCACATCATAGCTCTTCCACCCTATTTTCCCCCACTCTAGAAAGGTTCATTGTCCTTGCCACCCTGGCTAATTTAAAAAGATGATTTAAAAACAAAAGCTAATATTGCAGAGAGAGAGAGAGAGAGAGAGAGAGAGAGAGAGAGAGAGAGAGAGAGTTTGGAAAGACTCATTAAAAGCTAACAGTGTAGCAATCCCATTTCATCACTAAACTCCTGTAATTAAACCATAGCCGCTCTGTGTTATTTAGCAAAAGTAAATAATTACGCCATGCCCTCAAGGTTTGTTCCGAAAGGCGCAGCCTCAAAGCAAGGCCCGCGACTGACATTGCGGCAAACCACGGTTTCCGTGGCAGTGCAGGAAACGACGGTCAGGAGGGATACGATGGTAGCTTTGGACTGTTCCTCTGGGACCATAACTATGCCTGTTTTAAACTTTCCCTAAATCTGTGTTCCTTTTTCCCCTCCGCTTTTCCAGGGTCCAATCTTCCCATATTTTCAATGATCGCTGCTCTAGGTGCTTCGAGGAACCACCTGAAATTGGCTCACGACCCACCAAGCGGGTCCTGAC
This sequence comes from Lerista edwardsae, assembly GCA_029204185.1. Classification (NCBI taxonomy): domain Eukaryota; kingdom Metazoa; phylum Chordata; class Lepidosauria; order Squamata; family Scincidae; genus Lerista; species Lerista edwardsae. The sequence continues at coordinate 3,673,073 of JAJKFI010000092.1, forward strand.
CCACAATTTGAGAAGCACGGCCAGGGCAACACAGCACCGCAGGATGTTCCTGGGGGACCCTCCTATCTGTTCTTCCCACGTGCCACCACAATCAATCTCACAAAAACTTCTGAGCACCAAGATGGCAGTACCCAAGTCTCACGAAACCTGCACGCCTCCATCTTGTGAGATGTCATGAGATCCAAGATGGCAGTGTCAAACGCGCACGAGAGGCCAGCTCAGATTGCTAGAAACCTCCCAAGATGTGGGTGCCGCCATCTTGGAGTGCATGAAATCTCGCAAGATCCAAGATGGCAGTGTCAAGATTGCACAAGACGCCATCTTGGATTGCTAGAAACCTCCCAAGATGTGAGTGCCGCCATCTTGGAGTGCATGAAATCTCACAAGTTCCAAGATGGCAGTGTCAAGATTGCACAAGACGCCATCTTGGATTGCTAGAAACCTCCCAAGATGTGAGTGCCGCCATCTTGGAGTGCCTGCAATCTCGCAAGATCCAAGATGGCAGTGCCTGGCTGAGCCAGGAAGAAGGGGCTGTGGGGTGGGGGAATTACCCAGGGATGTTGGGAACCATTGGGTTAAGAGGTTGGGACGGGCCAAGGGTCAATGACGTGAGGACATGAATTCCTTCTGTTCCTCGTATAGCTGAAGACACCTGAGCTCACCCAATTCCAGGTTCAACCCCAGGCTACATCCCGGTCATGACAGGCCCAGCTTCAGCACTGACACGCCTTCTTGTAACTACCGCAGAGCTTTTACTCTCCCCCCATGTACTGGTGGGAAAGAAATACTCAAATCCCGCCAGGCCTAGCTGTGAAGAAGAATGCTCTGTAGCCAGGAGTGTTTCCGCGAGAGTTAGAGACTTCCCCTTCATCTCGGCACACTGTTCCCTCTTTGAGACGGGTGCGCAAATCCATTACATTGATGACACTGTGCATCACCGTTAACAGCTGGAGTCAGTCTGGCTCCATAATGGGAATAAGCTTCCATCGATTGGCCTGGGGCTCCCTCTTACCAAATGACACTTCAGCAGGTGCCTCGGTTAAATCTTGCAGCTTTTTCTCAAGCTCCTAACAAGAGCCAATACTGGCGGGTCTTATTTTAAGATCTAAGAAAGTGACAGTTCTGGTGCGGTCTGGAGCCGCTCAAAGACCTCCCCAGCACTTCAGAACTGCTCCCATTTTCCCTTACTGCCCCTAGGCCTGGAACTGTCTCCCAGAAGGCCCCTGTGAGGACACTTTCCCCTCTACAGGAGTCGCCTTTCCCCCACGGCTCCCACGCGTGTATTGCTAGTTCCCTCTCTCCATTCGAGAAAAGGAACTCCCTTTCCCCATTGTTCCCATCCGTGTTTGGCAGCTCCCTCTCTTGCTTCAGGAACCCCCTTTCCCCATGGCTCCCATCCTTGTTTGGCAGCTCCCTCTCTCCCTTCAGGAACCCCCTTTTCCCATGGCTCCCATCCCTGTATTGCCAACTCCTTCTCTCTGTTTAAAAAAAGAACGTTTCCCCATGGCTCCCATCCCTGTTTGCCAGCTCCCTCTCTCCCTTCAAGAACCCCCTTTTCCCATGGCTACCACCCCCGAGATGCCAGCTCCCTTCAGGAACCCCCTTTTCCCATGGTCCCCAGTGCTCTACAGAACAGCCACATTTGTTGATGCCTGTGCAATATCACACACAGTAACCAGGAGTCAAAAAGCCATCAAGCAAGGGTCCAGGGCAGAAGGTGGGTTCCATAAAAGCAGCATAGAGATGCCCACAACTAATTAGAGTGACGCTGCCTTAGGTGTCCTCCTCCACAGAACCACTGCAGAGAACATGAAGCCATTCTTCCAGCGCACTGAAGGATGCGGGCAATTAGCAGCCATTGAACTTGGCCTGTATTCCCAGGGCAGGCGATGACAAAGCCCGCCCCAATTAAGGAGAGTCTGACAGTGTTTTTGGCGAAGGACCATTGAACGTGCAAGGGTCGAGTCAGCAAAGTGTCGACAAGGTAGGCCAAAGAGGCTTTGCTAACTGGCTGGAGTTGTTTGAAAAGGTTAAATCAAGCCATTGGCAGAGATGGAAGAGGGGAAGCTACATTTTCACAACCGACTTTTTGAAGTCATCCTCACTCACAGCAGAGCAAGGACCTGACGATCGGGAAGCCGGTAGCAGCCATTCAGAGGAGGAAGAAGATTGAAAATGAGCAGTGCTGGAATAGGCAGGTCAACTCAACTGCCCTAGATGTCTCCCCCTAGGGGGCGCTCTAGTCCAGAGGTCTCCAACCTTTTAAGATCCCATAAGTTGCCACAACTCCATAACTCAGGCTTCGCTACCCCATTGGGGTCCTGACCCCAAGATTGAAGAACACTGTTGTAAGTAACCAGAAGGTGGACTTAAACCCAGAAGATCTGGGTTCAGGTTGCCACCAACCATGAAGCTTCCTAGGTGACCTTGGGCCAGTCATTCTCTCTTGGCCACACCTACCTCACAGGGCTGTTGTGAGGACCAAAATGAGGGGAGGAAACACATACACCACCACACATACACCACCCTTCCTCCTTGGAGGAAGGGAAGAATTCAAACATGACTTCAAACATTGGTCACATTAACTTACGGCTGGACCCACTAGAACAGGGGGCGCAATCCTAACCTGAAGTTAGGATGGCCCAAGTTAGGCCAGCAAAGTTTGGTTGGCCCAAGAGACACCGTAAAGTGTGTTTGGACCACTCTCTGAGTCAGGGGGGGTTGGCGCACGGCTGTGTTGTGGCCTCTCTGACTCCAAGAGCAGTCCAAACATACTTGACGGTGTCCTTTGTACTGGCCAGACTTTGCTTTATTTACCTCATATTCACCTCAGAATTTTACCTCAGAAATTTACCTCAGAATGCCAGATACAAGGGAGTGGCGTTTGGACCACTCTCGGAGTCAGGGGGGTTTGGAGCACGACTGGGTGCTGGTCTCTATGACTCCAAGAGTGTTCCAAACATACTTGACCGTGTCCCTTGTGCCGGCCAGACTTTGTTTGCACAGGTTGGGATTGTGCTCTGGGTCTCTCTTGGTGTGATTGCCCAAGCTGAATGGTTACCTTCCAGGAAAGGAATCTATGGCATGCAGCTGGTACCCAGGGAGGGGGATGGGAAGGAGGGGGGAAGAGACGCAAATGCACACATTGACGCAAACACTTGATTATATGTTGCAGGAAAGAAGAACGCCGGTAAAGAGAAACCGATTGGAACAAAAGCCGGGCAAGGAAGCAGTGACCCACTTCCGCGCTCAACCAGCTGCAAGGGAAGTGGCGAGACCACATCACCCGAGTGACAGATCATTACGTCTCTTGTGTTTTTCTTCTCTCTGCCCGCAGAATGGGTGTCACCGCATGAACGGCACATGAGCTTTGAACCCTCCTTGGAGAGACATCCTGGGAAGATCTTGATTGGGAGCGCAAACTTCGCTGACGCCAATGTGGCGGTTCAGTGCCAAGTTTCTGCACAAAAGGGAAGGCGGGAGGCCTCCCAACTCCCCCAAAGTTGTGACATCTCGCGAGCTGAAGGGTTCTTTTTATTCCCTTACCTTCCCTGTAAACAAAGACACCTGCTCTGTCCTGACACCGTAGGGGAGGAGAAAATGACACCCATTCAGGTATGATTCTGACTCCAAAATATTTCCTTGCCACTGCCAGGTGCTGACTTAAGACATGTGGAGGACATGTGGAGGACTGGATACTGCCAAGACTTTTTGGGGTAGTGATTTTCAACCCTTTTTCATCTCACGGCCAGCAAAGTTAGGCCGGCACCAGGGCCACCGTCAAGAGAATTTGGACCACTCTCGAAGTAAGGGAGGATGGTCCACGTCTGTGTGCTGGCCTCCCTGACTCCAAGAGTGGTCCAAACACACTTTACAGTGTCCTTTGTGCTGGCCAGACTTTGCTTTATTTACCCCACATTTACCTCAGAATTTTACCTCAGAAATTTACCTCAGAATGCCAGATACAAGGGAGTAGTGTTTGGACTACTCTCGGAGTCAGGGAGGATGGCGCACGTCTGTGTGCTGCCATCTCTGACTCCAAGAGTGGTCCAAACATACTTGACAGTGGCCCTTGTGCCGGCCAAATTTTGCTGGCCTAACTGTGCCGGCCTCACTCCAGGTTCGGATTGCGCTCTTAGCTAGGCAGCTCAGCATTCAGTGGGGCAACACTGCTCCCAGTGGCTACTAGTGGCCACTGTTGTTGTTTTTTAAACCACATCTATCATGTGGCTGTATTTGGAGTGTTGGTACAGTGCCAGTCAATGTCTACAGAAGACCCTGTCAAGGAAGATGGAAGGTCCCCATCCCCAGTTTTACAGCATTCCCGTTAACAGTTTCCAACTTTTTCTAGAAGATCTAGAATCTAACCAGCGTAGGAGCAGAGGCAGTAAAATAAGTGCTTTCCTCCCCTGAAGATGTTTTGAAAAACAGCCCGCATTCCAACACGGTAATTTCTTGCAATGTGTCACCTTCATTAGCACCTGTCACATTATTCACTAGGACACACTTGTTTACCGCCTCGGTGATGAAATCAAAGGACTTGGTTCGGGCAGGTGTGTCAAAACCCCAAATCAGCGTAATCAGGAGGCTGGGAAAATTGCTTTTAATTGTGTGTTGATACAGACAATCCTCCTAGATCATTTGGGCTGGAAGGCTATGGAGCTTGATCCTCCCCACAAGCTATCTGAAACCCCTAATTTCCTGGGAACATGATGGGGGTTATTGAACCACTGGTTAAACCAAGATGTACTAACGATAGCATTTTTGGGGGGGGGGAAGGAGAAATGGGTCAGGCAGGAAATCAAACCTGATCAAATCAAATCAAGAAATCAGGCAGGAGATGCTCTCGGAAGATTTCCTGCTACAGGCGGGGGTTGGACTAGATGACCTTGTAGGGTCCTTCCAACTCTATGATTCAAACAGTCCTTGTCAGAACCTAAACCAGAGCCAAGTCTGGTTCCCACAACAACCTGGAGGGACATGGCTAGACCAAGGGCACAGCTAAAGAAGTGCAGGGGGTGAATTGCACCAGGCAATAAGCTTTAAGGGAGCAACAAGCTGAGCTTGACACCAGTGGCCAAAACTGTGAAAACCTTGGAACGTACAGATAATACCATCATGTTATATAGCATTGGAATGGTAATTTAATGCTGAATGCAATAAAACAAACCGTGTTGGAATATCCGTATTCTAGCAAACGTTATGGCAGAAAAACCCAAGAAAATGAAAATGCAACTGAGATGTCATTTCCTGCTTTGATGTAACTTTCAGGGCATCATTTTGCTCTCTGCCCCAGGCTACACTTTCCTTAGCTACATCAGTGAGACTTGCATAGGTTTTGGCGGTGGTCTGGAAATGAGAACCACAAGGCCTTGCGTCTGGCCTCTTTCCCCAACCTCAGGATGATCGTCCTCTTCATCCTCCCTCCCCTCTGAATCTCCCTCTTCAGAAATATTTCTCATCCTCTTAATCACTTGCCACTGACCCTCCCACAGCCGACGGAAGGCCTTAGATGAAGAAGAATTGCTCATCAGAATTGGGCCGTTCATTTACTGGTCATCGGCTGAAATCCGGCAGAGGCCTTGGGGGGTCACTCCAAGTTTCATTACGATCCGAAGCCTGCTCTGTATCCCGTGCAGAATGAGTTATCGATTTTAGCCATCCCGTAAAAGAACATCCCATTTCAGCCACATAGATTGCCGTGTCTGGCATTTTACCTACATCTGCAAGCTGACCTTGGGTTTTTCCAGATTCATACAAGTGTCTCCAGGCATCCTAACACAGTGCGTCTTAGATCACAAGCCTAACCTGGAGTTAGACCAGCACAAGTTAGGCCAACAAAGTTGAGCTTGCACAAGGGCCACTGTAACATGCATTTGGACCACTCTCGGAGTCAGGGAGGATGGCTCATGTTTGTGTGCTGGCCTCTCTGACTCCGAGAGTGATCCAAACATGCTTGACGGTGTCCCTTGTGCCGGCCAAACTTTCCTGGCCTAACTGGGCTCGCCTAACTCCAGGTTAGGATTGCACCCTTAATTAATTAACTGTAGGAAGCAAACAAAACACAAAATGCAAGCTTTCACCCCTGCTCTGTCTCCTAGACCGGCTGAGAAAGCAAGGGCACTAAAAAAAAAAAAAAGAATTAAACAAATAATTGTTTTGGATGCCTCGACTGTTAGCGTTGGCTCAGCTCCCAGTTCTGAGCGACGCGGGGAAAGCGTAGAAATATTAATTAACAGCATCGGGATCCAGAGGACTGATAGCGCCTGCATTAATGGGGCATTAACAAATTGAGGTCCGTCAAGCTCAACCCGGAAAGAGTAGGCTCTTCACGGTACTTGAGATTGATGGGAAATCCAATGGTTTGGCAGCACCAGGGGACCAGGGTTCTGGAAGGGGGGGTCACGAAAGGCAAAGAGGGGTTGCGAATGCCCTGCTGGCAGGCATTGGCTTGCTAAGGGGCTGCTGCTCTCTAAGGGACTTTTCTGGAAGAAAAGTCCATCATGGCCTAAAAAATAATAATAATGCAAGTATTTATATACCGCCTTTCTTTGGTCATTAGATTGCTCCTCTGGCTTTAATTCAAGGTGGTTTACATAGGCAGGCTTTATTTCTCTAAACCCCCAAGGGTTTTTTACAAATTACAAAAACGTTCTGTCTTTCAAGAACTACAACAATATACAAATGGAACTTTCGTGGTTTAGTCCTTCTTTCTGGCCACATGCTTGCCTTCCTGATGGCTGATAACCAGCTTCTCTGCTCCCACCAAAGAAACAGCTGGCCCAGCACAACTCCTCTCTCACAGGCAGCTGGAGACAGCTCTTATCAGTCGCACTTCTCAAGGTCTGCCGCTCACGGAGACTTCCGGAGTTGTCGAACTGGCGACCTTCGGATCTTACCTTCGGGCAAACAGAGGCTTTAACCCTCTCGACTAAACCTTCCGCTATAGGCCATGATGGGTTGTGCAACCTCCGTATGTTAGTAATTGGCAACTTCAGCACGCCAGGTGCAAGGGAGTAGCAACAGGATGCAGGCAGTGTTTTTTCCCTAAGCTTAGTTGTCCCAAACACTTGAGCCAGTCTTCGTGGACATTTCAACCTCTTCCTCTTCCCCCTGCCCCCACCCAACCATCTTCACTAAATCTTTTGGAAATGTCGTTCTGCCCTCGGAGGATTCTGGGTAAAGGAAACGACAAATAAAGAAAATAAAAATAGCTTTTCCTTTCAAAAAATGGTGAATAGAGTGCTCAGTCTGGAGCCCCTTGCAAGGAACGACAGCAACGGAGGGTGTATTTATAGCTTACTTGTTTCATTTCTCATTGTCAGCATGAGCTCCTTTCTCCACGTATCTTTCAGGCCGAAAGAAAGAAACAATTCTTTTTCGCGGTTCACGCTGGCTTCTCCTTTGTGCTCGCTCTTTCTCTCTCCCTCCCTCAAAACTATCCCCTCAGACTTGAGGTGTTATGCAAATCTTAATCGCCCCAAATCTGGTACAAGGAGCCATGACTGGTTCTATTTCTGGCATTATAGGCTGGTTGGTCGGCTCAGATTTTTGGAATGGTGGGTTTTGCAAACTTGGTGGGTTGTGACACAATGTCGGGAGGGTCCTGGTTTGGGCCCTCCTCCTGGCTCCACAGGCCCCCAGAAGCAGCCAGAGAGTCACTTCCAGGCTCATGATAGTGACTTCTGGTTGCTTCCAGAGGCCCGTGGAGGCCCAGCACCAGAGAAGAAGGTAGGTCTTGATGCCCTCTTCCACGGAACAGGTAGGTCACAGTGAGAGAAAGCTTGAGAACCCCTGTTTTGGAACATAGGAAGCTCCAGCACCATGGATAGCCCCGAGAAAATACGTTGTTCCAGCAAGAGGTATTGCAAAGCCAATACTTCCCCATTTATTTGGATTACCTTGCATTTATTTACTTATCTACAGTCAAACCTTGTTGCACAAGAATGATAACCATGCCTTTGCCTTTGCTGCCTCTTTCACAGTGGCTATTGAATGCCACACTCACCCCCCCCCTCCAGAATGGCCCTTCAATGATTCTATAAAAGGGAGGCTTCTGGGAGAAGCAATACTGGCTGCGGACAAGCTTGCCTCTCTTGCCAGAGTGCACTCTGTTCTCCTGCCCTTGAACGGAATGGTGAAATGGGAGGGGATTTTTGGCCCAGTTCATGAGAAACACTCCAATGCCATTAAAGACAACAGTTCAGACAGCAGTATAAAACAGCAAGGAAGCGCACAGAAAAACGACAGCACCAGCCATTAAAAAACAGTGCAGAAAAAAGTAATTAACAGGATCTCAAGCACCATTGAGAGCCATTAAAGGCAGAAGACGACAGGATGGACTTCACCTGGTGCTGACAAGGGAACAATTTCAAGAAGAAGAGGATATGGTTTTCTCAGGAAATAACCCCCAAATCAATGTTTGAATGTTTCTCTCTTTGTTCCTCTTTAGTATCTTTTTTTTCCCTTTCAATTTCCTCCCCATTTTCCCTTGCTTATTTATGTTTTTCTCCTCTGGGCATTGGCCAGGCTAGTGAGCCTAGCCAATCAGGGATCCCATTGTGAAATTGGGTGAAAGGTAGCCAATCAGATGTGTTTGTGGCCCAGGACACGGTCTGAAGGCTCATGATGCAGCTGTCTTGCTGAACCTAAGCAGGAATGGGTTTGAAGAGGGCCTGTTTGGGGCCTACCCTAACCCAATGGCCCTACTAATAAATGACCTTCCCTCGAACTCCCACACCTACAACCCATTTGCAGCACACCAAGGTGTCATGGCACACCACTTGCAAATTGCTGAACTAGACAAACGAAGGGCTGTGTGCATGTAAAAGAATTTTCACATCAAGGTGTAGAACAGGGAAAGAAATCGCACTGAAGTCCTGTTGCTAAGGGGAGGGGGGAAATCTCTCTTACATACAAAGACCCAAATCCCACTAGAATCTAATCAACCACTCCCAGCAGGAAACAAGAAGTGCCACTTAAACGATATGACAGGCTGATGTATAATCATGGCTCAACTAGAATTACAGTGCAACACCACCACATAAGGCTGGTTGATCTCTGCTGGAGTTCCCAGTGGTCGGTGAAAATGACTATTTAAAAAAGAAAAAAATGAGGCCAGCAGCTACCCTCCCGGCCATGTAGCTGCCGCACAAGAAAACAAAGGATTGGGAAAGCGACCTTCTCAGGGACACTCCGAAAGGCCAATTCGCACAACCAAGCCAAAGTAGTACGAAAGCAGGTTGAGTTGAAGGTAACGGTTTCCCCACGACCGAATGGTCTGGTCGTGACCGACTGTAGGGGGCGGTGCTTATCTCTGTTTTAAAGCCTGTAGAGCCGGTGTTTTGTCCAAGGACAAGTTTCCGTGGTCATGTGGCCAGCATGACTATTAGCGCACGGAACGCCGTGTCCTTCCCACCGTAGTGGTCCCTATTTATCTACTTGCATTTAGGTGCTTTCGAACTGCTGGTTTGGCAGGAGCTGGGACAAGCGACGGGAGCTCACTCTGTCGTGCAGTCTTGAACTCCCAACCTTCCGGTCAGAAAGCCCAGCAGCAGCGGATTAACCCACTGCGCCACCACGTCCCTTACAGGTCAAGTTAAGATGGGCCTTAATCCTCAGGTTCCCAATACCAAGCCTCACCTGCCTTCAATGGTTCTTGGCCTTACCTCCTTTGATCCTGCCTGGCAGGATTTTCTGGTTGAACCTGTATTCCCTGATCACCATAAATCCTCATTTTCTCCATTAACAGCTCATTTTTGACCATCTGTTTCCATTTTGTTCGCATTTTATAATCATTTTAGCAACTGCTTTTACATCCAAGCCTCTTCCGCACCCCTCCCTCCCCCGGATCCGGGATATTCTTGGAGCCGCGCCAAGTGGTCAAAATTAATTTATGCGCCGTAAAAACGCTGAGTTGTTTTTATAAAAATATTTGGCATCCCGGGACTGACATAAATCACAGCAACAGCTTTCCAACGCTTGCCAATCGCGGCGGCAGCTTTCAAATGGGCTTCAATTGCGGCCAAAGGCCTAATAAGCGGATTGTGAGCTTTTGTACGCAAATGCATCGAGTGCAAAGCAAGCATTGCAACAATGGAAATCTCAAGGGAGTTTCCAGCTGGACGGGTTGCAGAAATTAGAGCTGGACTACTTGAGTTGATCTAATCTAGGGCTGCCCTTGAAGACTGTTCAGGAAAGTTTGTTGTGGCCAGGTTTAAGTGGGGGACCCTTCCAAACCATTCCCAGTACAACACCAGGACAGTATCCCACTGGCAGCAACCCCAAAAGGGAACAGAGCCGCCCCCCCCTCATTTTCATTCTGTCTCAGTCCTCTAGCCAGAACACCTGTTATTAAGAACTCCTTCAGTGGTAATTTCAGCACTCCATTCTTACTTGGAATTGATTATTCATTTGCAAGATATCAATTAAACCAAATTGAAGTACGCAGCCCTGTCACAGTGACAGCTAGGAGGGTAGAACGTTTGCCGTTCTCTGCCTCACTCTCTTTCCCCCCCACCCCAAAAGTGTTTCTGCTTTCAATCACACCGATGTGGAAATTCATCAGGGAGTCAGAAGTAAAGTAGTGTAGTAAAGCGCCATGGTTTGGGAAGGTGCCGGCCCATTCATTAGGCCAACTGAGAAAATTGCCTCAGGTGGCAAGAGGTCTTGGGCTGGCCCTGGCTGGGGTGGTGGACTGGAACCAGTGAGGGCCGGGTTCAAATTCTGCCTCAGTCACAAAACTCAGCTGTCTGTCTTGGGCCAGTCACCCTCCTTTAATCCAAACTACTTTGTGATGGTCTTTAAGTCAACAGGCAGAAATGCCCATGCAAACCTCTTCTGGCCCAGGAGCGGGGTTCTGCGAGGGGAAAATGCCCATCCTCCATAATAGAACCTCCATGTCCAGGAGCTGTCTAGCACTGAACGTCAGCTACTAAGGAATGATACAGCTACAGCCTATCTATCTATCTATCTATCTATCTATCTATCCACACACACACACACACACACACACACACAGAGTCAATCCTCATTATCCATTAGGGTTACTTTCCTGGAAATCTTTGCGAATAACAAATTTGCAGATAATGAACCGTTGATCCTATGAGATCAGTGGGGTTAGGTGCAAGAGGTACCTTATCTGCCATCAGAAGCAACCAGCAGAGACCCTCAGGAAGCCAGCAGAATGCAGTAGGAAGTGCCAACTTCTCAGAGGCCAAGAAGATTGCCCACCTTCCCATCAAGAGGAATATAAATTCTCCTTGGAATATAAATGAGCTGGGGGAGGCCAGGCCTCCTCCCCCCCCCACCATCACCACCGCCTCCCCCTCCTACAACCAACCAATTTCTTTCCACCCTAATTTTACAAACTACCCTACCCTGAAATTAAACTGTGTCCGCTAGTAGACCAATACTGAACATATCACATGGCGACGGGGCGAGACAGATTGCCAGCTCTTCCCGCCCAAGATTGTGCGGAAACATTTAATGCTGTCTTTGCCTGACCCCAGGCAAATTTTTTAAGCAACAAATCAGTGTGAGGTTGCTCTGGGATGGGGGGGGGGAGAGAACATGTCTTGAAAGGTTATCCAAGTCAATATGGCACACTAGAATGGAGAGGGCACCAGGGAATGGCACACTAGAATCTATGGCACACTAGAATGGAAAGGGTAGCAGAGAAGGTACTCCTCGCACCAGATAATGAACCATTGATAGGATCAATGGTTCATTATCTGAGAATTTGCTACCTTCAAGGATTTCTAGGAACCTCATGCTCATAGATACTGCAAACTGATTGTACTCCCTCGTTCTGGAAGACGTTTCTCACTTGGAGCTTTCCATGGTCCTGAAACTTGTCTTGGCCACTCCCATGGGGAGGTCGAGATGGCGGGTCCTTCATGTCGAGGCCTCTTTCCCACAGAAAGCCACACACGCTCTCAAGCTTTAATCAAGAGAATCGTACTCCTTTATCTGCCCACTTGGCCGCGGTTTCCCACAGTATCGCTGCAGGGTTTGTGTGTTATTGCTTTGTCAAATACTCTGCTCCGTCGCAATCAACCCAGCACAGTGAAAGTTAACCCCCCTGTTGTGGGGAGAATGGTCTTTGCTAAGGACTATGGGATTGGGGAAA